>OX328132.1:7799997-7854997 GCA_946811695.1 Gonocerus acuteangulatus | reverse complement strand
CAAAAAAGGAACATTTTTCATATAGTGAGAAAAACAATCTATTCTATAAGTGAATACAGTTTATAATAATTAATATATAGATACGTACCACTAGAGAATGCCTAGGGGGGAGGGAGGAAGACCTCGAGGACAACATACCGCTTCCTCACCCTTCCCCCAGTCAAAACTATAAAACCCCCTGTGTAGTTGCTGTCCCTCATACATTCAACCATGGTTACCTAAGTTGTTCTCGAGGTCTTCCTCCCTCCCCCCTAGGCATTCTCTAGTTGTACGTATCTATATATTAATTATTATAAATTGTATTCACTTATAGAATAGATTGTTTTTCTCACTATATGAAAAATGTTCCTTTTTTGTACTGATTACTTTTTCTGTATTATTTACTTACTACTTTCTACATGCTATTTACTTTCCAACTACCGTATTTTCATTGTTTAAAATAAGATTGGTTAAAATTTATTGTCTTGATGTATATACTACACTCATTTTTGCCTGTTTTTTACTTACAAGTTGTATATTTATTTTTTTTACTTATAAGTTGTATTTTTTAGCTGAAGAAGGCTGCCAATGTGCAGCCGAAACGTCCAAATACAGATTTCTTCCTGAAAGTCTGACGTTTTTCTCCTAGCCGAATCCCAACTATACCTTGTCTTCGTATCTCTGCAGCGGCTAACTATCTCCATCTTCACTATTTCTTCTTTAACTTTTTCCGTACACGACAGAGGCATTTTCTCCCATATATATGCAGAGCATGCATATTTTTATTTACAAGCTGCTTCATAAGATTCCTGGGTCTTAGGAGAAATGTTACCATTGATGTTCATATTTCTTCATCTCGCGGTCATCTTTGTTTCAGCACGCGTGCTGATTTTTGCAGCATATATTTTTTTTTATACTGGACATAGATAAATAGTTTTAAAACAACTTAAAAAGAGTTATTAAAAGTAAAAAGTTCACAAATAATAATACTGAATTAGTCAAGTTTATGCATTGCTAAATAGTCGCAAAAGAACCAAAAATTCATAGCTGCGAAAGTACTGAAATTTATACAGTTTTTTTTTTTTTTTGTGTTGCATATTAAAAAAAAATAGATTTTTATCAAGTCCCCGTCAGAGATATTAAAGCCTGAAGTTATAAAAAATTGCAAAAATTTGTAGTTTAAAAATGTATAAATAATAGGGTAACATATATCAGGGTTAAGAGTACCTTTAATTCAAGCAACTAAGTTAAGTTTATTATCATGCCAAAAATAAACTTTGATATACATCCCCTTATGCTAAAAAATTACCTTATTTTCGTGCTAGGCGGAAGGTCAATTAATAAAAACTTCACCATACAGTATCACCAACTTTATTCCGTCCCTACATGTTTCACACCTTTTTTGGTGCCTCTTCAGGGGAAAAATTACATATATAAAACTTACAACCTCAATCTGAGGAGGATAACCTTCCACCAGTACGGCCACGTCTAGAGTGATCATTGTCTGAAAGAATCCAAAATGGCGAAATATAATCAGCTGATCCATAATCGAAAAAGGATTAAACAGCATGCGCAAAGTATTGATAAAGGAGAGAAAAAGACAGCGTTGGCTTATCATGCTATAAAATATAAACATAGTTTCGATTTTGAAAATATTAGTACATTAGGTAAAGAGAGAAATAGAATGAAAAGAAGAATTAAGGAAAATATCCATATCATAAAAAATAAGAAAAAAGTGGTAAATAAAAAAACTGAAATATTACATTTGAATACGATTTTTATTAATTTATTTAACAAAAAGGAAAAATATGTTTTAATTAGAAGGTGGGAAGATGGTTTTAATTTTTAAGACTATATTTCTTCTGGAAATTAATTTTAAATGTTTGACAAATCGATTATGGATCAGCTGATTATATTTCGCCATTTTGGATTCGTTCAGACCATGATCATTCTAGACGTGGCCGTACTTGTGGAAGGTTATCCTCCTCAGATTGAGGCTGTAAGTTTTTTTTTTTTTATATATGTAATTTTTCCCCTGAAGAGGCACCAAAAAAGGTGTGAAACATCTAGGGACGGAATAAAGTTGGTGATACTGTATAGTGAAGTTTTTATTAATTGACCTTCCGCCTACCACGAAAATAAGAAGATTGGAAAAAAGGGTCAGTTGAAGAATAATTAAAAAATTACCTTCAAAATCGGCCTTTTGAGAATTGAAAACAGTAGTTTTCAATGGCAGTTTTCAGGTATTGGACTTCAAAATATTCTAATAGTGAAGAAGTCATAAAATAAAGAACAGGCTGGAAGAAATAACAATGGTATTTGAATTATTAGCCTTTGATTTACTGGTCCTGTGAAATTGAGTTTTCCGTAAGAGCATATAAACTGAAAAATCAGCATGCGCGGTGAAACTAAGTTGACCGCCATTTTCAAACGGTTCACTCTAAAAAGATTTTAATAATGGGTTTGAACTACTGTTTTCATATGTAATTGACGGGGATAATATCATTTTTTTCTAAAATGGTCAAGCAACCATCATTAGACCACTTGATATGGATTGATCCCTTAGCCCATAGTCTTCTTTTTATAACGCTTGGATTAAAGTAATAATATTCCGAAGAAATGTAGCTAATGAGATTGCACTCCCTACTAGAAACCGAAAATGGCCCCATTAAAATTTATAGAAAAAGATTATACGAGTCCAGTGTCGAGCAAAATCCATCTAGAATTCATGTCGCCCTTGTTGCGGAGCTACAATAAATAAAGACAACCAAAAATACTAATTTGCCCATACTGGCCGTATTTTTTGTCATAGTGCTTCAGAACACGGTATATGCCATGGTAATCGGTATGGCGGTAGATGTCTTGTAAATGTAAGCTAAGCTCCTAGTATTGTCCTTAGTTATGCATCTCCTGAGGATGGTTTAGTTGTCTTTATGTTGTGAGACAAAATCTATGGTGGGCGCATTGTCCAACCAGAGACGCAAACAATGCTTTGAACGTGCGAAGCTTGATGGCCGTGGCACAGAATAGTAACGTATAGCCGTAGCTATAGGAGGAATCTAGGACCCTTGTCGTGTTGTGCTATTGAATTGGAGCAAGAAGGAGTGGAGGGGTCGAATGATTATCCGAGCCTACCTTACATCCAAAACATTGAGTGTAAATCTTGCTATTGAAACATATTACTGTTTTATTCAAACATATATCCGATTCAAATTACTGTATTATGAAAAATGCAATTAATTATTTTGGTCAAGTCGGAGTTTCAGACCGTCCCTAGGCTTACACAGCCCTAGAAGAGCAACTGCATACATTCAGCCGGAGCACAGTACTGATCAATCTCACTACTGTGCGTATGGTGGCTCCTTAGTTTCCAAACTGGTGAAGGTGGAACCCCAGTGGTCCACGGGAGACTCGACGGGGTCTACGCAGTGATGTGGGGCGGGTAAATACCCAGTGGGTAGGTAAATATAAATTGGGTATTTACCCACAGGGAAGCCAAAAAGTGGGTATTTTCAGTTTTTGAGCTTGATAGAACTTCTTTGAATATTTTTTGGTACAAACAAGGACTGAAACTCACCCATTTGACCATAAAAACTAACTAAAAATTAATATTTACCCAGTAATATTTTAAAGAAAGTTAAAAGTCGGTCCGGGTATTTACAACTTAATGCATATCTATGATTTTTCATGGTTACTTTTACATTTGAGAAGGTTAATTAATTTGAAAAAAAGTTTTAATGAAGCCTATTCAATTATTAAGGACTTACTTCAATTAAAAGAATTATACCTGCTAGAAAAAAAAAGAAACACTTATCAGGAGTCAAAAACAGGCTTTTAATGTTTATTATAATACTTCAAAACCCAGTGGCTTGTGATCCTTATTAATATTATTTGAAATTATGCTCATACAGTAATAACAACATTACAGTAAGCGGAAATCTCACCAGAAATGAAAAGGTAGCTTCTTCATATCAGAGTGTTTTGGTCCCGAGTCAGTAAACTAGTTAACATCCTTGATCCAATTGTTGAACTTATCACTGCCATTCAGTTCACAATATCATGGGGCATCAGTATCAATGCACCTTTGATCCACACAGTTCATAAGAAAGTTCAGAATATACAGAAAACTCTTCAACAAGAAATCCCAGAATCTTCTCTTCAAAAAACTGAGGGAAAACTTGTGCTAACTAAACGGGAGAAACGCATTCAGTTTGGTGCTGGAAATGTATATCTTGCTGGAGACTTGTTGAACCCTTCATCTCAAGGTTGGAATTTGAAGCCTGGTGAAATACTTGATACCATTGGTTTTGTGTGTGAGTAAAGCATGGGATTGAATTCATTTGATCTTAGGAAAGACATAGCTGACTAGGGGGACAAAGAGGGATTATGACAAAGATCCTTTGTTTGGGAAGGTCTTGAAGACAATGACAAAGAAAAGGCAATAAATCTCATGTTATGGTGGGCAGGCTTGAAAGGTACATGTGTTATGGCAGAAGTAGCTGTAAGAATACTAGGACCTCCTGTGACATCTGCTGCGGCTGAAAGAACATTCAGCACTTTCAGTTCGAGTCACTGTAATAAAAGAGACCGACTTACAATTGAAAGAATAGGGCAAATAGCATATTTGTCTCATAACTGGAATCTCCTCAACAACACCCAAAAACAGAGAAAGCAACAAACAGGAAAACCCCAAGACGGTTGCCAAGGAAAAGAAGCTGAAGAGAAGGAAGATGAATCACAAGCGATTGTCTGTGAATCTAGCAGTGATGATAGTGACTCTGAAGACGGCTACGTTCAACTCATTCAAGTGATGAATAAATCTCTGACCCCGAAGACTTTGATAAGGTTATTGTTATCAGTGAATTTAATTTAGGCCATCCCATTGCTTTAGTTTGTTTACTCAATTGGAAGAGTTTTTATTTTCTCTATAACAGGCTTAATCTTTTTATTACACTCACAGGTTATGAAATAAAACACAAAAAAATAAAGTTAAACTTAGGTATGATTTTCCAACATATTATTCCTGTCGTCACTTGCTATTAACTTTGTAGAATTACATACATGTATGTATATGAAAAGAACAGCAGTCAGTAGTTGTGGTTGTGGTAAGTTTAGTAAAAAAAAAAAAAAAAAACACACCTCAACCTTAGGGAAGAACCAACTTTGATAAAGATAATGATCAATCAGTACGTGTTTTAAGAAATTGAGATAATCCTAGTCTAAAGTTTTAGCTGAGGCTACATTTTTATGAATTCAGTACAGTAGTATCAAATTTAGGCAAACAACTTGTTTTGTTGGTAGTCGGCAAACTACCAGGTAAGAATTTATTATTTATTAACCTCTTAGTGGTCTTATTTTATAATTTATTATTGTTTTAATAGCTTCTCGGTGTTGCAACACCTCTAAACTGGCGAGATCCATCATATTTTACAATATTCGATTACTTCGTGTGGCTGTTTAGTTAAATACCCGGGTATTTATGAAATTGGTTATTTACCCTGGGTATATACCCTGGGTATTTACCCTGAAGAATAAATACCCGGGTATTTTACATCACTGGGTCTGTGATGGCGTGACAAAAAATGGGGGTTCACAATTCGTACGCGGGATCGAAGAAAATGTGTCTATAGTGAGGCACTAAAATGTTTGCTTGACTTCACCTATCAATGTAGGCGGATAATATTTTAAGAAGTTCAACGACTGTTACTTGTAAAAAAAAAATGCATATTCCATGGGTCGTTCCGGACTTGGTATCCGGCATTCTTCGGGGCCGTCGTGGTTAACCGGCATGGTTAACGGTGAGTGCCTATGGTACGGGCACGGGGCCCGTCCTTCTTCGAGAGTACATGTAAGTCTCGACCTGTTCTCCTCTGGAGGGAAACCGTTGGGGGCTTGAATTCCGGGCCGGTGACCATTCCTGGTGCTGGACGTCCAGCACTATGGCTGATACAAAATTGAACCATGGGTGGAATTGGTGGAAGGGGCACGTTGTGGTTCACCTGTTGCAGCGTAGTAGTCATATGGTTGGAAGCACTGCAGTCGATTGTTTAGAACGTGCTGAATTGAGCGAGATCCATAGGACTTGGTTCCAGGGCGGAAGCCAAGTGCGTAGTTGGTATCCCCCCTCCCCGAGGGTCATCTCGCGAGTCCCACGGTCTTGCAAAACCCCGGGGGCACGCAGGGATATCCTCATGTTGATTGCCTAAGGAGGGTGGTAATAGATAAGAAGCCTGTTTTAGGGCTATCAAATGTTAGGCACGACCCCTTTGCTGTTTCTGAGGCACACAGTCCTGTCGAGACTTGCAAAACACCCCCGCCACCCGCAACGCTTGCTCAGACGCGCGAAATTCGACTTGCTGTGTGTGTACTTGCAATGTTGCATTTTTTTTGTTTTTTTTTATTCTTCACCCATAGAAATACAAACAAATATAATTATTCAGGAATACAGTGTACACTTCCCATCTTCTGAAAAATGCGCTTAGTTAGGCAGATCCTGCGTGACGGACTTTTTGGAGTTTTGTATTACTCGAGTAATACCCAACCATTCCTCAGTTCGAGTTCAGAGGACTAAGGTAGTCAAAATGTACTCTCTCAGTTCATTTTTAGGTATACTTAAAAAATTAATAGCGTCTACTTCCACAAACACTAACGTTGAAAAAAGCCCAAGTTCCAGGCCCCTCCCAAAAACAGTTTGCCTATGCAAGTTATGATATACTAGTATTGGGCCAAGTTTCAGGTTAGTAATACCTTGACAACAGCTTAATAATACCCTCTCACTTATTTGTGAAATTCCATCTTGGCCAGATTTCGTTAACATATACGCGGCCGTGGCCACTTTCAGTTACAGAGTTCATACAAACCTGATCGTTTTATGTCATCAAAGAGCTCATAATAATCCTCAATCGTTACCCTAAGGGCCTGAACTTTTAAGTGCCAGACATTTTATAATAAATCCGATCCTTTTAGTGGCCATCATTTAATGAAAACTGGCCAAATTGCAATTTCACAAATAAGTGACAGGATATTATTAGGTTATTGACAAGGTATTAAGAGCCTAAAACTTGGCCCAATACTAAGATATAACTTTCATAGGTAAACTGTTTTTGGGAGGGGCATTTAAATTGGTCTTTTCTTTCAACGATTGGTTTTTTGGGGGGATGAAAAGTATTAATATCCCCAAAAAACCGTAAATGAATTTTGAGATGGTGCCGTCGGTTTTTTTGCTCGAGGAGGACGACGCGGGGGCGTTAACTATGTATTCTTATTCTATGTACTTTTTATCGTGTCGGTATTTTATTTTTTTATACCTTTACTAGCTGTTACCTGGCGTGCCATGCTACACCGACTTTCTGCATCTAGAAAATAAGAAATAAATTAGAAACAAAATAAGTAATATTAAAATCTAATAACGCAAATCTGTAACTGTTCGGGTTCACAGTCTCGAACCCGTTACCTTCGAACTGTGAGTCCTAGACGACTATGACCTAGCCTATGAAACTCCCCAGGTCAAGACCTACATTTGTCCCAAGTGTGGTCACAATTGGTCAAACGGTTTGAATTTGGGTAAGGAACAAACATAAAGACAGATAGCTGATATAAGATTATTATTAGCCTATAAGCGTCTAAATGTTTCTTGAAACATCAAATATAGGTTCCCCATACCGAGACGATTCATTTGATACCCTACATGATGGGTATCAGACGGAATGATGTGGTTCCGAAGGAACAACAAGTACAAAACTGCTCTCCCCCTGGAAGAGAATTCAAACATAACTTTTCAGGATTTTTGGATTTTGCCTTTAATAAAATCCTAATGTCTATCATCCTTCAAAATGTCAAGTCTCTAGGTTTTTGGGAAGTGCCTAATAATGTTGATGAGTGAGTCCTATAAATTCCGATTTTCCGTATATATCTCAGAGACTATTCAATGTAGAATTATGAAACTTACCAATTTTACTTACATATATTAGAATAATATCTATTTAAAATTTCATAACTTTATCTTTAATTGGTTGAAAGTTATGAGAGGGAAACAATCGGCTCTAATCCGGCGTGAACACACAGTGTGCTGCTTAGGCCGGAACTTAGCCTGGAGCAGTAAGGTGCGCTCGTAGATATAGAAAGGAGTAGATGACTAACTCCGCTGGTTTTCCCGGAAAAAAGTGAAGCAGGGCTAACTGGAGTCCGCCATCTTGTTTAAGGGAGAGACGGTCATATGTCCATTAGCCCTAATGCTTTAATTTGACCGATTTCCTCCCATATTGCGCAGTATTTTGCATTTTTATTTAAGTACAAATATTATTAGAATATTATAGTATATAATTATGTAACTAAAACACAAACTAAGTCCATACAAATCTCAGAACACAGCTTTTTAAAGAAAAAGTCCGTCACGCAGGAGCTGCATAACTAAGCACTTTCCTCAGCATTTGGGTAGTGTAGACTGCTTTCCAGAACAATTTGCTTAAAATATCCTACATAAATAAAATAAAAACATGAATAGTTCTCTTTTAAATTTGTAATGAGTAACTGATCAATTAATAATTTGCTTCCAGAGTTATGTTTACACATGGTACCTATTACACTACGTAATAAATACAAAAAACCTCATATTATCGTATTTTGATCTAACGCAGGAACAGGATACAGTCACTCTAGTGGTAGAAAGCGCTCCTTGCGGCGGCTTTGTGAACCTACGTCTGACGGGCTTTTCTATTGAAATATATTACAAATTAAACCCCCGCTTTCCGATTGACCGATTCAGCTCATTTTTACAACACTTCTTTCTCATGAGTTACCCACGACGTATACCGCGTTTCGTTACAATACAGCAGAAATTACGACCGGTATGAGTATATTAGGAATTTGGGTCAAGAGTAAACCCCCCCTTCTAATGAACCGATTTAGTTTATTTTTACAACACATATTTACCTGTAGATTACCACTACGAATACCGAGTTTCGTCGAAATATACTAAAAATCACGGCTGGTAGTGGCGAATTGGTATTGTGGGTCCGGAGTAAACCCCCCCCCCCCTCCTAATGAACCGATTTAGTTTATTTTTACAACAGTTATTTACCTGTGGATTACCACTACGAATACAGAGTTTCATCGAAATATACAAAAAATCACGGCTGGTAGTGGCGAATTGGTATTGTGGGTCCGGAGTAAACCCCCCCTTCTAATGAATCGATTTAGTTCATTTTTATATCTCACTTTTCTCTCTATATTACCACTAAGAATACCAAGTTTCGTTGAAATATAACAAATATTACGGCTGACATAGTCAAATTAGTGTTTTGGGTTCGGGGTAAACCCCCCCTTCCGGTGGACCAACTTTGGTGGTTAACGAACTCGTTCAATCGTTTGCTAATTGAATGCTATATACCAAGTTTCGTGACGAAAAAACAAAAACTCTGGCCGCTATCGTGTTAACAGACACATATATATATATATATATGCATATATATATATATATAGATATATATAAATTTTAACGGGGGTCATTTTCGGTGTCTACTAGGTAGGATCGATAAAGATTTGAAGAAATTTTTCAAAAATTCCGTCATGAGTCCAACCTCAATAGCTACTTTCCTTCGGAGGAAAGTGCTAAAATCAAATCCCAATATTTGGAGTTTTTTTTTTCTTCTTTTGAATAAATTAATAGTTTTAATATATAATTTATAAGAAACGATTATTTTTCAAGTGGTTTAGAAAAAGTGGGATGCAAAATATATTAGCCCTTATTTTAAAAAATATTATGGAATCATTTAAAGGTAATACGTATCGTTTAAAGGAAATTCCAAACCAAACTGCCTATGTTTAATTTATTTATTTAAATTTTAACGGTTGTCTATAGGTTACCACCCTTTTCTAGCAAGGATAGGGCGGATGCCTTTTCTTTTTTCTATTAATTTTTTTAATCATTTTCTTTCTTCTATTTTTTGTTTTTAATATTTAAATATGTACCACATATTTTTATTCTTTAATTTTTTTAAAGAAAAAGAGTGTGGTCAATTATTTAATTAAGATTTAATCAAGTATAACGAAAATTATATTCTTTATTTTCATTGTTTGTTTTTTTATATAATATTAATATATAATATACTGTATACTTGTTCATTTAATAATCTGTAACTGAGACTTTTATCTATTAATGAAAGAGGAAGTGATATAGGATTTATTTTATTTATCCCAAAAGGAACGTTTTAAAAACATTTTGTTCAAAAACACTTTCACATTTTGCTATTGGCTTTTTCCTTTCTATTAAAGATTCCCTTTCAAATTTTAAGGTTCACGAGCTCTTCTTTATGGATAGTCCTTCTCTCATAGGAAATATGGGTATCTAAGAAGAAAAGCAAATTTAAGACATATTTCTTGGAGCTGAGGGAGAACAATGAATTTGGGAATTTCAGAAAGGACTTATATTATACTTAGATTTAGCTAGCAACAATATTTTACACCGCAATTAAAGTTATTTGCTCTTCTTATAAGGATAATATTTATATCATAATACAAACACAAGCAATTCAGGCAAAAAATCCCGAAACGTACAGAAAAATAGTCAGACTCCTCCAAGCCAAAAATTTGGAATACTATACTTACCAATTTAAAGAAGACAAACCATATAGGGTGGTCATAAGGCATCTACATCCCACAACGCCATAAGACATGATAATTTTGGAATTGGGAAAACTAGGATTCCAGGTTCTAGATGCCTGTAATGTATTACAAAAAACCACAAGAACTCCACTCCCGCTATTCATCATCAACCTAAAACCTGCACCAAATAATCGAGACATATTTTCATTGAATACTCTTCTGTTTACAGCAATAAAAGTGGAAGAACCACATAACAAATAGGAGGTCCCACAGTGCACAAGATGGCAGAGCTTCAATCACACTAAGAAATTCTGTCGGGTGAATCCCATGTGTGTGAAGTGTGCAGGTCCTCATCTATCGAATGAGTGTTCGAAGACTAGAGAGACCCCAGCTACGTGTATAAACTGTCACCAAGCCCATCCAGCAAACTACCGCTGTTGTAGTGCCTATCAAGCGTTGGTCAAGCGGAAAAGATCTAGGAGTGGACAACGTGGCCCTGCAAGAACTACTTCGCAAGCAGCAGCCAGCCAGGATACTTCAACCTTCCCACCCCTACCGAAGCCGCCAGTGGACTACCAGCCTCAGCCCTCCGGCCAACCACATCCAGGAAGAATAACCTACGCATGTGCATTCCGGTCAAATCCTCCCAAGCCATCGACAACCACCTCTGCTCCTACCCCTGCCTGCCATGACCCACCTTCCTCAAGGGTTACCATTCCTCAACCCAAATCCTCTCCTGACTTCTCCTCAATCACAACTGCCCTTCTAAACTTAAATCAAATAATTCAAAACCTTCAAGCCCTAATATCCCCTCTGACTGACCTTCTCCACAAAGTGACCAGCATCCTGTCTGTCCTGCATCCATGACTGCCCCTTCCTTCAAATCCCTCTCAATCCTCCTTTGGAAAGCCAATAGACTCCCAGCCCACAAAGACGAACTGACCCACTTACTTCAAGACAAAAACATTGACATAGCCCTGATTACAGAAGCTCACCTGACTGACCGACTACATTTCTATATTACTGTTTATAGGACATACAGAACGGACCACCCAGACGGGACTGCTCACGGAGGTACTGCCATCCTAATCAAATCCTCAATTTCACACTATCCTGATCCTACACCTATTGCCCTGGAATGTTTGCAGAGCACCACAGTTACGCTCCAATCCTCTTCCCATGTCCCAATAACCATTTCATCTGCTTATTGCCCACCCAATAAAGCAGTCCCTTCTTCCGTTCTCAATTCCTTCTTCGCCTCTTTAGGTCCCAGATTTATTGCAGGAGGGAATTACAATGCTAAACACCCCGAATTTGGATGTCGAACCTCCAACTCTCGAGGTAACCTTTTTCACCACACCATCCACTCCCACCATCTGAATATCATTTCTCCTCCCAATCCATCCGACTGGCCTACTTCCAGATCCAAATCTCCAGACATAGTGGATTATATTGTAACACATGTTCCTTCCACTGTTTCCATGTTTGTCAGACATGTTCCTTTCCATATTTCCAACCTATTTGATTTATCTTCTGATCACAGCCCTATATTGCTTTCCTTTAACATCGATCCTAATCTTTTCACTCGTCCTCACCGCCCATCCCTCATCAACGGCCCAGTTGATTGGTGCTCATTTCAATCTTCCGTAAAATCCTCTTTAAACCTAAAAATCCCTCTTAAGACTAAGGATGACATAGACACAGCCATAAACAAACTGACTACTGACATCCAGACTGGACTACTTATTTCCACTAAGAAAGTTCCCCATAAATCACCTTCAGTAACCTACTTCCCGGATCATATACAATTCCTTCGAACCGAAAAAAACAGAGCCAGAAGAATATGGCAAACCACACGATACCCATCACACAAGACTGGCCTCAACCAACTGACTAGACAACTACAATACGAACTACACAAACACTTTAACAACAAATTCGCTGAATACACTCACAAACTTACTCCCGATGACAAATCCCTATGGACAGCCACTAAACGAATCCTATCCCATCCTAATCCATCACATCCTCTCCGTCGAGACGATAACAGCAGGGCTAAAACAGACACCGAAATTTCCGAAACATTTGCATCCCACCTTTCCCAAGTATTCCGTCCCCACGAATCCATCCACAACCCTATCCATTCTTCAAATGTAAACAAATTCCTAGACTCAGCCTTCCCGTTTTCTCCTCCTCCTTCTTTTCATCCTCATGAAGTTCCCTTAGCTGTCCACAGACTTAAAAACTGTAAGGCACCTGGACCCGATCTTATCACCCCCTTAATCCCCAAACGCCTACCTAAAAAAGCTATCCTATTCCTAACCTATGTATATAATGCAGTCCTAAGAAAACCTACTTTCCCAACTCCTGGAAATTATCTACCATCAAAATGATCCACAAACCCAAAAAACCTGTAAATTATCCTTCGTCTTATCGCCCTACCTCCCTCCTTCCCATTATGGGAAAAATCCTCGAAAAGGTTCTCCTTAAACGTCTAATCCCCATTCTTGAACCCTGCCTCCCTCCCCACCAATTTGGTTTTCGAATATCCCATTCCACGATTCACCAATGCCACAGATTAGTTGGCTCAATCTCCTCTTCCTTTGAGCAAAAGAAGTATTGCTCTGGTGTATTTCTTGATATCGCTCAAGCATTTGATCGGGTATGGCACCAGGGTTTGCTTTTTAAACTCAAAAAAATCCTTCCGTCGCCTATTACCTTATATTAAATTCCTATCTTTCTGACAGATCCTTGAATGTCTCGTTCGGATCATCTCTGTCCTCTTCCTTTCCTCAGCTTGCTGGTGTTCCACAAGGCGGCATCCTAAGTCCTATCTTATTCCTCGTGTACTCTGCTGACATGCCCATTCAGCATTCCACAACCCTCTTTCCTTTTGCTGACGATACAGCCATCCTCTCATCGGATTCAGATCCTATACTTCCTTCAATCCAATCTCCAACTGCTTGAACCATGTTTCATAAAATGGCGGATTAATGTCAAGACTGAAAAATCCTCGCACATTACATTCACTCTTCGAAGATCCAAATGCCCTTCCGTCAATCTTTTCCAAAGAGAAATCAGTGAAAAAACCCAAGTTACCTACCTCGGCCTTACCCTTGACAAACGACTTACCTGGAGCCAACACATACAAAAGAAAAGACAGGAAACAAACAGACGTTTTAGATTACTAACTAGGCTACTAGATTCTCGCTCCAAACTATCTTTACAGAACAAGAGACGGATATATACTGCAATACTTCAACCCACCTGGACGTATGGCTTGGAAGTTTGGGGGTGTGCCAAGAGATCCAATATCCTCAGAATCCAATCTCTCCAATCCAAAATACTCCGTAAAATAGTCAATGCTCCGTTGTATGTCTCAAACTTCACTATCCATAATGACCTAGAAATCCCCTTTGTCCAAAACCCGATACCTTAACTTCCACTCCCGCTTGCCTGGTCACGACAATCCCCTAATCAATAACTTATCTTCATCCTCCATTCCCGGTAACCCTCACCGTCGCCTTAAGCGCAAATGGCCTAGAAGCCTATTGTAAAATGTAAATATTATAAATGTAAATATTTTAAATAGCCACACAAAAACAAGATGTAAACATCTGTTTACACTTCATGCTAATAGGTTTTGGCCAATGGGCTTTTTTCCCCTATTGATAAATCATGACTTTAATTCATGAACAAACGAATTATAAAAAATACTGTATGTATTGTATAATTGTCAAATAAAGATGTATAAAAAAATATAAACATAATACATTAATTTGTCTCAAAAAAACATTCAAAAGAAATAATAATAAAAAAAAATGTTTTATTTCACTTTGATTATGAACTATGAAGAAATTGTAAATTATGTAATATAAATATATATATATATATATATATATATATATATATATATATATATATATATATATATATATATACAGGGTGTCCCAAATATGACGGCTCAAACTAATTTTGCGGCCAAACGGTTGGTCTCAGAAAAAAATGTCAGAGGCAAAGGTTGTAGGGCTTGACCTAAGCTTTCTAAATATGTCGATTATTTAACATATTGACCGCGCATGTGCGCTCGGCGCTAGGTGAAATGCTGGGGTTTGCAGATAACCCCTATTATTATGCACATCATTTTGAAGAGAATTAAAAACAAACCATTTGGTGCAAACCGCACTTCGATATCTTTAAAATCAAATATGTCTCGTGCGATTCAAATTTCATTGTTTTAAATTAAAACGATTTTTTGGAAGCACTTAAAGAGGTCGGCTATGAATGTGTGATACATGACTTTGAGGTATTTTTTCCTCAAATTTCTGAAAAAAATATGGCCTATCCTCTAAAAGAAATATTTTTCCTAATAACTTTAATAAAATTGAAAATTAGGCAAATTTTTATAGTATTTACTCTTTAGGGATTAACTTAGCTAAATCTGATCATTCATGTTATCTATCTAATCCTTTGGATCCGATATTCCTTATTGGATTAAGGTACATAATTTTGCTTTTGTTCATTAATAGGGTAATATTCGCTTTCAACCATGAAATTCACAAGTTGTGAGATTGTGGATATGATTATTTTTTTCGGGGAGTGTAGACGTAAAGCTCGGATGGTTGCTCGACTTTACGCGCAGTATTACCCAAACCGAGTTCATCCGTCTTCCAAAACGATTTTGCGTCTGGTGTCAAACGCTCGTCAAGGACATTTCTCTTTCACCAGAAGACATCGTTGAAGAGACCAGGACATCATCTTGGACCTTGTTAAGAGAAATCTCCACATCAGTGTTCCGGATATTGCCAGAGAAACACGGATTTCAAGAAGAAATGTTCACCTTACACTTCAGCGCAGTAAGTACCACCCTTATCACATATCCTTGCATCAAGACCTTTCAAATAGGGATATGGAAGTGAGGTAGGATAGTGCAGGCGGGGAATCAACTCCTTACGGCAAAACGGGATATTCATGAGGAATGATCACTTCAGTGATGAAGCCACATTTGTAAGTGATGGGTCCGTGAACAGGCATAACTCACATTATTGGTCCATGAATAACCCTCACTGGATAAGGCAGCTGGACCACCAGTATCGGTGGTCAGTAAACGTTTGGTGCGGGATTCTGGGCTTTCTACTGCGTTGAAGTGTACGGTGAACATTTCTTCTTGAAATCCGTGTTTCTCTGGCAATATCCCGAACATTGATGTGGGGATTTCTCCTAACAAGGCCCAAGATGATGTCCTGGTCTCTTCAGCGAATATTACCCTATTAATGAACAAAAGCAAAATAATGAACCATAATCCAATAAGGAATATCGGATCCAAAGGATTAGATAGATAACATGAATGATCAGATTTAGCTTAGTTAATACCTAAAGAATAAATACTTAAAAAATATGCCTTATTTTCAATTTGATTAAAGTTATTGGGAAAAATATTTCTTTTAGAGGATAGGCCATATTTTTTTCAGAAATTTGAGGAAAAAATACCTCATGTATCACACATTCATAACCGACCTCTGTAAGTGCTTCCAAAAAATCGTTTTAATTTAAAACAATAAAATTTGAATCGCACGAAAATCATTTGATTTTAAAGATATCGAAGTGCGGTTTGTAGCAAAGGGTTTGTTTTTTAATTCCCTTTAAAATGATGTGCATAATAATAGGGGTCATCTGCTAAAGCCAACATTTCATCTTGCGCCGAGCGCACATACGCAGTCCATATGTTAAATAATTGACATATTTAGAAAGCTTAGATCAAGCCCTACAACTTTTGCCTCTGACATTTTTTTCTCAGACCAACCGTTTGGCCGCAAAATTAGTTTGAGCCGTCTTATTTGGGACACCCTGTATATATATATATATATATATATGTGTGTGTGTTGTTTGTTCGGCATCTGTCTCCAGCGGTCTTGCTCCTCCTGTCATCGCAATATTTCGCCGGATTCCTCTCCGGCTTCTTCAGGCAATCATTCATCCTTGCTGGTTGGTAAGGGAAATATATATATATATATATATATATATATATATATATATATATATATATATATATATATATATATATATATATGTATATATATATATATATATATATATATATATATGTACATATATATATATATATATATATATGTACATATATATATATATATATATATATATATATATATATGTATATATATATATATATATATATATATATATATATGTACATATATATGTAATTATAAAAATTGAAAAATTAATTTATTTACATACATTTGTATGACTATGTACATTTATATATTGTATAGTAATTTATTAAATACCTCTATCTATATGTGAATAAACAAATAATTATTTAATGAAACTATTTTTATATATACAATGGTCTAAGGTTGAGGATTTGGTGGCTTTTAAGGGGGAAAAGTTACTTTTAGGGCCTAGAGAAAGAACCTGTATCGTAGCGATCATTTTATCAGATATTAAGATCTGATAAGATTGATCTTAAAGATAGTGTGTACATAGTGTAGCCATGATGACCAAGTGCCTGCTGATGAATAAATAGCAATTAAAGTGAGTAGCTGCACTTTAATTGCTATTTTTATACTGACTCCGGTGTTACCTCTCACACCGGTTACCTGTCTACCAAAGAGGCTGCAATAGGCACAAATCTCCCAGCACCGAGGTTCAGCATCTCACCCTAGCAGGACCCTGCAGACGTAATCTCGACAAGAATATTTAATTTTCCTTCCTCACTCGTCAGAGACATTTTTATTATTTATTTTTACCTGCCAGAGGACTTTATCATTTATTTATTACTCTTTTTCTTCGAGGAGAGAGACTCGAAGAAAAAGAGTTCAATTGTCTTGAAGAAGTTTATGGTGTTGACGATGACGGCTCGCCGAGGTATGCCGATATTATTGCCTTCAAACAAAGATCGAAGATGGCTTATATCATCGACCCGACAATAAGGTATGAAACGAATGATCCCCTGCAGGCTGAAGAAGTGAATAAAGAAAAAACAGCTATGTACTCTAAGTGCATCCAATTCTACCAGGAAAAAATCGAGGATACTTTTGGAAGAAGAGATTACGTAGTCCAAGGCCTATGGTTCGGGACGATACCAAAAGCGACAAGCGATTTCCTACAAGAACTAGGCGTGGATCCCAACAAATTCTGTATCCTTGCGGAATCAATCTTAATAGATTCCCTGGGGATCCTGAACTACCCCACATATACGGGAGCTAACCAGCTGCTTATCAATCTTTCGGAATTAATTTCACAAAATTTACGTTCAGACCTATAAAAGTAATTGTATAAATTTAAAATTTCTTTCAAATTGATTTTATTTTTTTTATTATTTCGTCACCAAAATTTATTTTCTTGGCAAAACTCCTAATTAATTTTAAAATAACCCATATTTTAACCACTTGAAATGAATTTTCGAAAGATTGATAAGTACGCTGTGTTTTTAGCAACCCAATACATTTGGGCAGCCCTCTTTATTTTGTTTTAAATAAAAAATTTCTTCTTCTTCTAAGTATTATTTTAGAAGAAAATTGTTATATTTATGGAGTCATATTATTATTATTATTTTATTTTATCATATGAATAAAAGAATTAATTATTTTTACTTATGAAGACACGCATTATTGGGACCCTTCTGTCAACATCCCAAGATCCCAATAAACCTATGATAGTGAAAAAAGTGAATGTCCAATCCCTTGAATGCTCTTTTAGTACACCCGTAAGTTAAGCACGAAATAAACATAGTTGTATTACAATGAAAATAATGTTGAATACAAAATCTAGACGGAAAAACATAAACTTTCCTAGGATTACTAACAAGACTTTTCCTTTAACAAGATGACCGCCAGGATCTTAGGGGTGCTTCACTAAAATGTCGAGAGTTAGGCATCTATCCTTTCTATATCTATGGGTGTGCCTAGATAAGCCTCCGCTGTGGAAAGTAAAATTTCATTAAATTCCAACCCCAGAACATCTCATTATATATGTTCTATACTGATGATGTGCAATATATGACTCAAGAACATAAATAAACGTGCATCACATTTAAATACCTAATATGAAAATATTTATTGGCATTAAATGTTACACCTCAAGTTTGATTTATTCACAAATATATCTTTAACATGGGCGTATACAGAAAATAATTTCGGGGGGGGGGCTGGGAAAATTTCGGGGGCTGAGACCATTTCCGTGGTATGGAATACTACAAATTTTGACCTTGGAATAGTTTTAGGCAACTAAAACACTATTACACGTAATAAAATATTTTTTATGAGCTAAGTGATCTTATTTAATTTATTTTCAAGTGTTTTATAACAAGTTTTTACCATCAAATCAAAATTTCGGGGAGGGGGCTGCAGCCCCACAGCCCCCCCCCTTATATACGCCCATGATCTTTAAATTTCTAATTTCCCAATACTGGAACCCAATTACAGAAAACAAGATGAACTGCATTTTTAAGTTTTGTGAATTGCCAAAATGTAATTGTAGCCTTTTAGCTGCAAATTATACTCATTATTAGCTGAAATGAACAACCTAATCAAAAACGTTTATTTATGCGCTGTAAACCTCTCTATTAAATTGTGAAATGATTATTTAATACTCTAAAACACGTCATTTCATGTAGTACAATGACGTCATCGTCGTAAGAAAGTAGTAGATAAAGCGGATATCTTTGTACCTCCTAGTAGAAGCTGCAGCTCTTTCGGTTTGGATCCCATTTTATTATTGAGCTAAGGCGTGTAGTATTTATTGCTTCAAGTTTTATTAAATCCCATTAAACTATGCTTCAAGAATACAACGAAGTCATTATCCACAGCGGTAATATGCTGGATATTGACGAGATCAAGATGAAAACGGGCCTAAAGTCTTCTGACGAGGTATTATTGTACCATCAGATGCAATATTATTTTTTTGTATTTTGTACCACCATTATGTATTTATTGATCACTTATATTCAATTCTAGGTTCAGGATTGCATGAAAATAGCCCTGGACCGGGGTAAGAAGTTTCCCGGAGAAAAGTCTTTAGAAATTTACAACATCACAGGGGGAAGTGAACTTGTAAATGCTAAGGAGCTATTAACTACTGTAAAGATATTTCTCAAAGTACCTACGAAGAAAGCACTGCGGCATGCTCTGGACAGCTGTGAGTACAATATATCTTATTTTTATCTTATATGTAACATCTATTGGCCATCAGCAGTGATCTGTTGAAAGTGTATCTACAATTTTTTTTTTAACCCTCAACTAGTAACATACGTCTGAGAGACGCCTATATATAGTATTTTCCCGCTTTGTGGTGCTTAGAGCTATTTGTAGAATTAAACCCCCCAGGGGGTCTCCCGTGGTCTAGTGTCTAGCGCCTTGGATTCATAAGCGGGAGATAGTGGATTCGATTCCCACCTCCGGCAGGAATTTTCTCATCTCAGGGCTCGCTGGGAAAATTCCTCGTTGCACCCTAGATGTCGGTGCTAATGACCTAGATGTAGATGTGCTGTAAAAAAAAAAAAAAAAAATTAAACCCCCATTGTATACTCATGTTAGATAATGTAAAAAAACGCTGGTGAAATTTTAACCCGATCAATTGTATTTTTTGGTAGTAGTAAGGCACTAACTAAAAAGTCCGTCTCGCAGGAACTGCATGATCTTAGCGTGGTTCCGTTCATATCCCTAGTACAATTTGGAAAGATTAAAATGGAAGCAGTTATTATTTTGGTTCCACCAGTCTTTTTTTTTTTTAATTATTATAATGGCGTGTCAACCCTTCAGGTCACTAACGCCATTCCTGTGTGTAGTAAAGTCTTGAAAGGTCATGATTTACGATCTTACCTGGAAGGGTCGGCTAACACTAGGTCCCCCTAGTTACAAGGTCTTGGAATCTTGGAAATCTATATTTCTAACAATAAATTGTTTTTGTTATTTTACTTAACCAGTTTTATTGTCAAATACATTATCCAACTATAAGGAATTAAAAAATAACAAGGAGTACAACAGACAAAAAGAACCGTTCGAATAAACGAAATCAATTAATTTAAAGTTTTAAGCACTTATTTCTCCGATTGATATCGCCTAATTAAAACTTTCTTCAGAACCTTTTTTGTAGAGCATTGAGTAAGCTTTCGAATGGTAATCGAAATGGTTCGAATGGTTGACAATCTTGTGAAGCGGATGGTAATCATCCGCTTCACAAGATTGTCAACGGTTTTCGAGATACTAACGAAAGGTCGGCGCTAATGGCCAAGATGTAGATGCGCCGATAAAAAAAAAAAAAAAAAAAAAAAAAAAAAAAAAAAAAAAACTAACGAAAGGTACTTACGTATTAGCGTCAAAGCAGGTTAAAGAGACAGGTCTCGTTCTGGATCTGGATCGTGGATAACGCATTTCTATTGGTCAATCCCTATCAGAGATATCATCTAATGTGTTTATAGTAGCAATCTTGTTCCCTTTGTCTTTTTAACGCAATTCATTTGTGCTTTATTTACCCACGCAATTGTTGTTGTTTTTTTTGTAACGCGATTTCAGTTTCTGTACGAGATAGCGACATCAGCATAGGATGAAAGCTACTTTTTTGAAGCGATGCCAAATTGTTTATCAGTCCATTATCCAGCGAAAAACCATCCTTGATCTATATTATCAACGAGTTGGATTGACTAGAGTTTAGATATAATCTTGAGCGAGCGTAGCGAGCGGAAACGCATAGCAATTATGCTATTAATATAAGTGCTACGCGTTTTCGCTAGCTAAAGATTATATCAAAACTCTAGTAAACCTAAATCGTTGATAATCCCGTCGCCATATTGGCGAAATCTGATTTGACTCCTTGATCCAGATCTCTGACACGGTGTAGATCCAGTTCTCTGAGACCCGGCTCTTTAACCTGCTTTGACGCTAATACGTAAGTACCTAACGAAAGTATACAAAGTTACCAAAACTTTTTTTGTCTGTTAATAAAATATTCTATTCTAACCCTTCCTTTACTCTAAACGTAAAACAAAAAGTTCAACATATTAGTGTTGATGAAATTCGAACATGCAGAAAATGTTTCAACTGTATCCCATAATTCTAAGAAAACGATATTCAAAAACTATTTCTCCAATTTTCTCGAAAACGGTTAAAGCTATCGCCTTGAAAATGGTTTCATTCGTTTTCCTAGCCCAAGAAGCATATAAAACGAGTACTTACACGCTTATGAACTCAAAAACGTAAGCGTTACGATTTTTTGCGCGAATTTCGCCCTAAACGCCAGTAGGCGGATTTTGCTGGTTAACGAACTTGACCTTTCAAATTAGACGAAAGATTTTTGTACCAAATTTCATCAAAATCGGACCATTCGTCTGGGAGCTACAGAGCGAACAGACGAATATATATAAATAAATAAATTCTTTTTTATCCTAGTAGGCATGGGGTCATTAAAGCAGTCTTCCCTTTTTTTATACTACTTTATTTATTGGGCCCAACATGTTTTGTGCGTCTTTTCTTCGCACCTCTTCAGGGGCACTTCTTGCAAGGAAGTCCTCTCGTTCCCATGTACTCCCTCTGGAGTCCAGCTTATTACAAAAAGGGAAGACTGCTTTAATGACCCCATGCCTACTAGGATAAAAAAGAATTTGGATATTTAGGGTCATCTATAAGAATAAATAATATATAAATAAATATATATATATATATATATATATATATATATATATATATATATATATATATATATATACAAATTTTAACCACTATCATTTTCGGTCTCTATGGGTTCTGTGGAGTGCCAAAATTTTCTAGTTGACACTTCCGGATTGCATCATGAGATCAACCTTATAAGCAGGGTTCCTCCCTATGGGGGAGGGAGGAACCGCGCTAAAAGTACGTCTGGTAGACGCGTGTTACTAATAGCACTCATTTTCATGTTTGTCTCACAGACGTGTATTACTTGTAACAAATTATTTACTACAATTGAGGTACGCAGCAAATCAACAATAACCATTTCAAACAAAATTTAATTATTTTCTCTCTTTATTTATATTTTATTTTATAATATTTTACTATATGATTGCGGTCGAGCTCGCAAATTCTGGCCTTCTACGCAAGCAATGGCAAAATATGATTACATAAATGCACTAATAAACAGTTTGATATAAAAAAAAATAGTGACGTTGTTTGTTAATTGTTAAACATCCAAAATGTTGTCGAGAAAATGGGACGAGATATTCTTGGGCTTGGGGAACATGAAGAAACAATTGGCGGGCTTCAGGAAATTTGCAGTCATTTTCCCAATTAAAAAACACGCCGCTAAAGTCCGTACAAAAAAAAAAACACAAACAGCTTACAAAAGCATAAAATGTTGAATCCATTATGGCTAGAGTATTCAACATAAGAATACAATACTTGAGCTCCTAGAGCGATGGATGTTTGCTTGTTTTTAGACCAAATTTCAATACGTAGTGATTAAAATTGTTTTTTTACTTATTTAAAAAACTATACCTTCATTATGGACACTTTTTTTCAAAATATTTTCCTCCCAAATCATTTTTTACCATGCACACGTCTCACAGACGCATGTTACTTGTAACGTACAAAATTTGGATGTTACCAGTTGAGGGTTAACATATTCAGCAAATGTCTGTTATCTGTTTGCTCATGTGACTTGTATACCAACAAAAAATATTCTTCCTGTTCTAGACAGGTTTAGTATTTTTTTATTTATGTAACCAAATATTGACTTTATTTTATTTTGCTATAAACTTATTAGTGACGTTTTTAATTCATACCAATTATCAATATCATTCACGTTTGCAATGAAAGTTATTTGTATGTTCTCTCAAGAAAAAGTATCTCTGTCCCTAAGTTGATGGATAGGATTGCGTATCCTATTGCGTAATAGGCTTCTTAACTTTGTGACAACACATTTATCACCTTCATAACAAAAGTTCTAAAAATCACATACAACAAATTGTAAAATTTGTATATATGTATATATATATATATATATATGTATATATATATATATATATATATATATATATATATATATATATATATATGATAATGAACCCTGAAAAATAAATATTACGTTTTTTAGTTGCCAAAATAAATTGAAGATTTAGTTGAATATATGAAGAATCATTCAAAATGGAATTTCAGCACCGATTTTCTTCAAATTTTAGTTCTTCAAATTCTCAACTGGGAAAGAAATTATTAAGCACTAAAGTTTACTGTTATGGAGGTTCTAAAAGATGTTGTAAACAGCGTATTTGAAAACATGCGCATGCGCAATAGTCCTTAATGAAGATGTAAGTAGCTGACCTGTCGTAAGCTGTCATGTTTGGGCATACATGCTATGCGTTTCCGCTCGCTCAAGAAGTTATCAAAACCCTAGTCAATCAACCTTGCAGAAATTAATAGAATTCTATTAATTTCTGCGATTTGGAAAAGTCGTCCTATGCATTCAGACACGATGTTCGGTGGATATAAATCCGCCATCGCACCGAACAAAATCATGTATGCGTTCTTCACATTTATGGGCACGTTTAACTTTTCCCCACATTTTCCACAATTGATAGAATTACTCAAAATTTTGTTTACCATTAAAAATTTGAGTAATTCTTCTCGATTGTGGATAAGAATTATGAAGTCGTGTAACTTCATTTTTATTTAACACGTTTCCAAAAAACTGTAACGATAATAAGGTAATTAGAGCTTAGAGCGAATTAGAAAGCTTAGAGGGAACAAATTATAAAGGCATTAGCTAATTATTAAAGGATTTCTGTTATATAGTACTTTTCAGGAGCGAAACAACAAATTTGAAGAATGTTTCATTATTTTAAAAAATGTTTTTGAATAAATAAGTGTTGGTTAATTTTAATAATTGATAGTAAATTTCAATTACACTTCTTTATTAAGGACTATTGCGCATGCACGTGTTTACAAGTACGTTGTTTATGCGGTCTTTTGTAACCTCCATAACAGTGATTTTTTTTTTTTAAATAACTTATTTCCTAGTTGAGAGCAACTTTTTTTTTTAACGGATTCGTGTTTAGTGCATCAAAATACTTTATAGTGCAAACTTTGAAGAAAATTGGTGCTGAGGACGCTCTCCTTCAGTTTCACCCCGATTATTTTTATACGTTGCTCTATAACGTATTTGATGTACTAAACACAAATCCGGTAAAAAAAAATTCAACTAGGAAAGAAGTTATGAAGCACTAAAGTTCACTGTTATGCGGGTTCTGAAAGCTGACGTTAACAACGTATTTGTAAACATACGAATGCACGTGGATGTAAGATTGGCAAACAAAGAACTGTTATTTGAAACGTTTATAAACCATTTATTCACAAATCATTGTATATTTGGGCATCCTACCCTGTTGTAACATGTCGCTTATGGACATACGTGCTATGCATTCACGTTCGCTCAAGAAGGTATCAAAGCTCTAGTCAATCCAACTTGCTAAAATTAATAGGAGGAAAATTAATTTTAGCAAGTTGGATTGACTAGAGTTTTGTCACCTTCTTGAGTGAGCGTAGCGAGCGGAAACACATAAGCTTACTCCGTTCTTCTTAGCCCCCTAGACATAATCCGAAGCTCTGCTTGGTGGATATAAATCCTTAATTACACAGAAAAATGCCTTTAAGCAGTCTTCATATTTATGGAAACATTAGAAGGGAAATTTGGCCAAATATCCATCTAAATGGTGAGATAATCTGCCATAGCGTGGGATGTTATCTCGTACTTCTCTCCAAATGCGCTCTATATTTTGAGTATGGGCTCCTGTAAATATAAATACCCAGTTATCAGACAGATTAAAGTTTTTTAATTTATAAAACTAGATGTTTGTGTCTTTACATACCGCTTTCTGGGTCAACAAAATTCAACGAATGGTTGACTTTCAGATATTGGAAACCTTGGCTGTTCAAGCAGTCATAAGATTTCCAACAATCTGATATTATTGTTGTTCCAGGCTTAATTCATTCTTTGATTAGACCTAAAAGAGTTTTTTCTGTGCGATCGGGAACTGGAACTAGAAATATATTAGTATTACGTACGTATCCACTGAAAATCCAGTTACAATCGACTATTTGACCACGATTATATTTCCTTTTGCTGATTTTCACTTCGTCTATTTCTACAATAGTATTGGGCCCTCCAAGTTGGACTGTCTTTTTTAGGCCCAAAGTATTCATACCTAGAACAAAATGTATTTAAATTATCCAAAATTTGTCTAATATATGTAACATGTCATTATATTAATACTATATTACTTACTTCTCGGGAAAAGGATATCCAATCAATAATCAAATGTCCTGATATGTCCAATTCTCTGGATAAAAATAGGTGTCTTGGAGGCTTCATCATTACGAAATACCCAGTTATAAGACAGATTTTTTCGATGCTTAAATGTGATTTATGAAACCAAGTATTTACTTTGGCCCTGGACCTAAAATTGCACTGTTTTCTGACAAGTTTTTTGTGCATATTTTTTTCTGCATAAGCTTTTCGGCATTGAAAAGCCAGACTAACTTTATTTAAATGTAATTGATCCTTACATTTTCCCAAAATTCTGTAATTACTTAAAACATGATTTTCGATTAAAAAATTTACCAGCTCCTCTCTAGTATGAACAATAACATTGAATTTGTGTAACTTCATTGTTATTAATACTTCTCTAATTAATAGAACTGTTCTAAATGATTAGATGGCACAAATTAGAGTGCAGGAATTATAAACAATTATTTAAAAAAGTATTTTCTGAATAAATAACTGGAGATAAATTGAAATAATTGATGATAAATTTCAATTAGACTTCTTTATTACGGACTTTTCCATACCCGCACATGCGCATATTGACAAGCTAGTTGAGAGCGAGGTTTTTTTTTAACGGATTTGTGTTTAGTGCATCGAAATATGATATAGTGCAAAATTTCAATATAATTGGTGCCTAGAAAACCCTCGTCTTCACATTTACCAAAAAAAGTAGAGCAACAAATATTGGGTGTTAACATATCATTGCTACTTAATTCTTGTGGACTACAAGATATGAGGATTATTTGAATTGATTTTCCAATTTCTTCCTACTTAGTAAACAAAGCTTTTCCTTTTTGGTTAACAATAAAGGTATCATTAACCCTTTAACGGACACATTTCGCTTGCTCTGTTAGAATCTTTTTAATTTACATTTGGGGATCTGGGGGGGCAATAATTTACTAAATATTAACCCAGGATATTAAAAAATAATTGTATTCATGAATACGGGGTAGGTCACATATTCGGCCCTTGCTCATTCTAGGCATCGAGAATCCCCCTGATAGGCAATGCCTATGTTACAGTTTGCCCGGCCGATTCCGAGTCGCTTAGAACCCAAAAATGAAAAGGGCTCATTCAATGGTGTTAATGACCTTGAATCTTCTTTATCTTCTGAAAAAATCTTGAATCTTCTCTATATAGGTTAGAACCGCCTGGAGAACCCAATCATGGATTGATTGGCAAGGTTGAAAAGGCACGGAGACAAAGGATCCCCCTGCCTAATCCCCCTTGCGCTTACAACTGGGTCCGTCCACCTCCGACCATCGATAATCCGGGTAAACCCTTCAAAGTACACCCCCATCACGTATTCAACGAATCCTGATGGTAGGCCTTTGCGGATCATGGCGGCTCGTTGAGCTGAGTGACTGATATTATCGAAAGCCTTAGCAATGTCCAGGAAGGTCAAGTGTACTTCACGGCGATAACACCAAGCCTCACTGAGCACCGCATCCAGGACTAAACTGTTTTCCGCAGTTCCGTCGGCTGCTATGAACGCCCTCTGGCCTGTCTCCTGGAGATCCAACGCTCTCAGACGTGCAGCCAATATCTTGCCAAGTTGTCTGAGAGCTACAGACGCCACAGTGATAGGTCTGTAATCGCCAGGCGTCTCTGGGAACTTATTCTTAGGGATAAAGACAGTCCTTGCACCAAGGATTTCAGGGATAAACCTGCCCCCTAGTAAATATAGGTTATAAATAGAGCCCGGAAGTTAGGCAAAATGCCTTTTTTATCTGAATGGATATATTGAGGAATCAGATAGAAATAAATATGTTTCCGTGCATTTAGGAAGTGTATAGACAATTTTTATTTTGCCTTTTTTGCCTATTTTGGCTATTTTAAGATTTAAAGCCTTTTTTTGCCTTTTTTGCTTGTTATGAAATTTTTTTCTGCGATTTAAACATTTTAAAAAGCACATAACGAATTTCAGTTCATCGAAAACAAAAAAGGTTTCACAAATTAAATTACATTTTGCCGTCAATATCAATTCGAAAGCTTTTTTTTCACAACCCATGGATTTAACCTCTGTAAATAACAGAACCTTCCTTAGTAGAAGGAATGCACAGGCATAATGAATACAAGGAGAGAGGATGAGAGAAGTACGCCTCCTTCCTGACACCCCTTTTGATGTGACAATGGTGTAATTACCTGGTATTCCGGATTTAGAAATGACTAGATAATGCAGAGGAAGTTTTTCCATAATGAAAAACATTTTTTCTTAGAAGGTCTATAAGAGTTGATACTTTGAAAAAGCACCTTGTTGTTGCTTGTAACAAGGTAAAGTAAGTACACTAATTCTGTGATAAATTGATAATAAATAAATGAATGAGTATTTAAAATACATATTTTCATTAATAATGCGTGAGATTCCTCTTTGCCTTCACTCCTAATAAATGCCTATTTTAATTACAGTACTGCCTATTTTCAGTATTTCAAGTGCCTTTCTGCCTGCCTATTTTACCCAAAAATAAATGCCTATCTTCCGGGCTCTAGTTATAAAACACCGCCCGAGCCTTAGGGGGGACAGACTCCCAATCAGAGGCTCGCAGCCCATCCGGACCTGGTGCAGAGGATCTATCTATCTTATTTGTTTGGATCTCCTCCACTTTGACAGGCGTCCATATTGTGGTGATCTCTATAGCTCCTGGTGGCAAACCTTCCTGATCAAATGGCCGAGAGGGACTCTCCATAACCAAGCGCCAGTAACTCTCCATTTCGTCCAACGAATGCCTGCGCTCTAGAGGACCTCCTTCCAATATCTCCTTTACCCCCCTACTCCTATTAGTTTTCCAAAGTTTTTGTAAGTGCTGGTAGTCTAACTGACGGTGATGTCTAGCATTAAATGGAAAGGGGTCGTGGGCCCCCAGGCTGTCCACTCCACCCGAACGAGAGACATACAACCGCGTCTGGAGACACTCGCACAGTTGGTCTGTGACATCGAGCCCTTCTCTGGCTTCCTTGACTAGTGACGCAAGATTTATATCAAGGCCACGAAGGCCACTCGCCTGCTTTGCAGCCACATCACAAAAAAGCTCTCTACCACTAGGACCGACCACCTCCACCACTTGCAAAGGCTGTCGAGGCTCCTCTCTATTCCACTCATTCATTGCCTCACGAAGGAATTCCCAATATCGTGGAGTAAGCCTTATCGGTTGCGTTGCCCCAGCTGTTCTATTGCGCAGGCCATGTACAAGGCTTTCATTAGTAATAACAAGCCCCCTTGATCTATACTCTGCCTCACGCTGTGCCAGAAGACGCAACTCTTCCTCACTCCATCGGGGCATTGTGGGAATAGAGATTGCTCTATTGTGGACTTCCGGGTGGGCACGAGTTACATGCTGACCTAAACTTCTGTGATTCCTGAACTCTCGACAGTTTCTACACATTCGTATCTCGAAATTAAAATCCATAATCAGTCCTTTCAGGAATGCGTCCGAGGGCCGCTTGATGTATGTATGTATGAATGGGGTTTAAGGACGAAGAACGTCAAAGGTTACCATCGTCCTGTAGTGTTTTTCAATGAAAATTATTTTGTACTATAAAGGTATTACAGGAGTCAATTGCACTACATATATTGTCGAGAATGCTCTTAAGTTGTAATGTTATACAATGTTCAAAAAGGGTTTTTAAAATTGGTTCTGAAACTGCTATGGCTAATATAATTGTTTTACATGGATATTGCTAAAATAATAATTATGGTGATATGAGCTTGGTCCGTTACGGCATATTATTTAAAACTATACGCAATCAATGCATCTGCGTTCAAGGTATAGAATATATACAGAAATTATTTATTTTTATTAATATATTTATTTTATTTTTTATTATTTTTTTTTATTTATTTATTTATTTTTTGTTTATTTTTATTTTATTTTATTTTTTTGCTATATTTCTGTATATAATTTTGATTTTTAAAGAAAATTTAATACTTTTTCCACCATGGAGGGGTTGTCTGCAAGTGCTTCAGATATATCTTTTGGAATTTCGTTCTTCTCTAGGGCAGCTTGATACGTGGGACAGACCCTGCTACTAGCTATATGCATAGTGTCCCTAAGACCTGCTCTCTTACAGTTCGGGCTACTTGGAGGGTCACTATTCTTGGTGCACTCTATATAGCAATGACCACTCGCTCCGCAGTGGCCACAAGTGTGAACTTTCTGTGCACACGTTCTTGAAATATGACCAAACCTTTGACACTTGTCGCATCTGCTAGTTTCAAAATGGTCGCCAACCATGCAAAAGTTGCTACCGAGGTATACCCCACCAGATTTAAGTAGTAGGGCCCTCAGTCGAGGGTTAACTTCTAAATCCAGATTACAAGACTCACCAGTCTTCTGGCCCGTTCTATATAACAGTTTAACCTCGGTGTTGAGACCCACTTCACCACCGAAGTTTTGCCTCCCCAATCATTCTATTAGGGTAGTCAGGTCCAGGTTCTAACCCTCCACGGTTTCTGGGGCATGGCGTACAATCACCCTGGGTTTTAGCATTGGCCTTTCCTTAATATTTACCCTCAATGCGAGTGTATGTATACATATACATATATATATATATATATATATATATATATATATATACATATACATATACATACATACTTCTATACAGTTGACTCTCCCTTATCCAGCGGTCTCCATGAGGAATGATTGACAGATCTCGGAACTTGCCGGAGCTAGACCGGCTTGAGAGTTCCTGCAAAACCTTCCCTTCCTAGCTAGCCAAACCTTTTTTTTATGGTATTTCATTTAATGGAAGTTAAATAAGGCATATATGTTTCATTTTAGAGGCAGGAACTGTGTTTCTACTAAGAAAATAAATGCACCTGAGGCTAAATACCTATTAGAAGAAAAATCAACAATTTTTCTATTGGTCAACAATTTTACAAAATGAAGAAAGTAATGAAGAAGAAGCAGAAGAAGAAATCAAACAATTTCTATCAATATTATCCCTTATAAAAAAAGGCCTAGTGAGTGCTGAACTTAATGATACCATGGAGTGGCAAAAGGAAGACGACATTCTTGTCCCGATTTTGACAGCTGAAGAGATTATCCAAGATGTGCAAGGCTCAAAGAGTTCAACTCTAATGAACCAGAGTCACCCACAATATCCCATAAGGAAGATAAAGAATGTTTGGAAACGTTACTCCTCTAAGTTGAGCAGCAGACTTCATCAACGCAGACAGACATTTTAATCATTAAAAATGGTGGGATCATGCTGCAAGGTTTAGTGTTATTTTAGGTCTACAAAAGAGGATTACAGACTATTTATATGCGTGTAACTAGTTTTTGATATTGTAATTATATTTGTGATTGATTTAGTAATTACATATTTTTTATTTAGTTTAATTGTCTACTTATTTTTATTTCTTGAAACTTTTCCTGATAAATAATACACCAGGACGGATTTACATTTTTTGGAATGATTTTATAATTTGGTACCTAAATGTTACTTAAATATGCAATATTAAAAATGGTACATATTATTACATCCTCAAATAATAAGGGTTTTAAAATACATAAGTAACTGCATCTAACTGAATTCTCTAATCCAGCGTTTTCTCTGATCCAACTGTACCCCAGTCCCGACGACACCGGATTGGGGAGAGTCTACTGGTTATAAAATTATCAGTTCGTGCATTTCATGTGTTCTTTGGGTTTGCTTACTATCACTATGTTCATCGAGTACCTTTTAATGGGTATTTGGAAACTGGAAGCTCATGAGGCACTTTATCTTGAATTAACCATTGTTTTACCTGATTAAAGGACTACTGTTATTTTGTTTTAATTTTTTGTTCTAGTTCGCACTGTTCTTTACAACATATCCATTGATTCCTTAATAATATGGTATCCTCACGAATTGTGGATCGAGCCGTCAGATGAGCTCTTAGATCTGTGGACAGTACTTGATGAATATGTACTGGATAATCAGATAGGTCGGTTAGGAATTGCTGATCTTGAGACCGATGTTTTCATCTCACTTTACAACAAAGTTAAGGTATTTTATGTTTTTACATAATTCTTAATTCTTGGAGTAATGTTTTTTGTATTTGAATAGAAACAATAATATGTTATTATTTTTATTAACATACTGAAATAATGTCAAATTTACAACAGAGACAAAATTAGGCATTATAAAAATCATAAAATGTTATTTACATAAAACTAATCTAAATCAATGGTTTTTCTTAATAAAAAAGAATCTGGATTATTCTGTTTAATTAGTAAAATAAGTAAACAGATGTTTAACCCTTTATTGGGCAAATTTCTCTAGTTATGTTAAATGAAATTTATTGTTATAAATGATGCCTATTTACTCGCCTAAGAACGCCTGTTATGTTAGATTAGCCAATGATAACTGTTATTTCCGGTTTCCAACATATCCCCATATGGGGATTATGCTCATTAGCAATGGGCTGCCCATTATTTACGTAGCTGTAAGAACCCGGCAAAAATGATACTAAACCCATATAACACCTACCCCAGTATAAGTTTGCTTCATAATACGTGCAAATATTGCTTGAATCATGCACAGAGCAGTGTGTATTTGTTTTAAAATTATACATTTTTTTTTTTTTAACATAATTAAAAACTTCATTTTCTAGCATCATTACACTTTTGAAATTACTCTTGCTTGTATGATCTTACACACTTGTACTCTATGAAACCATTCTAGAAATAATTTGGTGATATATTATGTTATAATATATATTATACTATATATTATAACTTAAATAAAAGTATCCATTTACAAAACAGTACAACAAATATGAAATATATATTTACAAATTATTAGAACCTATACTTTAAATCTTAATAATAATTTTTTAGGTCAGATACACTAAAGAGAAAATTACTAAATAATTGTAAATATATTTATGTATAAAACTTAAAACTTATGGACAAGTACAAAAATTTCCCTCAACACTTATTCCAAGTACAAGTTTAACTTCGTAAAAGAGGAATATTATCACAGCAACAAGCCATATTTGACTTATCATTAGCAAAAACATTTCTGAAGTCTCATATCATAAGTCTACTATAAAAATATACTTACAGTTATAAATTGAAGTCTGGAAGATTAGAGTCGGAAGGAGTGCTAACGCTGAAGGTTTCACCAGGTAACTGAGGTAGGAAGGTCCGCCCGAGTAGGCAAAATTGCCGAACGGAGATGTTAATTGGTGGATTTCCTCCAATTTCTCTATCAATTAGAACTGATTGGAACATCTTGACGCAAACAGTCAACTTATAGGAAATGTTTTCATCTGCTTCCCCATACAGGGATAATACCCTATAAAGGGTTAATCTAGTCCCGCATAATGAATATTACGAGTAAACTTAGTGAATAACTACTCTTGTGCAACCATGTGGCTTACTCCTATTTTATCCATTTATTTGTAGTTCTTGGTAATAAAATTTGCATATCCTAAACACACTTAGACATATACTGAAGATATTGGAGTATTTAAAGACTCTTAAGATATTTTTCGGGACCTGCAGTAATGGTTGCACAGTAGGTTAAGTTGCCGAAATTGGATCTAACGTGTAGGAGGGTATATAAACTCAACTGAAACTGCCCCTAGAGAGGCTTAAGCCCCAGTTGTGTGACGTATAGGAGACTATGAGTTGTCCTTTAAGACCTTTGTCTATAAATAAAAGCTATGTTTAAATTTTGTTAATAATCAGATTATTATATGGAGGATTCAGAGCACAAGTAGACCAAGTCCAATTTTGGCATTTTATGTTGTAATGGCATTGAAGAATATTAATAACTTAACTTCATTATTTTTCCACTTGTAGCAGTTCTTGCTACATGTCTGGAAGTCTCTCTCTCTCCCCCCCCCTCTCTCTCTCTCTCTCCCCCCCCCCTCTCTCTCTCTCTCCCCCCTCTCTCCCTCTCTCCCTCCCTCCCTCTCTCCCCGACTGTACTTGGAACGGGCATTTACTGGGTTACTGTAGACTCATCTTCGTTCATCATGATTCATCGTCCCTACCATCATGCTGCGAATCACTTGGAGAGCATTGGTGATTACTTCGGCTTCAGTTAAGTCACCGCAGTCTGGAACAACGTCTTCCCATCTGGCCACTGGTTGTAAATCATCAAGGCGACTTATTCCACTGTCATTTGATTTTAAAAATCCAGCTTTGTTACACGAGGAGGGAATATTTTGACAAGATTTAAAATCGGCCGCCACTCTGTCCACATCCTATTGGAGGATCAGACTCGTAAAAAATTCAAATTATCCAACATTTTATTCGAATTAACCAGCATTTTTTTTACATTGTTTAAACACTAACTTCTTGGGGCCGAGAAAAATATTTGAATTAAAGATGATATCGAATTATGGAAGTTGTCCGTTATCCATGTTCCACTGTGTATACAGGGTGTTCAAAACTCGATTGACACCCCCCCTTTTTCCACAATTTTTGAAATTTAAAAACAAAACTTGGTGGGTCTTGTGACGTGGTCGAATGTACATTCATTGGACCTAATGCACGATCCATCAACTTTCTCCAGTTGTTCTCCAGAGACCCTAACTCTGGAATCTTCAATGGAAAGGGGTTATTTTTATGACGGATTATTGTAGAGAATTGAATTTTAGGTCGATTTAATATCGGTCATTTCTTCACTAAAGCGCACCAATGAGTATCAAATTGCCAAAAACCATTAAAGCCCTTGTTTTGTGTCACTTTTCTGCCAATAACGCAGAAAGTATGTCCGTAATGAAAAAAGTAGTTGATATAAACGTTGTAGAGGATTAAATTTTCTTTCCAAAAAGTTCCTTTAAATGCCTAAAAAGTTAATAGGAATGGAGCAAAACACACTTTTGTTTTTGAAGTTTTCAGAAAAGTTTATGATCAAAGTGGTCTACGCTTCCGTAAAACTTAATAAACATTTCCTAAACTTTTTGCTTCACCTAAAAATCAAATTCAATTACTTTATAAAGGCATTAAAATAATAAATAAAAATAATGTGATTTTTGAATGAGTTGATAATAAATTTTGATTTTTTTCCAAGTCTAATCAAGGTTTAAATGTTCAATTTCAATGATATCAGTGCTGATATTAAGTTATATGAAAAATAAAATATTATTTTATGTTTGATTGTAAAATTTTGTGAATTATTATACGTAATTTAATAAACAGGAGAAACAAAAAACTAGCTTTCATTTTAAAAAAATCATTGAAATCGGTTAAGATTTGGAGGCTGTAGTCCTTTTTTGAAACACGAAAAGTAGTTGGGCCCCACTGTCCGGCGGCAGGAATTTTTCATCCCATGGCTCCTTGGGAAAATTCCTCGCTGCACTTTGGATGTCGGCACTAATGGCCTAGATGTCAAGACGCCGTAAAAAACAAAATAACTAAAAAAAAAAAAAAAAAAAATTGTCCAACACAAAAATAATTACTACAAAATTCTAATGATTAGGTGAGTTCTGTTGCTTTATAATAATTCACAAACTTTTACTATCAAACATAAAATAATATTTTTTTTTCATATAACTTAATATCAGCACTGATATCATTGAAATTGAACATTTAAACCTTGATTAGACTTGGAAAAAAAATCAAAATTTATTATCAACTCATTCAAAAATCACATTATTTCAATAATTCTTTTTGTTGAATATAATTTACGTAATAAATTTACGTTTTAAAGATGCCAGTCTGATTTTTTCCAAGTCTGATCGGGGTTTGAATGTTTAATTTCAATGATATCAGTGCTGATATAGTTAGATGAAAAATAAAATTTTATTTTAAGTTTGATTGCATAAGTTGGTGAACTATTTACACGTAATTTAATAAACAGTGGAAACTAAAAACAAAAATCTGGTCTGACAAGGCTGTTCTAAATTTCATTAGCTTTAATTTTAAAAACAAAATACATTCAAATGGGTTTAGATTTGGAGGCTGTAGCCTTTTTGAAACACGAAAAGTAGTTTGGCCCCACTGTGCGGCGGCAGGAATTTTTCATCCCATGGCTCGTTGGGAAAATTCCTCGCTGCACTCTAGATGTCGGCACTAATGGCCTAGATGTGAAGACGCCGTAAAAAACAAAATAGCTAAAAAAAAATCGTCCAACAAAAAAATAATTACTACGAAATTCTAATGATTAGGTGAGTTCTGTTGCTTTAAATTTATTATTTTAATGCCTTTATAAAGTAATTGAATTTGATTTTTAGGTGGAGCAAAAAGTTTAGGAAATGTTTATTAAGTTTTACAGAAGCGTAGACCACGTTGATCATAAACTTTTCTGAAAACTTCAAAAACAAAAGTGTGTTTTGCTCCATTCCTATTAAGTTTTTAGGCATTTAAAGGTACTTTTTGGAAAGAAAATTTAATCCTCTACAACGTTTATATCAACTACTTTTTTCATTACGGACATACTTTCTGCTTTATTGGCAGAAAAGTGACAAAAAACAAGGGCTTTAACGGTTTTTGGCAATTTGTTACTCATTGGTGCGCTTTAGCGAAGAAATGACCGATATTAAATCGACCTAAAATTCAATTCTCTACAATAATCTGTCATTAAAATAACCCCTTTCCAATGAAGATTCCAGAGTTAGGGTCGCTGGAGAAGAACTGGAGAAAGTTGAGGGGTCGTGCATTAGGTCTTGTGAATGTACATTCGACCACGTTAAGATCCACCAAGTTTCGTTTTTAAATTTCAAAAATTGTGGGAAAAAAAGGGGGTGTCAATCGAGTTTTGAACACCCTGTATATACAGGGCGTCCCAAATAAGACGGCTAATATTACACTAATAATGTACAAAAGCAAAATAATGAACCAATAAGGAATATCGGATCCAAAGGATTAGATAAATAACATAAATGATCAGATTTAGCTTAGTTAATCCCTAAAGAATAAATACTTAAAAAATATGCCTTATTTTCAATTTTATTAAAGTTATTAGGAAAAATATTTCTTTTAGAGGGTCGGCCATATTTTTTTCAGAAATTTGAGGAAAAAATACCTCATAGTCATGTATCACACATTCATAACTGACCTCTGTAAGTGCTTCCAAAATATCGTTTTAATTTAAAACAATGAAATTTGAATCACACGAAACATATTTGATTTTAAAGATATCGAAGTGCGGTTTGCAGCAAAGGGTTTGTTATTGAATTTTCTTTAAAAAGATGTGCATAATAATAGGGGTCATCTGCAAACCTCAACATTTCCTCTATCGCCGAGCGCACATCAATATGTTAAATAATTGACATATTTAGAAAGCTTAGGTCAAGCCCTACAACTTTTGCCTCTGACATTTTTTTCTCAGACCAACCGTTTGGCTGCAAAATTAGTTTGAGCCGTCTTATTTGGGACACCCTGTATAAATGTTCCATTGAATATATATATATATATATATATATATATATATATATATATATATATATATATATATATATATATTTATATATACATAAATAATTTTTTATTTTTTAGGTGAAACCATGTATTTTTCACTTGAATGTGAAAAATTGCTGCATTGTACCCCCTGAGTTACAGAAGTTTGCAGAAGAAAAAGAGATACAATTGTTGACTCATTATGATCCTCCAGGTGATTAATTTTTTTTATCTTTATTATATATCATTAGAGAAAATAATTGAAATGTATATCCATTAAATCACTAAATAATAATACTACACCGAATAAACTTTCATTGATTTTATTTTTTAATTCTCTTATCTGTAGGAAGACAAGTTTCCTCTGTCAGATAACTATTTTACTCTTACCATCTCAAGTTATTAGCTTCATAAATAACAAAACTTCCCCGCCTAGTTTACATTTACATCACACGCTAATCTTGAGTGTATTCAAGGATCCACCTTATAGAATCAACCCTATATACCATAATTTAAAGATTCTGAAGTTTGTTGGCCATTTTTAAAAAATACAGTTTGCTCAACTGTTTTAAACATATTTGCATACAAATGTGTTCTTAAAAGATTGATATTTCAAGTCAGCATCTGACATGGAGTCAATCTCAGAAGCACGTTTCCATCTTTATGGCTGAAAGAAAACACAGAAGAAAATAATAAATTAGTGGTTTATATTTATTGACATTGCATTAACTTGTTTATTTTTTTAATTACATTTTTTAACCTATGTGATAGGTTTTAATTATTTTTATATTTTAATTGTTTGTAGATATATTCCCGGAAGAAAATATGTTGGAAGAATTTAAAAACTTCCGGCCATACTGGATTGTACGATACCAGAGCCATATAAAGTGCAGAGGGGTTTTAGCAAAGAAAGGGTATTTATTATCAATTCGGCAAGAGTTCTAATTATTTTGTTGACATGTTAATTTAGTCTATAATGCTTTTTACTTTTTTTGGAGGGGGGAGGTCAAATGTATGAAAAGATTGACCATCCTCTTATTTCTTAAGTTGTTATTTATTTGTATAACATTCATACTACTCTCTTTATGTTTGAATTCATTTATAAGTTACTTCATCAGGAGGACTTTCATTTTTGAGAAAGTTAACAACTTTGTAATGGCTGTTTTCAAGAAAGGGTATGATGAACTTCCTCTTCTATTTTGTGATAAACCTTAAGTTTATATCTTTATTTTTTACTGCCTTGAGCCCTGTATTGCCATTGGACATTCCATTTAAATGTTATAGTTAAATAGAATGATTTATTGAAATTAATTAAATCTATTCTAGAACAATTAACTACCTAATTTATAGCTGTTAAAATAACTTCATTAGAAATAATTTCATATGTATATATATATTTTTTTTTTAGAATGCAAATGTATTTTTAAAAATTAATCCTTAGTGCCTTCTATGTATCTCCATTTCAATAAGCTTTCTAAAGCTGTTTGAAACTATAAAATTGATCAAAGACAAGTGGGCATGCAGGAGAACCCACTTAGCAGTACAGTGCCCTATTTATATTAGCATTTTGTTCCATCTATTTAATTTCTTTTTTTACCATGTATAAATTGAAGCCAGAAGAACTTGCTCATGTAAGCACCCTCAAATCGAAGCTCATGACCAACATTTTTTACATTTAATACATTGCCGAAAAGTGTTGGCTCATTTCATCTGATGAGTCTCAACATTTTTTTCTTTAGCATTTAAATAATTTTGCTAAGTTGTTTTTGCTGTTTGTCTGTTTCTCTGTCAGAGAAACTATAAGTTCATAGATTTGAACTCTTATTATTATTATTATTATTATTATTATATTATAAATTAAGGCTGTGATTCCAAAAGATATACACATGAAAAAATTGTATATATATATATATGTGTGAGCGTGTGTTTGTTTTAATAATATTTAATAAGAAGATTCATATTCTTTTTTTCATTGTTTTCTTGAGTACAGAAATTGTATTGGGGCTTATGCTTTTGAGTTTGACAGTTGGTATGATAATAAGTCCAATGCAAGAATACCTTTGACTTAAATGTTTGTTAATAAATTTGATACTTCAGAATACTTTTATAATTTATTTCTCCATACAAAAGAAAGAAAGAAAATTTGTTTTTCTATGTATTTTTATTAGTGCACTTAGTTTGTCAGCTTGCAGATTACTAGAGTAATTCTTCATTTAAGTTTTAAATATTTTTATTATTTTTAATGAAAAATATGCCATATATATCCAGTCTTGTCAGTTTTGGTTTATTTGATATTTTGGTTGTTAAACAACCAAAATATAGCACATGATTGTTAGTTTTATACATTTTATTGGTTTCATTTCATTCTTTTTAAATGTTTTATATTAAAATTGTTATAATAAAATTATAACAACCAAAATAAAATTATCATTTCTTTTCTTTGCCTGAATATTTTCTTTACAGTTTTATAGGTTTTAGATTTTTCTTATATGTTTTTTTTTTAGTTTTTTAATTGACATGGTATGAGTAAATGTCTTTACATGATTAACCCCTGATGAGGTTTAAAAGAAAATATGAAACATTTTTTTAAGTAGTAGTCCTAAACTAGAAGGTTAACATTTCTTAACCCAAAGTCAATTTAACACAGAGGATGAAGCATGTTCTGGGAACTTGTTTCTTGGCTATCCACTGGGCAGGACACACTCTGGGAACATGCCTCTCAACATGTTGAATTATATATATATATATATATATATATATATATATATATATATATATATATATATGATGACCTGATGTCATGCAATTCATGTATATTTGACTTAACGCGTTCACTGCCCACGCCCCGGGAGACGGGGCGAGCTATACCTTCGCCGGGTGCCCTCGCCCCGGCTCCCGGGGCGTCCTCCTACCTCCCATTTTATTGCTCTAGCACAGGCTGGACATCTCACAGAAGGGTTTAGATTGTTTCTATGCATTGGTAAGTGAACAAGTCTTGTAAAAATATCATTGGTTCCTGAAGAAATTACTTTATTACGACAATTTCTTTAATATTTACGCGAGTATCCAATAACAATAAATTAAATGTGTAAAACCTTTTTATAATTATTCAGTAGAGTTAATTATTGTGAAACGTTGTTCTTTAGATCCTAGAATGTCTGGACGTAGTGGAAAAAAACAACAGCGGCCATGGATTTTATTTAAGGTTGTCATTTTTTACAATATTTACTTAAGAAAAAATTCTCTTCATAACAGTTATAACAGATCCCATTGCTTTAATTCTGGTTTAATTAAATGAATAATTATTCGTTTTAATGTCTTCTTTATAATATATTTCTCAGTTTACTAAAAATCGATTTACGGAAAGTGAAGCTACGTTGACTTGTCGGCCGAAAAGTGTCTCCTACTTTCGGGCCGACAAGTCAACGTAGCGCAACAGAAAGTAGTATCTCCTCTCCTGTTTCTTCAGATACGAAATTATGAGTATTTATGTCATTAAATTATAAAAATGGAAGAAAGAATTTAGAAAAATACTAATAAAATATTCTGATACGATTTTCGGGCATCACCCTAAAAACGAAAAGTTCAGAAAAAGGTATTTTACTTTTTTTTATTGAATGTTCAGTAGTCATTTTATATTTTTAGAGTAATGAAAACCGCTGTATTTTCAGGAAATCCATGACATAATTTTCAATGCCTCTGATAACGATTTAGAAATCGATTCGTAAATTAGAAATTGAAAAAATTGATATTTCAATTTCGTAACTATAAGTAAGAATTGTTAGTATAAGTATAGGAATCAATAATTAGAATAGTATGTTAGTTAGTTAGATATAAAAAGCAGAAGGTAGATAATGAATAATAGTTATAGGTTTTATTAATAAATTAGGAAAATTGAAAATAAATAAAATAAAATAATAATGCAAAATAACTTACACCTACATCACGTGTTTATTTATACAATAAAAGCATATTATATTAACTTTGGCATAAGTATAATATCACTCTATTGGTATTTCTACAATAGATTTCCCAAGAAAGACAATGATACGAACCATTTCAGGTAACTGTATGAGACTCGAGTTGGTGCCCACGCCCCGGCTACCAGGGTGAGACTCCGCACGGTGCCCTCGCCCCGGCTCCCGGGGCGTGCTTCAAACCGGATGTTAGCGTCATTAGAAATGCATTTTAACTCATTATGCTTTATACTATTAGCTATTTATTAATGAAAATAAGAAAAGAAGTAGTTGGCTCCTGAGGAAGTTTTAAAATTTTGATGGGCAGTGAATGTGTTAAAGGGTAATGGCACTACATCACAACGTGATGGTAGTTGATAATGAGTAGACTGAAAATGTTCTTCACAAGCCAGTCCCTTATCTGACATTAGGTGAGATGCCTTTAGTAATTTCTTCACCTCCCAGTATGTTCCTTGATAAACAAAGAATCACACCTAATACTAGGCCGACTGTATCAGGTTGGCCTGAATATGCCCTAGCATGGTGGAAACGAATGTAGGCAGATCTGCTAAGGAGTACCAGTAATCAGATCAAATTATAGATCTACATCAAGCTTTAAAACAACAGTCTGCGCCTTCCAATATGTTGTAACACTATAGTTATAAGCCATGAAGTGAATATGCAATTTATAAGGCAATCTTATCAAAACATTAAACTATATATTGCAACAATATTTTAATTGTAAATATATAACAAGTTTCATATATATGCAGTAGATTCTCCCTTATCCATCGCTCTCTCTAATCCAGCGGTCTCCAAAAGGAATGAGTGACATATATTGGAACTTGCCGGAGCTAGATCAACTCGAGGGTTCCTAAAAAACCTTCTCTTTCCAGCTAGCCAAATATTTGTTTCGTAGTATTTCGTTGAATGGAAGTCAAAGAAGGCATATATGTTAAGTTTTAGAGACAGGAACTTGTGTTTCTACTAAGAAAATAAATGCCAGTCTTGCATCTATGTGATAGGTTTTAATTATTTTTTATCTTAATTCTTTGTAGATATATTCCTGCAAGAATGAAAAAATGTCCAGCTATACTGGATTGTACGGTACCAGAGTGCAGGGGAGTTTTAGCAAAGAAAGGGTATTTATTATCAATCGGCAAGATTTCTAGTTATTTTGTTGGCATGTTAATTTAGTTGATAATTCTTTTTACTTTTTTTTTGGGGGGGGGAGGTCAAATGTATGAGAAGATTAACCATTGTTTTATTTCTTAAGTTGTTATTTATTTGTATAACATTCATACAACTCTCTTTATGTTAGCATTCATTTATAAGTTACTTCATACTATGTAGAAGGTGGTATTGCAAAGGATATTGAAGGTGGTATTAGAGAGGATATAGGAGGTGGTATTAGGAAGAATAGAGAAGGTGCCATTAGGAAGGATATAGAAGGTGGTATTAGAAAGGACATTGACGGTAGTGTTAGGAAGGTTGTTGAAGGTGGTATTAGGAAGAATATTGAAGGTGGTATTGGGAAGGATATAGAAGGTTGTATTAGAATGGATATAGGTGGTATTACGAAAAATATTGAAGGTGATATTAGGAAGACTCAGTAGACCTTTTGTTTTATATATCTTTATTTGAAAATTATACAATACAATAACGTATTTTTTATAATTCTTTTGTTCATGATAGAGTCATGATGTATCGGGATAAAAAAAGCCCAGAGACCAAAACCTATTAGCTAGAAATTTACAGAGGTATTTACATTTGATTTTTTGTATGGCTATTTACAATATTTACATTTGTAATGTTTACATTTTACAGGCTTAGTTTACAACAGGTCTCTTGGCCATTTGCGCTTAAGGCGACGGTGAGGGTTACCGGGAATGGAGGATGAGGATAACTTATTGATTAGGGGATTGTCGTGACCAGGCAAACGGGAGTGGAAGTTAAAGTATCGGGTTTTGGATAGGGTCTGGACAAAGGGGATTTCTAGGTCGTTATGGATAGTGAGGTTTGAGACATAGAATGGAGCATTGACTATTTTACAGAGTATTTTGGATTGAAGAGATTGGATTCTAAGGATATTGGATTGCTTGGCACACCCCCAGACTTCCAAGCCATACGTCCAGGTGGGTTGGAGTATTGTAGTGTATATCCGTCTCTTGTTCTGTAAAGATAATTTTGAGTGAGTGTCTAGTAGTCTGTTTAGTAGTCTAAAACGTCTGTTTGTTTCCTGTCTTTTCTTTTGTATGTGTTGGCTCCAGGTAAGTCGTTTCAGTAGACCTAAAGTGAAATTTACTTATTTAAGTTGCTTCTGAAGAGGCATCAAGTGGCACATAAAATTTAGATCACATAATAAAAAGAAATTGAAGTTTTTACAACCTATAATAAATGACCTTCTGTCAATTTTAAAAGACATACTAATATTTGACTATATGCCCATAAATATTTGGTTGCTTTTAAACTATTAATATTTACTAAATTTTAATATTCCTTTTTATTCATTATCTTACTTTTAACTAAATTTTTTAAATAAGATATTACTTTAATTTGCAAGTTTCTCATAGGATCTCTATTTTTTTTTATTTTTTTTTTTTTTTTGTTATTATTTTTTTAGCTAAAATGTACCTCTAGACTAAGGGTAATTTCCCACAGTTTTGAAGAAATAAATGATTTCTCCAGACCAATTATTTCAGAGAAATTCATATAAATAACAATATGTAAATAAAATATCATTTAAACAAATTTATTAGATAAATACAACATCAATTTTATGAAATGTTGATAACAAACTTATATCTCATTTCTTCTCTCACGTGTCATAAGAATAGTCAGCTTTGTTGTGCATAGCTAATTGGCCATCAACAAAGTAAAATGAATCCGATCTAGTTTCAAAAGGATTGTTGATCATATCTTCAACTGAGGGAAAAAAGAAAATAAGGAAATTTGAGTATTTATGAAAACAATAGGAATATATTAATTTATTGAAGTATCTAGCAGGAGTTGCTCCCCAAAGTTGTTTAAAACATTAAGTTATATTTGAAACGTTCTGAATCTGTTTAGGTCAGAATCTCATAATTGTGAATCTAACTTGTCCACTCAAAAAACTATGAGATTTTTACCAGGTTTTAACATTTTACTCTCAAAATGTATGTACCTTAATATGAAATTACTTAAATTATATTAGACCTTAATACAACTTAATTTAAGATGCCTGAAGATAAACCTAAACAGATTCAAAACATCGTAAATATAACTTAATGTTTAACTCCTCCTAGTTACTTGAAGAATCCTCGATTGATCTTTCTCCCCTCTCACCTTCGACTTACATATTCATTTATAATTAATCCTTACAAATAAAATAAAAAGTAGTTACAGTTTAGTTGATTCTACTAATTGTGCTCATTGAAAGGAAGGAAATAAGTTTCAGTTCTTGTATGTTAGATAGTTCTATCATGTCTTAAACTCCAAGCATTTATTTATTTGCTTCATTTGTCTTACATGTAGTTTCTTATTAATGAATTTCTGTAAAAATAAAAAAAAAACATGTGAAACTCTCAGGAACTACACCATGTTACGCCATCTTTATAATAACTCTCTATATAATCTCCAGTATGTATCAGGAAGGAGATATAAATCCAATCTCTTTGATGTTAGGGTCTTCAGGGGAGCAAATGTTGACTCAGACCACTTCCTGGGTATAGCACGAATTAATGCAAAAATATCCTGCATCAGGTCTAGAGCAAACCAGCACCAAGGCATTAAATTTAATCTTAGGAAGCTGAAGCAGGCAGAAATACAACAGCTGCACTCGGAAAAATTGAATGAAAACATTCGAGCTCAAACAAAGTTTGACAGCGTGCATAGTCAATGGCTGGCATGTGGCGAAGCAATTAAAAAACTGCTGATAGTGTACTTGGTGAACAGGAGAATGAAGCTAAGTCCCTCTGGTTTGACGCAGAATGTGAAGCAGCCACCAGCCTTAAAAATCAGGCTATCATAAATAGATGCACAAGAAGGACCCTTGAAGAATATAGACTTAGAAGAAGGAAGGAGAAACAACTGCATAGAAGGAAAAAGAGTGAAAAGGACCAAGAGGACATGCTTGCTGGTAATAGTGTAAACCATATATTTTTTGTCAAGACAATCAGCTCCCCAACGGAACAATTTTAATCAAAATATATTAGAAAAGAATGAAGAATTATTGCAAAAGGAATTTGGGTAGTTCTGCTTCTCATAAATGATGCCATTATAATTTGTGAAAGTTTATCCTATAGTCACTTTGGACCTTTTGTGACCAACCCTAGGCATAATTTTTATCTTCATTTTCTGCTCATATGTATCTTGTGAAGAGCTTTTTTCTGTAATACTAGTTCACATTGTTACTTACTTAGATTAGATGGCAGCCTGGGAATTTGATAAATATGCTCACATGTATTGGCGCTATTAGGTATACAATATCCAAACTCAAAATCAAATGTTTTAAGAAGTGTATCTTTATAAAAATGGCGTTCTATCATGCGAAAGCTCTTAATCTCTTGTTCGCCTGTTTTGAACTCAATACTGAAATAATTTCAAATGCAATTAGCTGAATTCATTTAAAAATTAAATATTAACTAAATAATTAAAATTGAAGTATTAAGTTTCGTCAAAGAGTATATTTGATATTTTCTTTTTCATTCTTAATTTGATCATTTGTTCAAAAACAAATTATATATATGCCCTGTTTGATCACAAGTTACATAAATCGAATGATTGTGAATCATCGGGTGATTGAATCACATATCTCCAGGCCCATTGAAAACAATAAAAAGTCCGACACGCAGGAACTGCGTCATCTTAGCGCGGTTCCATTCATATCCCTAGTGTCATTTTGTAGACTTAGAATAGAAACAGTTCTTACTTTGTTAAGATCATTCTTAATGTAAACACATATTCCAAAAAATAGCAAGATTGTCGGCAAGGCACAATAAACTATCCTAAATGGAAATTACTCTTTCCGCCGTCCCAAGTTTCGCTTTACAAAGACTCTACTACGAATATGTTTCTAATTTACTTAACTTGCATTACTAACATATCTATTTTAGTGTTAAATGCAATTAAAAATACTAAGCTACTCATTTTACTGTTAAATGCAATTAAACAAAATAAATATGTACAAGAGCATGAGAATGTAGTGTTATATTAGCGCGGTTCCTCCCTCCCCCATAGGGAGGAACCCCGCTTATAAGGTTGATCTCAAGACGCAATCCGGAAGTGCCGACTAGAAAATGTTGTGTTTCAAAACCCCTAAAGAACGAAAATAACGGTGGTTCAAATTTTTTTTTATATATATATATATATATATATATATATATATATATATATATATCATATATATTTGTTTGTTTGCGGACCTGACAGCTCAAAAAGTCCGACTCGCAGGAACTTCTCCATCTTAGCGCGGTTCCATTCATATCTCTAGAGTCATTTTGTATACTTAGAATTGAAACAGTTATTACTTTGTTTAGATCAATCTTAATGTAAACACATACCCCCAAAAAACATAAATGTGAAATAGAGGCCAAGTTCCTGCACCCACAAAGAAACACTCCCTTCCTCAAAAATATCCCCTCCTAAAACCCGCCAAAACGCCTTACCATTTTACACTCCAAAAAAGTAGTATGAGTTGGTGTATTAATTCAACCAAAAATATTTGCCAATACAAGAGATTATACAAGAAAGAAATGTCCAAGTTCATTACTTGGAAGACCTCATAGTTACTAAGAACAGTCAAGACACATCAACTGACCTTTAAAAACAACAATAAAAAAGTCCGACTCGCAGGAACTGCGTCATCTTACCGCGGCAGAGTTTTTTTTTTTTTTTTTTTTTTTTTACGGCTCATTTACATCTAGGTCATTAGCGTCGACATCCAGGGTTTAGCGAGGAATTTTACCAGCGAGCCGTGGGATGATAAAATTCCTGCGGACGCGCTAGCCATTAGACCACGGGAGACCCCGGTTCCTGTTCATATCCCTATTCTCATTTGAAAAGCATAGAATAGAAACAGATAATATTTTCCTCGACCTTTGTTCAAAGGGTTTTATGGCTATACCTGGGGTCGGGTCCGGAAGACCCTAGAAACCTCTTCTACCGATACTTCATTTCATACGTTTCAATGAATTGGAAAATATCAAAAATGTTCACATATTCACATATAATAATGTGTTCTTTTACTATAGTAATAATTCTACAGATAAAATCAATTAAAAAATAAAATAAAAAAACCAACAGCATAAAGGCAATTGAAAATATTCAAAAGACGTCATCGAATCTCTTTGCCTAGCTTGCCTCTCTTGGCAAGAGAGGCAAGCTATATTATCCAACTAAATTATCCAACTATAAGCAATTAAAAAATAACAAGGAATAAAAACAGACAAAAAGAACAGTTCGAATAAGCAAAATCAATTACTTTAATGTTATAAGCACTTATTTCTCCGATTGACATCGCCTAATCAAAACTTTCATCAGAACCTTTTTTGTAGAGCATTTAGTAAGCTTTCTAATGGTATTCTTTCGTTTACAAAGATTCTTAACCTTTCTCGAGATATTAAGGAAAATATACAAAGTTACCAAAATATTTTATGTCTGTTAATAAAATATTTTTTTCTAACCCTTCCTTAACTCCAAACGTAACCAAAATTTCAACATATTAGTTTTAATGATATTAAAACATGCAGAAAATGTTTCAACTGAATCCCATGATTCTAAGTACCCAAACCAAAAACGCCATTCAAAAACTATTTTTCAATTTTCTCAAAAACAGTTAAAGCTATCGCCTTGAAAATGGTTTCATTCGTTTTCCTAGCCAAAGAAGCCTATAAAACGAGTACTTACAAGCTTATGAACTCAAAAACGTAAGCGTTACGATTTTTTTTGCGCGAATTTCGCCCCAAACGACATCTTCCAGTGGGCGGATTTTGCTGGTTAACAAACTTGACCTTTCAAATCGGGCGACAGATTTTTGTACCAAATTTCATCAAAATCGGACTATTAGGGAGGCCAGAAATCCGCGAACAGACAAATATATATATATATATATATATATATATATATATATATATATATATAAATAAATATATACAAATTTTACCCACCGTTATTTTCGGTCTCTAGGGGTTCTGAAACGCGAAATTTTCTAGTCGGCACTTCCGGATTGTTTCATTGTATCAACCTTATAAGCGGGGTTCCTCCCTATCGGGGAGGGAGGAACCGCGCTAATATACTTATATCCAGTTACTAAAATATCACTTTCCTCAACCAGGTATATTCTTAAACTTGGCAATGTTTAGTTTTTCTCTAAAGATAATTTCGGCACAAAAAAAAAAACATTGCCAAGTTTAAGAATATACCTGGTTGTGGAAAGTGATATTTTAGTAACTGGATATAAGTATTTTTATTGTTGTTTTTAAAGTCCTGTAGATGTGTCTTTACTGTTCTTAGTAAGTAACTATGAGGTCTTCCAAGTAATGAACTTGGACATTTCTTTCTCGTATCATCTCTTGTATTGGCAAATATTTTTGGTTGAATTAATACACCAACTCATACTACTTTTTTGGAGTGTAAAATAGTAAGGCGTTTTGGGGGGGTTTTAGGAGGGGATATTTTTGAGGAAGGGAGTGTTTCTTTGTGGGTGCAGGAACTTGGCCTCTATTTCACATTTATGTTTTTTTGGGGATCTCATTACTTTTTTCTAAGTATTAAATAGAATTTAGTTGCCGAATGCCCACTGGCTTTTGTACTTCATATAAAACCAGGGTCTTTGGATTCTGCATAAGGTTCTCCTTACTGCTTGATATTTGATACCAATAATCAACCTACATACATCTAATCACTAGACTAGAAAAGTTAGAAGCACTTCCAGATGACATTACTCTAGAGGACAAATTGATTGCTCTCTTAACTAAACTATTACACTGTAAAACACAGGAACCTTATCCCGAGGATAAAGATCACAATAGGGAAAGTGCAGAAGGCCTTCAAGAAAAATACGATTCATTTGATACCCCACATGATGGGTTTCAGAAGGAATGATGGCATTTCGATGGAACAAAAAGTAGAAAACGTCATAGGTAATACGACATTCCCGCATCAAGACCTACCTGCGTGCCAAGTTTGGTCAATAGGCCAAACGGTGTGAATTTGTATAAGGAACAAACATACAGACAGACAGCTGAAAGACCTTTTTTACCTAGCCTATTGGATTCCCCGAACCAAGGTCTACCTGTGTGCCAAGTTTGGTCAAAATCGGTCGAATGGTGTGAATTTGTGTAAGGAACAAACATGCAGACAGACAGCTGATACACGATTTTGACTAGCCTATTACACTACCCGGATAAAGACCGACATGTGTGCCAAATTTTGTCAAAATCGGTCAAACGGTGTGTATTTGTATAAGAAACAAACAGACAGACAGACAGCTGATAGGCAATTTAACCTAGCCTATGATTCTCCCCGTATCAAGACCCATCTGTGTCCCAAGCTTGGTCAAAATCGGTCAAACGGTACGGATTTGTAAGAGGAACAAACATACAGACAGACAGCTAGCATAAGATTTTTACCGAGCCTAATGCGTCTAATTGTTCTTAAAACATCAAATATTGGTTCTTCATACCGAGACAATTCATTTGATACCCCACATCACGGGTTTCGGACGGAATGATGGGTTTCCGAAGGAAGTACAAAACTGGCACGCCCCCGCCCCGAAAGCGGAGACAAACACAACTTTTCGGGATTTTTCGATTTTTTCCTTTAATAACGTCTTCATATCTATCTTCAAGCAAAATTTCAAGTCTCTAGCACCATGGGAAGTGCCTAATAATTTTGATGAGTGAGAGAGTCCTATAAATCCCGATTTTCGATCGCTTATATCTCAGAAACTATTCGATGTAGAATTATGAAAATTTCCAGTTTTGCTCAAATCTAGTTGTATAATACCTGTGTCGAATTTCATAACTTTATCTTTACCTGGTTGAAAGTTATGAGAGGGTAACAATCGGCTCTAAGACCGCCTGTAATATACACACAGTATGCTTAGGCCGGAACTTGGCCAGGCGCACTACCGTGCGCCTAGATTCCAAAGAAAAGCAAGTTTGTCGGCAAGGCCCAAGAAACTATTCTAAGAGGAAATTACTCTTTCCGCCGCCCTAAGTTTCGCTCTACGAAGACTATACTACGAATATGTAGCTAATTGACTTAACTTGTTTTACAAACATATCCATTTTACTGTTAAATGCAAGTAAAAACACTAAACTACTAATTTTACTGTTAAATACAATTAAAGAAAATAAAATTGTACTGCTCAGAAGGCTCTATTCCAAAAAACCGAAAATTCGTTGTCATTTTATGTTTCTTGTTTTACTAGCAAATTCGTTTTACTGTTATAATCAACTGTAAATATGTTCTTCATGGCAAATAAAAGTCTATTCTCTCGTGGGTTAAATCATTCTATAAAATAAGAAATAATGGTAACTTCAATTGCAGTATGAGGAAGTTTATATAGCAAGGAGAATTCAAAACAAACCTATGTATACGCCATCATGGTTAGCCACAGCCATCCCAAACGTATTACCAATACCTTTTATAGTTTCTTGGCTTATTTGACTAAAATACTAATTTCACTGATAAATGCAATTATAACAAAAGGCAATCAATTAAAAATTGAGATAAACAAAGACAAAAACCCCAAAGACAAAAAAGACAAAAAACGTTCAAAACAAACACTTTTTAAGTTTTAAGCGTTTATATCTCTGATTGACATTGCCCCATCGAATATTGCTTCAGAACCTTTTTTGTAGAGAATTTAGTAAGCACCCGAATGGTTGCCTTCCACTTACCACGATTTCCCAACCTTTATCGAGATATTTACGAAAAATGTATGAAGATCCGAAAACTTTTCATGTCTATTAATAAATTTTTTTTTCGCATACTTCCTTAACTCCAAATATAACCACAATTTAAACATCTTAGTTGGGATTAATTTCCAATATGTCGACCAAATTTCAATTGAATCCCGCCATTTTAAGTACCCACATAAAAATAATGACATGCGAAAACATTGATTTCACTTTTCTCAAGAACGGCTACAGATATCGCCTTAAAAAAGGTTTCATTCGTTTTCCTATGTTAAGAAACCTATCTGCAAGAAGTACCTGCAAGCATATGAACTCAAAAACGTAAGCGTTACGATTTTTTTTGCGTGAATTTCGCCCCAAACGCTATCTTCCATTGGGCGGATTCTGCTGGTTAACGAACTTGACCTTTCAAATTAGAAGACAGATTTTTTACCAAATTTCATCAAAATCGGACCATTTTTGAGGCGTCAGGAGCGCGAGCAGACAAGCATATAAATAAATATATACACACACACATATATATATATATATATATATATATATATATTTATATATATATATATATATTTATATATATATATATATATATATATTTATATATATATATATATATATATATATATATATATATATATATATATGTACAAAGTTGAACCACCTATATTTTCGTGATCTATGGGGTCTGAAACGAGAATGTTTCTGGCCGGCACGTCCGGATCGCGTCGTGACGTCAACCTCATAAGCGGGTTCTCCCTATGGAGATAGGGAGGAACCACGCTAAAAGCAATAACTAAGGGAAAGAGACAAAAATTACAAAAAAGTCCGACTCGCAGGAACTGCGTCATCTTAGCGCGGTTCAGTTCTTATCCCTAGTGCCATTTGGGAAGATTGAAATAGAAACCGTTATTATTTTGGTTCAACCTTTCCCGCGTAAACAAAGGGCCCGTTACCAAGGGGCAGCGTACCCTTATACTTGGAATCACACCCACCACTGTTTGGCCAACCCAACTACTACAAATAGTTATTTCAAATATCAAAACAAATATCAAAATTTTCCTAATTTTCTTGATTTCTTCTACAGTAATACTAATTCTATAAATAAATAAAATTGAAAAAAAAACAACAACCCATTAAAATGTGAGCTAAACGACTACGAGAACCCGGTCAAAAGAACAAACAAACACATTTGAAATTTTATCCACTTATTTCTCCGATTGACAATGCCTAATCAGAAATTGTTTTAGAATCTTTTTTGTACAACATTTAGTAAGCTTTCGCATGGTAACCCTCCGTTTAGCAATATTCCCAACCGTTTTCGAGATATTAGGGGAAGTATACGAAGTTCCCAAAACTTTTCATGTCTGTTAATAAAATATTTTATTCTAATCCTTCCTTAACTCCAAACATAACCAAAATTGTAACATATTAGTTTTGATGAAATTCCAACATGCAGAAAATGTTTCAACTGAATCCCATGATTTTAAGTACCCAAACCAAAAAAGTCCGACTAGCAGGAACTGCATCATCTTAGCGCGGTTCCGTTCTTATCCCTAGTGTCATTTGGAAAGGTTGAAATAGAAACAGTTATTATTTTGGTTAGACCTTTCATGAAATAATTTATGCCCCCAAATAGGTCACGGTTGCGAAAGTACATGCCTGCAAAAAATGTTTCAACTGAATCCCATGATTTTAAGTACCGGAAACCATGTTCCGGTGGGCGGATTCTGCTGGTTAACGAACTTGACCTTTCAAATTAGACGAAAGATTTCTGTACCAAATTTCATCAAAATCGGACCATTAGGGGGGCCGGAAAACCGCGAACAGACAAATATATATATATAAATACATACATACATATATATATATATATATATATATATAATATATATATATATATATATATAAATATATACATATAATATATATATTTATATATATATATATATATATACATACAAATTTGAACCACCGTTATTTTCGGTATGTAGGGGTTCTGAAACGCAAAATTTTCTAGTCGGCACTTCCGGATTGTTTCGTTGTATCAACCTTATAAGCGGAGTTCCTCCCGATGAAGGGAGGGAGGAACCGCGCTAAAACTTACTCGAGTCTCTCGGACTCTTATCCATATTGTACCTGTGACCACTGAGGTTGTGGCGGAATGTAGCAACATTTCATAAATTCTGTTGTAATTAGTGTTTAGCTCCTTCACTAGAGGGCTTGTGTAACCTACTTTGGATTGTTCAAGTCAAAGAGGACTCTTGCAAAAAATACTTATCCATTTTTATCATAAAAATCTAAGTTATTTATTGATGACGTTTTGCCTCATAATATTTTTTGTATTATGTCTGTTAGGTGGAAATCATTTGATAAAGTAGCTATTACAATAAGAAACATGGTGTAGCTTCCGAAATTGATTTATCTTAACCCTAAAACTTTTAGCATGCTTTTAGCGCGGTTCCTCCCTCCCCCATAGGGAGGAACCCCGCTTATATGGTTGATACAATGAAACAATCCGGAAGTGACGACTAGAAAATTTCGCGTTTCAGAACCCCTAGATACCAAATTAAAAGTCCGACTCGCAGGAACTGCATCATCTTAGCGCGGTTCCGTTCTTATCCGAAGTGCGATTAGTAAAGGAATAGTAGCAGCTATCGGTAGGTTTTGATCTGTCGTTAAAAATATAAAATAAAATCTCAAAGAGAAGGAAGCTTAAAGAGCCACATATGGAAACTGACAGTTTTCTAAACGGATGGGACTCTCCCGTCATCGAGACGCTCACTCTAGGAAAACTCTATTACCAATATGATTCTTATTTTCTCAGCTTTAATGAAATACTCATTCCACCGTTAAATAAACTTAAAAAACAAAAGTGAGGTAAACAGTGACAAAAACCCGTTTAAAATAACAAAACTAACACTTTCGTAGTTTTAAGCACTTACTTCTCCGACTGACATTGCCCCATCGAAATTTGCTTCAGAATCTTTTTTTTAGAGAATTTAGTAAGCTTTTTTTGGTTACATCGTACTTCCCACGATTTCTTAACTGTTTTGAAGATATTAAGGGGGAAAATGGTGCTAATGCCTACCGATAGCTGCTATATTCCTTCACTAATCGCACTTGAGATAAGAACGGAACCGCGCTAAGATAAAGCAGTTCCTGCGGGTCGGACTTTTTTTTTGTCAGACAAATTAATGTATTATGTTTATATTATAATATAAATATTATGTTTATAAGAAGAGCAAATCACTTTAATTGCGGTGTAAAATATTGTTGCTAGCTAAATCTAAGTATTATATAAGCTCATAAGGAAAAAATGGTGCTAATGACTCAGATTTCGATACACCATAAAAGAAAAGAAAAATTAAGGACAATATACAAAGATTCCGAAGTATTTCATGTCTGTTAATAAAATATTTTATTCTAATCCCAATAACGCAACACTTATACACAAATAAACTTTTTTTAGGTACCTATTTAATACGTATAAAATAAGGTTATAATGAGCGATCCGCTGTGGCATACACCAAGTACTACCACCGTGTGGAGTGCAACTAGTATAGACCGGTACGTCTGTACCACTGTGGTATGTAAAGAGCGGCTGTTCTGATACTGGCAAAAATTAGAAATCCTACATTCCTAAAGTTGTTTGGAGGCTTATCTTTATGACTCTAGACAAGGACTTGAAGATGACGAGGGTACACAGGGAGACGAGGGTACCTGGGGACAGGGAAAACGCCCCTCACCCTAAGCCTCCTAGCTCCTCACCTTCGAATTCATATGATTTCGTTCAATGAATTTAAAAAAAAAATTAATAAATAGATAAAAACTTCTGAAAATAGGGAATACCAAAAACAATTCTAAAGAACGAAATCAACACCAGTACAGTCATCTAGATATTCATAGGGCATCTTCGAAT
>OX328132.1:7567497-7794997 GCA_946811695.1 Gonocerus acuteangulatus | reverse complement strand
TCAACACCAGTACTGTAATCTAGATATTCATACGGCATCTTCGAATTCTAACAAACAAAATATTGATTCTAATTATACGTATTCTGTTTTATTGACAAATACATTTGACTACTATAAGCAATTAAAAACACTACGGAATATGCCAAAGAACTCGGAATAGGAGCCTCGACAGTTTCAAGACATTTGAAGGAAATCGACAAATCCAAAACTGACATTTCATACGGTACAGCCTGATATATTTTTAACAATGAATTGCTTTTCTTATTTTAATTAATCTGTTTTATTGTCAAATACATTATCCTACTATAACCAATGAAAAAACAACAAGGAATAAAAACAAACAAGAAGAACCGTTCGAATAAACGAAATCAATTACTTCAAAGTTTAAGCACTTATTTCTCCAATTGACATAGCCTAATCAAAAATTGTTTCAGAATCTTTTTTGTAGAACATTTAGTAAGCTTTCGCATGGTAACCCTCCGTTTACCAATATTCCTAACCGTCTTCGAGATATCAGGGAATGTATACGAAGTTCCCAAAACATTTCATGTCTGTTAATAAAATATTTTATTCTAATCCTTCTTTAGCTCCTAACGTAACCGAAATTTTAACATATTAGTGTTGATGAAATTCAAACATGCAGAAAATGTTTCAACTGAATCCCATAATTTTAAGTATCAAAATCAAAGACAAAAAGAACAGTTCGAATAAGCGAAATCAATTACTTTAAAGTTTTAAGCACTTATTTCTCCGATTGACATCGCCTAATCAAAACTTTCATCAGAACCTTTTTTGTAGAGCATTTAGTAAGCTTTCCAATGGTATCCTTCCGTTTCCCAAGATTCTTAACCTTTTTCGAGATATTAAGGAAAGTATACAAAGTTACCAAAACTTTTTTATGTCTGTTAATAAAATATTTTATTCTAGCCCTTCCTTAACTCCAAACGCAACCAACATTTCAACATATTAGTTTTAATGAAAGTAGAAGATGCAGTAAATGTTTCAACTGAATCCCATGATTCTAAGTACCAAAATCAAAGACAAAGAACCCTCCCTAGGAAGGACGCTAGGCAGTTTAAAAGCTATATATCTTGGAAATCCATATCTCTAACATTAAATTGTTTTTCTTATTTTTCTTAACCTGTTTTATTTTCAAATACATTATCCAACAATAAGTAATTAAAAAATAACAAGGAATAAAAAACAGACAAAAAGAACAGTTCGAATAAGCGAAATCAATTACTTTAAAGTTTTAAGCTCTTATTTCTCCGATTGACATCGCCTAATCAAAACTTTCATTAGAACCTTTTTTTAGAGCATTTAATAAGCTTTCTAATGGTATTCTTCCGATTACCAAGATTCTCAACCTTTTTCGAGATATTAAGGAAAGTAAACAAAGTTACTAAAACTTTTTATGTCTGTTAATAAAATATTTTATTCTAACCCTTCCATAACTCCAAACGTAACCAAAATTTCAACATATTAGTTTTGATGAAAGTAGAACATGCAGAAAATGTTTCGACAGAATCCCATGATTCTAAGTACCCAAACCAAAAACGGTATTCAACAAATATTTTTCCAATTTTCTCGAAAACGGTTAAAGCTATCGCCTTGAAAATGGTTTCATTCGTTTTCCTAGCCCAGGAATCATATAAAACGAGTACTTAGAAGCTTATTAACTCAAAAACGTAAGCGTTACGATTTTTTTTGCGCAAATTTCGCCCCAAACGCCATCTTCCGGTAGGCGGATTTCGCTGGTTAACGAACTTGACCTTTCAAATTGGACGACGGTTTTTTGTACCAAATTTCATCAAAATCGGACCATTCGTCTTCGACCTAGAGAGCGAACAGACAAATATATATATATATATATATATATATATATATATATAAATATATATATATATATATATATATATATATATATATATATATATATACAAATTTGAACCACCATCATTCTCGGTCTCTAGGGGTTCTGAAACGCAAAATTTTCTAGTCGGCACTTCCGGATTGTTTCATTGTATCAACCTTATAAGCGGGGTTCCTCCCAATGGGGGAGGGGGGAATCGCGCTAAAAGACAATTAAATATTTAGTCACAGAGATTTGTGCTATTAAATGTTTAAGATCCAATATTTGAAAAAACAAACTTTAAGTGACATGTTTACGAGAGAAGATGAAAATTTGTATGATATTTATGTTCAAGACGTGGCTAAACTTCCATACCCTACTATTGCTAGTGGATCTGCTTGACAGTTAAAACGTTTGTCGATTTGACTGGATTTTTCAGCATATTAAGCATAACATAATATCAATAATAGCTTTTTAGCGCGGTTCCTCCCTCACCCATAGGGAGGAACCCCGCTTATAAGGTTGATACAATGAAACAATCCGGAAGTGCTGACAAGAAAATTTCGCGTTTCAGAACCCCTAGAGACCGAAAATAACGGTGGTTCAAATTTGTATATATATATATATATATATATATATATATATATATATATATATATATACATATATATATATATATATATATATATATATATATATACATATATATGTATATATATATATATATATGTATATATTTATTTATATATATATATTTGTCTGTTCGCTCATTTCTGGCTTCCCTGATGGTCCGATTTTGATGATATTTGGTACAAAAATCAGTCGTCCAATTTGAAAGGTCAAGTTCGTTAACCAGCAAAATCCGCCCACTGGAAAATGGCGTTTGGGGCGAAATTCGCGCAGAAAAAATCGTAACGCTTACGGTTTTGAGTTCATAAGCTTGTAAGTACTCTTTTTATAGGCTTCTTGGGCTAGGAAAACGAATGAAACCATTTTCAAGGCGATAGCTTTAACCGTTTTCGAGAAAATTATAAAAATAGTTTTTGAATACCGTTTTTGGTTTGGGTACTTAGAATCACGGGATTCAGTTGAAACATTATCTGCATGTTCTACTTTCATTAAAACTAATATGTTGAAAGTTATGTTACGTTTGGAGTTAAGGAAGGGTTAGAATAAAATATTTTATGAACAGACATGAAAAGTTTTGGGAACTTCGTATAATTTCATTAATATCTCGAACACGGTTGGTAAATCCTGGTAACTGGATAGAAACTATTTGAAAGCCTACTAAATTCTCTACAAAAATTATTCTAAAACTATTTTAGATTAGGTTATGTCAATCGGAGAAATAAGTGCTTAAAACTTCAAATACTTCTGTTTTGTTCTTATGAACGGGTTTTTGTCGTTCTTTTTGTAATTTTTGTCTATTTCCCTTGGTTTTTTATTTTTGTAATTTCTTATGTTAGGAAAATGTATTTGTTTGTGAAACAGGATAGGAAAAATGAGACCAATTTTCTGTTGCTAGAAATAATGAAAATTTTGGGAACTTCGTATACTTTCATTAATATCTCGAAAACGGTTGAAAATCTTGGGAAGCGAAAGGTTACCATTCGAAAGGTTACTAAATTTTCTAAAAAAAATGTTTTGAAGACATTTGCGATGGGACGGTTATATTTGGAGAAATAAGTGCTTAAAACATAGGTAATTTAGTTCATTTGAACGAATCTTTTTGTGTGTTTCCTACAGTTTTTTTTTCACTGCTCGTTATTTTTGTGATTGCTTATAGTAGTCAAATGTATTAGTCAATAAAACAGGATACGTATATATAGAAACAATGTTCTGTTTCAATTCGAAGGTGAGGAGCTAGGAGGCTTAGGGTGGAGGGCATTCCGAGTACAGGTATCGCCCAGTGTATCCTCGCCATCTGTAAGTCCCTTTCTAGAGTCATAAAGATTAGCCTCCAAACAACTTTAGGAATGTAGGATTTCTAACTATTGCAAGTATCATAACAGCCGCTCTTTACATACCACAGTGGTACTGACGTACCGGTTTATACTAGTTGCACTCCACACGGTGGTAGTACTTGTTATATGCCACAGCGGATCGCTCATTATAACCTTATTTTATACGTATTAAATAGGTACTTAAAAAAAAATTATTTGTGTATAAGTGTAGCGTTATTGGGATTAGAATAAAATATTTCATTAACAGACATGAAATGGTTTGGAATCTTCGTATATTGTCCTTAAATTTTTTTTTTCTTTTATGGTGCATCCAAATCTGAATTATTAGCACCATTTTTTCCTTATGAGCTTATATAATACTTAGATTTAGCTAGCAACAATATTTTACACCGCAATTAAAGTGATTTGCTCTTCTTTTAAACATAATATTTATATTATAATATAAACATAATACATTAATTTGTCTGACAAAAAAAAAGTCCGACCCGCAGGAACTGCTTCATCTTAGCTTAGCGCGGTTCCGTTCTTATCTCAAGTGCGATTAGTGAAGGAATATAGCAGCTATCTGTAGGTATTAGCACCATTTTTCCCCCTTAATATCTTCCAAACAGTTAAGAAATCGTGGGAAGTACGATGTAACCAAAAAAAGCTTACTAAATTCTCTAAAAAAAAGATTCTGAAGCAAATTTCGATGGGGCAATGTCAGTCTGAGAAGTAAGTGCTTAAAACTACGAAAGTGTTAGTTTTGTTATTTTAAACGGGTTTTTGTCACTGTTTACCTCACTTTTGTTTTTTAAGTTTATTTAACGGTGGAATGAGTATTTCATTAAAGCTGAGAAAATAAGAATCATATTGGTAATAGAGTTTTCCTAGAGTGAGCGTCGCGATGACGGGAGAGTCCCATCTGCTTAGAAAACTGCCAGTTTCCATATGTGGCGCTTTAAGCTTCCTTCTCTTTGAGATTTTATTTTATATTTTTAACGAAAGATCAAAACCTACCAATAGCAGCTACTATTCCTTTACTAATCGCACTTCGGATAAGAACGGAATCGCGCTAAGATGATGCAGTTCCTGCGAGTCGGACTTTTTTATTATGCTTACAACCTTGTCCTGTATTTATTGAAGTTACAATTAATTACAATATTACTAAATACAATTTTTTTTTCTGCACTGCTGTGTTGTTTTTAGGTGGTCAGAGGTACAACACCCCATGATCAAAGGTACAACTACATGTTGTACCTTTGACCACTGAACGATTATTTTTTTAAAAATTAATAAAAAATATTAAATTTAAATCTATAACCTCGAAAAAATTAAATATGATAAGCAATAGAATACTTATTACAATGAAATAAAAAAAATGAATTTAGGTTTAATATTCAAGCAAAAAAAAAAATCAATTTTGCAAAGTGGTCAAACGTACAACACCTTCCCCTATATATATATATATATATAAAGCCTTTATTGCATGAAGAGGAACAGTACAAACCAAAAAAAACTATTTCCAAAAATAACCAAAATAAAAATAATAAAAAATTTAAATTCTTTTCCACTTAAATTACTATTTACAATATTTACAAGTACATGTTTCTCATGCAGGCCTCCTGCTTTCCATTTGTCTTTGTTCCTTGCAACGTTCATCCAATTCGGACCAGCTACGGACTTGAAGACATCACTCCAACGCCTACATGGTGTTCCTCATCTCCTCCTTAAGTTAAGCGGAATCCATTCCGTAGCCTTGAGGGTCCACCTGCTATCCTGCAATCTGGCAAGATGACCAGCCCATTTCCACTTAATTTTCTTTATATGCAGGCCTATATCTGTCACTCCAGATTCTTGCCGCATAAATGAACCCCTGACTTTATCCCGTCTCCTGTAGTTCATCAAGCTTCGAAGGACGGAGTTTTGCCACACTACTAGCTTGGATTCTTGCTCCTTGGTCAGTGCCCAGGTGCAGCCGTAGCTCACAGGAGGGAGAACACAGCTTTCGAACAGCATCTTCTTGTTATTTATGCTAAAGCTACCCTTCATTACTTCCTTTAGTGACCAATACTTCTGCCAACCTCTAGTAATTCTCCTTTGCACTTCTTTAGCTGCATGATTATTAAAGGATATAAGTTGTCCCAAGTAAACAAATTCATCTACATACTGTAGAGCGATTCCGTTGTGGCTTATCTCCTTCTTTAAGCTATTGGTCATTAACACGGTCTTAGTGTAATTTCGGATTAGTCCTACTTCAGCGCTATGGTTTATGAGATCTTTCACCATTATTCTTAGTTCTTCAACCTTTTCTGAGATCAACACGATGTCATCAGCAAATTTCAAATTGTTCATTTTCCTAGCATGAATTTTGATACCTATGTTGAACCAATCAAATGCTCGGAAAACCTTTTCCAATAATATTATAAAGAGAGTTGGAGAGAGTGGGTCATCCTGCCTTACTCCTCTACCTACAGAAAATGTTGGTCCATCTCTTTCTGCCTGAATATAAGCTGTATTCCCAGCATACAGTTACCCTACAATTAAATGTATTTTCCTGGCAGGCCTATTTCATCCATTGCCTCAAAAATGCTTGTGTGATACACACTATCAAAGGCCTTCTGAAAGTCCACAAAACAAAAATATAAAGGAAAGTTATACTCTCTAGATTTCTCAATTAATTGGTTTATAACTTGGAGATGGTCTGTGACTGAGAAATGTTTTCTGAGACCAACTTGTTCTATTGAGAATGTTGGAGAGATGTAATGGACTATTCTTCTATTGATAATACTAGTGAAAAGCTTAGTTAGTGTCGAGCAGAGAGATATGGGGCGATAATTTTCAATTTTAGTTTTGTCGCCTTTTTTATGTAATTTTTTTTTTTTTTTTTTTTTTTTAAATTAGTTTAGTTTTTCTCTAAAGATAATTTCGGCACAAAAAAAACATTGCCAAGTTTAAGAATATACCTGGTTGAGGAAAGTGATATTTTAGTAACTGGATATAAGTATTTTTATTGTTGTTTTTAAAGGTCAGTTGAAGTGTCTTTACTGTTCTTAGTAAGTATGAGGTCTTCTAAGTAATGAACTTGGACATTTCTTTCTTGTATCATCTCTTGTATTGGCAAATATTTTTGGTTGAATTAATACACCAACTCATACTACTTTTTTGGAGAGTAGAATGGTAAGGCGTTTTGGGGGGTTTTAGGAGGGGATATTTTTGAGGAAGGGAGTGTTTCTTTGTGGGGGCAGAAACTTGGCCTCTTATTTCACATTTATGTTTTTTTGGGGATTCGCTATATCTTTCCTGTATTTGTCCTCGATATTTGTTAGTTTCTCTTCCAGAGTCTCTAACTTGCTGAGCTTCTTTAACTCTTCCAAAATACAATTAAAATTTTTCATTGAATTCTTTTTCCATTTTAACGACAATAACGGAAGGTTATAAACAATGATAACACTCGCTGTTATAGGGATATATATATATACATATATATATATATATATATATATATATATACATATATATATATATATATATATATACATATATATATATATTTAATACTCCTGCCGTTTTCTTTAAGAATCCATTGATCATTCCCCACTCTCACCTTCAACTTAAATATATACATATATATTTAAGGATTATAATAACATATTTTATTAACAGACATGACAAATTTTGTGATCTTCGTATATTTTCCTTAATACCTCGAAAGCAGTTCAGAAATCGGGGTAAGTTCAATGGAACCATTCAAAAGCTTACTAAATTTTCTACAAAAAAGATTCTGAAGCACATTTCCACGGGACGATGTTAGTCGGAGAAATAATTACTTAAAACTTCCAAAGCGACAGTTTTATTCTTTTGAACGGGGTTTTGTCACTGTTTAATTCACTTTTTAGTTTTTTTAAGTATATTTAATAGAAAATAAGAAACATATTGGTAATACTGTTTTCCTAGAGCGAACATTGAGAAAGCATTAAACTTCCTTCAATTTAAGATTTTTTTATTTTTCACGAACGATCAAAACCTTCTAGTAACTGCTTCTATGCCTTTACTAGTGGCACTAGGGATATGAACGGAACCGCGCTAAGATGACGCAGTTCCTGTAAGTAGGACTTTTTTTTATACTAGACTACCTCGAATATTAATTCAGCTAGTACTTCATACTTACGTTGCTCCAACTGTCTTCATATGAAGAATTGTAGGTGAAATATGGTAACGTACAAAAGCTCCAGCTTCTCTACATCTTTTATCGTTAAGGTCTTCATTTTTAGGGGTTAAATCTATAATAAATACAACAATTAGGCTCTTTACTTAATTTTTTTTTTTTTTACGGCGCATCGACAAATCGTGGCCATTAGCGCCGACGCCCAGGGTGCAGCCAGGAATTTTCTCAGCGAGCCCTGAGATGAGAAAATTCCTGTCGCCGGTGGGGATCGAACCCACCATCTCCCGCTTATGAATCTAGCGGGCTAGCCACTAGACCACGGGAGACCCCTCTTTACTTAATAAATGAAGTTTTACTAATACATATAGTACCTTTATTTCATGTTCAGTTTAAATATTTCTTAAAAAAAAGAAAATAATTTAATTTGGATTTTCATATGTTCAGAAATTCCTCCAATGTACACCTTTATTAATTCCTTCAGTGTTGATTTCACCTTATAAAAAGGCCGTCACGCAGGAGCTGCATAACTAAGCACTTTCCTCAGAATTGGGTAGTGTCGAGTGCATTCCTGAATAATTTGCTTAAAATAACCTATATAGATAAATAAAATAATCTAAATTTTAACGTCCATTATTATTAACTAAGATTTCTTGGACGGGTTATCTTTTGTATACCACCCTTTTCTAGCCAGGATAGGGCTGGTGCCTTTTCTTTTTTCCAAAGAAAAGCCACCCCCCATAGTGGGTATCGAACCCACTACTATTCATACATTTATTTTATTTATATTGGTTATTTTAAGCAATTTCAAAACTGAATAAGCGGCTATTCACAAGCTAGCGGCTGGTTAGAAGCGGCTGCTAACCAGCCTAGTGTGACCGCGGCTTATAATCAAGTAATAATGACTTCTGTTAACAAATAATTTACATAAGCAGTCAGGGAATAGTTGTGATTCGGCTATCTACGCCTCATTATGAATTCTCTAGGACCCTGCCAACGTGCTCCAAAGGAGGCAAACATATTAATCAACCACAGAAGGCTTGATTTTTATTATAAAATGTAAATCTCGCAATTTTCTACCCAAACCACATCAAACCCTGGGATTTCAATTCTCCAGTCCACTAACAAATTTCAACAGCGAAGCTACACTTTCAGAAGAAATTATTAAATATAGAAATCGCTACTTTAAATTGTGAATTTAAAAAATAGATTCATTTTTTGACTCATATTACAATACTTTAAGGTGGGATGTTGACCAGAATCTTTTCAATGACATATGAAATTTTATTTCTCACATTTTCAATAGCCTGAAATTAAACTAAAAAATAAATCTTCTCAAAATGTTTAAACAAAATTGCCCCATTGGTAACAAAAAATCGGTAAAAAACAATTCCTCGTTCAACGGCCCAATTCAAGTTAACAAAATTCTTAGTTTAGGAGAAAGATTTTCATTACCTCCCACACCAAGAAATGTTATACCCAAAATTGTTACCGATATAGAATACATATTGCTAACCACACCTTGTAAAGAGGAAGACCAAACCCGCTCCCAAGTAGTATACCAACTTCTTGAAAACCCCTTCTCCTAACCAAACCCACCTTTCCATTGACTTTTACTAAGATTTACAAACCACTAAAACTTTTTTACGCTCACTGGACAAGCAGGTAATATGTGCCAGAGCTGACAAAATAAATACGACCGTCATCATGGACAGAACGGGCTACAGTAAAAAAATGACTAATTTATTTAACGTCACTAATACATACCTAGCTATCCCTAAGGACATTATGAAACTAGAACGACACTTCAACACACATACAAAAAATCTTTTAGACCCAAATGAAATAGACAAAGCCTTGAATTCATGTTTAATTTCTGACAATTCCCGCCTACCTGGAGCGTATGGCCTCCACAAAGTACACAAACATGGTTATCCCCTCCGGCCCGTTATTTCTAATGTAGATTCACCCCCCCCCCCTTCATGACATCAAAAATTCTTTCGAATTTATTTCCAAATTATCAAACTTAATCTTGCCTCCCGGACATATTAAATAATCATTTGATGCCCACTTCCCTGTTTACTAACGTCCCATTAGCCAAAGCATTAGAAATAATCATTGGCCTACCATAGAACCTCATAGCCCTTAATCCTTTGATTTGTTTGTTGGTAGCCTCAAACATTGTTATCAGCGGTTTTTTAAAATATGACGGGAAATGTTACAAAAAATCGAAGGTTTATTCAACTTTCTCCTCTCACAGTTCTCCCATGACATCTCTTTTATCTGTAAATACGTGGGACTTCCTACTAATTAAAAACCCAAACAGACTAACAGATAGACTAGACTGTTTCAATTCCTACAACACATCCCAGACTAAAATTCACTGTAGAGACGAAACAGGACAAACAGCTCCCTTACTTAGACATTTTACTAATTAGACAGATAGAAGGTACTATTATAATAGTAGTTGGTAAATTCAGTGATAATTATCACTGAATGATACACCAAACCCACACACTCGGGGCGCTTACTTAATTTTCACTCATCCCATCCTTACAACACCAAAATTAACGTTGCTAGACATCTTCTTCGATGAACCCTCTCCTTATCCCATGTATCATTCCATGATAGAAATCTAAATAGAACCACCGACATATTGACACGCAACCAATTACAAATAAAGGCTCTTTAAAATAAGTAATATCCCAACGATGTAATACTATTTTCCCAATTCTTTCCTTGTTCCGTTCCCTGTCATTTACACATGGACTTACTGAAAAACTAACGAAGACTATAAGAAAAGCCCACCCATCCCTAAATTTTGGTTAGAGCATGGGCGTATATAAGGGGAGAGGGCTGGGGAGGCGATAGCCCCCCTCCGAAATCGGTAAAAAATTGTCATAAAAACGTTAAAAATAAATTAAATAAGATCACTTAGTTCAGAAAAAATGATTTATTTTGGGTGTGATAACGTTTTAATTGTCTAACTATTCTAAGTTCTAGATTGTTAGTATTCCATACCCCCAAATGCTCTCAGTCCCCCCCCCAAATAGATGTATTTGTAGATCTACCATATTTCTTAATTGGTTTAACTATTCTGTTTATTAGTTCTTTGTGTGTTATTTGTCTTTTAGCCGACGAAGCCTACCAAAGAGTAGCTTAAAATGCCTTAATAGAGATTTTTACAAAAATCATATTGATGTTTCCTAGCCGAATCCCAACTATTCCCCCTAGCAAAGTGTTAGAAAAAGAATATATATAATTGATAGGGAAGAAATCATCACCTTTTGGTTTGGCAATTTCAAAAAGTGTTGATCCTGAAGTGATATCTCTTACTGAAAACCTTAAGAACTCTATGCTGAAGATGTTCTCAGACGGTGAGCACAAAAAACCTGTAATAAAAAATATAAAACCATCATTTAATAATAGTGAGGTATTGTTACTGCAGATGTATAAATAATACGGCGCTAATGGCCCGAGAAGTCGATGCCCCGTAAAAAAAAAAACACTTAAAAAAAAAGCTCCTGCACACCCCGAAGAGTAAGGAACATGTCTGATGAAGCCCAATAGGATTTGGGCGAAATATAACGGCCGGACAACGAGCACCGCTGGAGAAAGAAGCCGAGACAAGATCAAGACGATGCCCCAGCGAAGGAGCCTAAAGGAGAAAAAAAAATAATATAGTCCTTTAGCATAGCAAACATTTTCAATTGCTTCTTGTGTTTTAGATGCTCCATTTATTCCATTTCCTCATCCTTTATTTTGAAAATAGCATTATTAAAATCATAATACAGTAGAACTTGGGTAATTTGAGCCCCTAAGGACTGATATAAAAGTTCGAATTACTAAAAATTCTAATTACAAAAGGTTTTGAAAATAAAGGGCTAAAAAAATCGAATTTCTTATTTTCACATAGTTTTCAATTAAAACGGAAAAAAATAGATACATTTTATTTAAAGAAAACAAGAATTGCACAATTTGATGATTTTGACCAAACTTGGAATACTGGTAGGTCTTGATACGGAAAGTCTCGTAGGCCAGGTCAAAAACGTCTACCAGCTGTCTGTCTGTATGTTTGTTCCTTATCCATATCCACACCGTTTGACCGATTTTGACCAAACGTGGCCCACAGGTAGGTCTTGACACGGAGAGAGTAATAGGCTAGGTTAAAATCGTCTGTGACTCACAGTTCGGAGATCACGAGTTCGAAACAATGAGCTCAAATAGTAACAGATTTGGGTTATTAGATTTTAATATTAATTATTTCGTTTCTAATTTATTTTTGCATTTATAGATGCAGAAAGTAGGTGTAACATAGCACGCCGGGCAACAGCTAGTAAGTAATAAATGACTTTCCAAAAAAGTAAAAATAAAAGTCTATTGGTTTTGAAAAATGTCTGAAATTTTTGTTTGCCTCTTTGATTGAAGCCTGCCAGAGATCACAAAAGATTCTAAAACATTTAATGATTTAAAAACTCACTGACATAATTTTTACTTTCTATAATTCGTCTTAATTCCTTTATACAGAACAGTGATACTGCACTCTGAACGGGCGTTTCCTTCTTCACCATCTGATTCATCGTCTTCATCATCATGATTCAGCTATTATTAAGTTACCGCACACAGCGACATCTCCATCGACATTAATGAAATATTCATAGGTTATCCGACAGTCTGGAACGACGTCATACATCCGTCCACTGATTGTAAATCTTCAATAGAATCTATGCGACTTATTTCTCTACCGTTTGATTTTAAAAATCCAATTTCTTTGAAGCAGTTCTTTGTTGTTTCCAGTGCCACTTGCTCCCATGCTTGCTAACACGTCCGAGAAGCATGGAGGACATCCAATTTCACCTTGAGAGCGTCGCAATCTTCAGTAAGAATATTTTGAACCATTAAACGCCTATAAAAATGTTTCAGATTTTGAATGATTCCTTGATCCATAGGCTGGATATCTGATGTCATATTTGGAGGGAAAAATCGGTTTAATGTTCTCCATCGGAGGAATAGAGTTCTGAGCAGCACAGTTGACGATGAAGAAAAGAACCTTACGTTTTCCTCTCTTAAATTTCTTTTCCAAGGTTAACAGCCACTTCTCAAAAATACTGCTCGTCGTTCAAGCTCTTGCACTGCTTAGGTACTCCACTGGCTTGGACTTTCCATTTCTGGAGCAACGAGGATTAGCCGACTTGCCAATCATCAACAAAGGCAACTTGTCCGATCCATTCATATTTGCACCAACTAGCAACGTCACTCTTTCCTTGCTTAATTTTCCTCCGTGGCACTTTTCGTCTTTAAATGCAAGAGTTTTGTCTGGGGGTGCATTTAAAAAATAGGCCCTAACAAATAGGGGCCACTCCACCTGTAACGTACAGGTGTCTGTTCGCGCTCCTGACGGTTCAAAAATGGCCCGATTTTTATGAAATTTGGTACAAAAAGCTTTCGTATAGTTTGAAAATTCAATCAGCAGAATCCGTCCAACGGAAGATGGTTTTGGGAGGGAAATTCGCGAGACAAAAATCGTAACGTTTACGTTTTCGGGTTCATATGCTTACAAGTACTCGTTTTATAGTTTCCTTAACGTAAAAAAAAACGAATGAAACCATTTTTAAAGCCATATCTTCTTTCTAATTTTCAGTTTCAGTATTCATAAACGATTAATTCAGTTGAACTTGTTCCAGATGTTTGATATTCATCTCAGCTATGATAGATAAATTTTGGTTCCATTTGGAGTAAATGAAGTACTAGAAATAAAATACTTTATTAACAGGCATGAAAAGTTTTGGGAATTTCGTATATTTTCTAAAATATCTCGAAAACGGTAGGGAAATCGTGGTAAGTGGAAGGTTCGAAAGCTTACTACATTCCCTACATAAAAAGGTTTAGATGTCATTTTCGACGGGGCGATGTCAATCCGAGAAATAAGTTCTTAAATATTCAAAACTGTTAGTTTTGTTCTTTTCAACGGTGTTTTGTCACTCTGATCCTAACGTTTTAATTTTTTATTGTTTTTTTAATTGAATTTAATAAAAAAAAATAGTATTTTAATAAAATAAGATAAGAAAATGAGAATTGGTAATAGTGCTTCCCATGGCGAACGTTGAGAAGGTGGGGGAAGTCATTTCCGCGTAGAATACTCAATCATTTTCCTGTTGTGGCGCCTTCAATCCTCCTTCTATTTGATGTCATTTTGTATTTTACACGAATGATCAAAACCTACCAATAACTGATTCCACTCATTTGCTAATGACACGATGGATATGAACGGAACCGCGCTAAGATGACGCAGTTCCTACTAGTCGGACTTTTCTTTAATCTCAATGCACTTGTAGGCCCGTTGCAGCAATTTTTATAATTTTCGAATTAATTTTTTTTTTTTTATTCAACATCAATGTGATGCTTACTGTAATCATGAATCGTCAATTTCATTAAGAATACTTTTCATTTATTTCCGATGAGATCACAAAAATGAACATGATATTGATTTTACTTATCAGTTGTTTGCCACCTGAATTTCCAATTATATGATGAAATTGAGAAATATTAGTTCTGAGTATACTGTAGTTTGCAGAATATTTTTTGGAAGAGTGGAGATTCTCGAAAGTTTGTCGCTAACGAGACTTTTCTATTAATACAACCTCTATGAACAATTAGGGCGGTTTGAAAAAGACACCTGTGAACAATGAAAGTGCATTAAGCTTAAAGAATATCTAGTGTTCAATTCAAAAACGTAATGTAACGTTGAAAAATAATGTGTACAAGCAGAGAAAATTGAAATTTTCCTTTAAAAACATGAGTTTTTCTTTAGTACGACATCTGTCTGGAACAGCAGACATATACCGGATTACATATATTTGATTCCGTCTTTTTAAATCAAATAAAATGTTGGAGAAAACAGTTAGTATTTGCAAAAGCCTCATGAGAAACAGCCCAGTTACAGGATCGTCAGAAAGCCCACCACAAGTGATGATGAGCAGACAGCAAAGAATAGTCCTCCTAACTATAGAAAAAAATGTTCTACAAAATGACATTAAAATGAAAAAAGGTCCGTATCGCAGGAACTGCATTATCTTAGCGCGGTTCCGTTCATATCCCAGATCATAATAGAAGCAGTTATTATTTTGGTTCCACCAGTCTTTTTTTTTAAATTAATTATTATAATGGCGTGTCAACCCTTAAGGTCACTAACGCCATTCCTGTGTGTAGTAAAGTCTTGAAAGGTCTTGAAAGGTCATGATTTACGATCTTACCTGGAAGGGTCAGCTAACACTAGGTCCCGCTAGTTACAAGGTCTTGGAATCTTGGAAATCTATATTTCTAACAATAAATTGTTTTTGTTATTTTACTTAACCAGTTTTATTGTCAAATACATTATCCAACTATAAGCAATTAAAAAATAACAAGGAGTAAAATAGACAAAAAGAACCGTTTGAATAAACGAAATCAATTAATTTAAAGTTTTAAGCTCTTATTTCTCCGATCGACATCGCCTAATCAAAACTTTCATTAGACCTTTTTTTTAGAGCATTTAATAAACTTTCTAATGGTATTCTTCCGTTTACCAAGATTCTCAACCTTTTTCGAGATATTAAGGAAAGTAAACAAAGTTACCAAAACTTTTTATGTCTGTTAATAAAATATTTTATTCTAACCTTTCCTTAACTCCAAACGTAACCAAAGTTTCAACATATTAGTTTTAATGAAAGTAGAACATGCAGAAAATGTTTCAACTGAATCCCATGATTCTAAGTACCCAAACCAAAAACGGTATTCAAAAACTATTTTTCCAATTTTCTCGAAAACGGTTAAAGCTATCGCCTTGAAAATGGTTTCATTCGTTTTCCTAGCCCAAGAATCATATAAAACGAGTACTTACAAGCTTATGAACTCAATAACGTAAGCGTTACGATTTTTTTTTGCGCGAATTTCGCCCCAAACGCCATCTTCCAGTAGGCGGATTTTGCTGGTTAACGAACTTGACCTTTCAAATTTTCAAATTAGACGAAAGATTTTTGTACCAAATTTCATTAAAATCGGACCATTCGTCTGGGAGCTACAGAGCGAACAGACAAATATATATATATATATATATATATATATATATATATATGTATGTATATATATATGTGTGTATATGTATATGTATATGTATATATATATATATATATATATATATATATATATATATATATATATATACAAATTTTAACCACTATCATTTTCGGTCTCTATGGGTTCTGAAACGCAAAATTTTCTAGTCGGCACTTCCGGATTGCGTCATGAGATCAACCTTATAACCGCGCTAAAAGGATAAGGAACTTAAACAGCAGTCGAAGCAATGATAATACATCACAGCAGAGAAGAGGTTTGCTGGTGAAAGTGTGGTTCATAAAAGAGAAGGGACATGAGAGCCACGCAAGATTAGGAAATCTAAAAAAAAAAAAAAAAAAAAAAAAAAAAAAAAAAAAAAAAAAAAAAAAAAAAAAAAAAAAAACATGAAACATTAACAAAATTTGTATGGTTTCAAAATATAGGAATAATTTCAAACTTTAAAATGATTTTCACACACAGTACCAATACTTGTATTGAGTCCATAGATGCCGATGTAATGAAAGTTTTTTGAATGAGGTTCATTTGTTGTCCTTGTTCGAACGTTTATCGCTTGGAAGGAGTGTATATAGATAGTATATAGTGTGTATATATAGGAACCCTCCATTATAAAGGACATAAAAACTGGCAAGAGCCGATAAGGTGAGACAACCTATTCTACCTTGATAACGGATCGCTAAGAAAAGTCTGTTTTTATGTAAAAGCGAAATACGATTTCTTCTCTATTCTCCTGAATATAACCAGGAATGTTCCAGAATCACCGAAACTTACTGAAATAATTCTCAATATTTGGGAAACAATAACTGACATTGAAAAGAGTAATTCTACATATTTTATATCCTGGCATAAATTGTACATATTTTATATCCTGGCATAAATTCATATTAGTTACGGTATAATCTTTATGCGTACCGACGTTTATACGTAAAGGACGGACAGACACTATCTTCAAATCAGTCGGACTTCCAGAAACTTCGTCATCTTGGCGCGTTTCTATTATTATCCTTAGCATCTTCTGGTAAGCTTGAAATGGAAACAGTTAAAAATTAAAACACCTCCAACCAAATCATCTCAATGAAATGCGAGATTTACACGCCACGATGTACAGGAAACTAGCAGTAGCCAACTCTAAAAAGTCCGTCACGCAGGAGCTGCATAACTAAGCACTTTCCTCAGAATTTGGGTAGTGTAGACTGCTTTCCAGAACAATTTGCTTAAAATATCCTACATAAATAAAATAAAAACGTGAATAGTTCTCATTTTGTAATGAGTAACTGATCAATTATTAATTTGCATCCAGAGTTATGTTTACACATGGTACCTACTACACTACGTAATAAATACAAAAATCCTCATATTATCGTATTTTGATCTAACGCAGGAACAGGATACAGTCACTCTAGTGGTAGAAAGCGCTTCTTGCGGCGGCTTTGTGAACCTACGTCTGCCGGCTTTTCTATTCAAATATATTACAAATTAAACCCCCGCTTTCCGATTGACCGATTCAGCTCATTTTTACAACACTTCTTTCTCATGAGTTACCCACGACGTATACAGCGTTTCGTTACAATACAGCAGAAATTACGACCGGTATGAGTATATTAGGAATTTGGGTCCGGAGTAAACCCCCCCTTCTAATGAACCGATTTAGTTTCTTTTTACAACACATATTTACCTGTAGATTACCACTACGAATACCGAGTTTCGTCGAAATATACCAAAAATCACGGCTGGTAGTGGCGAATTGGTATTGTGGGTCTGGAGTAAACCCCCCCTTCTAATGAACCGATTTAGTTCATTTTTATATCTCACTTTTCTCTCTATATTAACACTACGAATACCAAGTTTCGTTGAAATATAACAAATATTACGGCTGACATAGTCAAATAAGTGTTTTGGGTTCGGGGTAAACCCCCCCCCCCTTCCGGTGGACCGACTTTGGTGGTTAACAAACTCGTTCAATCGTTTGCTAATTGAATGCTATATACCAAGTTTCGTGACGAAAAAACAAAAACTCTGGCCGCTATCGTGTTAACAGACACATATATATATATATATATATATATATATATATATATATATATATATATTTTAACGGGGGTCATTTTCGGTGTCTACTAGGTAGGATCGATAAAGATTTGAAGAAATTTTTCAAAAATTCCGTCATGAGTTCAACCTCAATAGCTACTTTCCTTCGGAGGAAAGTGCTAAAAGGAAGCTACTTGCCCTTCTCCTCGAATTCCGCTCATTCTAATGGCAACCTCTATCACAAACAACTAGAAATATAAATATACTTATCATTTATCCACCCAGGTTTACTGGAAAAAAAACTCAGGCAAACAAAGAGAAAAACGTCTGTCACGCAGGAGCTGTATAACTAAGCTCATTCCTCAGAAGGTGGGTAATATGCCCTTCATTCCTGAATGATTTGCTTAAAATAACTTATATGATAATAATAATTAAAAAAAATACTAATGGTATTTCTCTTTTATATTTGCAATAATTGACCCAATTATTAATTGTTTTAATTAATTTACTTACAGAGTGCTGTACGTGAGAGGTGCTTCACATTTTTATTGATCTTGATGAATAATAAAAGTCCCATGTAAAAAAAATAACATCTCACAATCATAACAACGGACAAAACAGATACAGCGCCCCTGTTCAGTGCCCCTAGTGGTAGAGGTAACAACAAATCCTCGAGCCGGGTTTATTCATTTTAATCAATTTTATTCCTGGCTGTATACATTTCTCTCGAGCAAAATAATCACAGAGTAAAAGCAAGTGACAGTAAGCGTATTAATTAAACATATAAATTCTAAAAGATGGACTTACCTTTGGTTATTTTGGCCAAATTTAAAACATCTTCTGGTGTTATAATTTTTTTCTCAAGTAAGTCCGCTTCTACGACAAAAAAATTGCATATTATTAGTACAAAGCTACGAAATTAATTTAGTTTAGAACCTTCTGCTCAAATTCAGGAACATAAACATGCTTTAGGTCCACCCGACAAACCTATGTAATGTACAGTATACCATACAATCTTCTTTTTCATGCATGACCACCGCGCATGCGCGAATACAAGCGCGCACTTATTTGTGACACTTTTTGTAACGCGTTTTTCTAAAGTTTTTTTTTCAGTTTAGTCGTCGGAAAAGCATATTTATGCTAAAAAATACGAAATTTAGTAATGAGCACTATCTTAATTGAGTGGGAGGGGGTGGCCTTGGGCAGATGGATCTTTTTTTTGTAGAGAAAAATAAACTCATATTTATTTATTTGCCTACTGGTATTAATTATTTTAGTCTGAGAGATACTAATTCCCAAAGTTATTTTTGACAAATATTTAATAAATTTCTACTTCGCCTTGTCATTTCATAAAATAACATTAACCCATCAATGAAATCAAGCCAAAATGTATTGTTCAACAGAGGAAATGCTTTCAGCAGGATACATTCCATATTCTAAAGCATGGGCGTATATAGAAAATAATTTCGGAGGGTGCTGGGGAAATTTCGGGGGGGAGGGCTGAGACCATTTCCGTTGTATGGAATACTAACAATTTAGATCTTGGAAGAGTTTTAGTCAACTAAAACGCTATTACTTCCAAAATAGAATATTTTTTATGAACTAAATGGATTTATTTAATTTATTTTTAAGGGTTTTATGAAATTTTTACCGTTCAAATCAAAATTTCGGGGGGCTGCAGCCCCCTCAGCTCCCCCCCCCCTTATATACGCCCATGTTCTAAAGCTACAAAATCTACAGCCTTCTACTGTAAAAGCCACCAAGTCGCTATTACCCTCACAGCCGATCATCTTGTTGGGAAGGGAAAAACAATAATCCAAATAATAATTTATTTCTTATAATATTAAAAAAAAAAATGCTCCTGGAAAAAAAATAATTAAATAGTCGACGGTAAAGTAGAAGCTATGCCGTCAGCAGAGGACTCTGTCCCGGACCTCTTTGGATGATGTGCATGCAACCCCTAGGAAGGTTACAAGCTAATAGTAATAATTATTAGTATGTATTAGCCGGTAACCTCCCGGTACCTGATTATAAGCAATCCCTCCTCCTGCCAAGAGATTCTCGTCTACTTCCGCGTGAAGGTGACAGAATTCTGCTAGAAGAATGGCCAGCGTCCTATTGGGAAGGTTGAGGAGCCATACGGTCCTAGCAATTTTTGTTTTGAGTGTTTGGCTTGTTGGAGCATTGTTCGCGAAAGTTAAGACGGTCGTTAGATCCAAGTTGTATGTCCCGGAACAATCTTTGAAAAAGGAGGGGTGTCGGGTTCCCAGAATATCTGGATGAGGCGTATTGTAAGACGGTCAAAGGAAAGCGTCCTTTAAGAGAATAATAATAAATGACTCACAGGCGTAGGTCTCGCTAGGCAGTGCTTGTCCCGCAGCTCCAGCTGATCTTGTCGAATGCTGTTCTAGCATATATAGAGCCATTCTTGAGCCAGTACATCTGTGATGAGCTTCGTGAGGAGGTGTCGATCAACAGATTTTATCACTGACCATTTGTTCGAATACTTATCGGTTAAGGCGGGGAAAGCAGAAATAAGCCTTGTCGGAAAATCCAAATATTGGTTGCAATCTCATTAATTCTCTCATCATGCTTCATTGTGTCGAGATTGTAACGTGTAAGTCTTATGTATTATATATATACCTAGATGGAGAGTGACAAATAAAATAGTAAACTAACCTACCTGTGTCTGTTACTCTTCCTGGTTCTATATAGTTTTAGCGCGTTTCCTCCCTCCTTCCACGACCCGATGACGAAACTAGAAGTGCCGACAAGAAAATTTCACGTTTCAGGAAAATAATGGTGGTTTAAATTTGTGTGTGTGTGTGTGTGTGTATATATATATATATATATATATATATATATATATATATATATATATATGTGTGTGTGTGTAAAGGGAGTCTTGAATTTAAATTGCAAAACTTCGAGCGTGTAGGGGACCGAAAAAAAACTAAGACAAAAAGTCCTTTAGAGATTTGCTCGTTTTTGCTTTGCTTTGTAGAAAATCGCAAAACAAGAAACGAAAAAAGTTTTCAATTTTGTACTCACTTATTTAAATTTTCAATGGAAAAAAATTTTCATTGCTAATTTTTTCAAGAAACCAATTACTAAAATTCAATCTCTTGATGCTAATGTAGTTTTCGCGAACCGTTTTTGCTACGGTAATACTTTATAAACAGTGCGACAGTATGCGCGCCGATTCGCAAATAGAAGAGTGCTTAATGGACGAGTCTTTTTGTTAACTTTTAACAGACAACGAGAGACCGGGTAATATTATTATTTTTTTTATGTTATCACCTATTACATTTATTCATTGCTTAATATGTTGCTCTCTTGCAGAAACGCAAGCATTAGATCTAGCAATAACTTGATAAATTGCAGCTAAAGACTGTTCGGATGATATTTGGTAATTAATATGTAAAAGAAATTGTCATGTATGCTCATGAAAATCCCATGTTCTGCATGAATTTTCTTTAAACATTTGAATTGGGATTTGGAACGGATTACTGGTGGGACTGTATTTTTTACTCCGAAGATAAAAAAAAACAACAACAAATAGCTGAAGATAAATTATCGACAACAATGGATTGGCATAGTACCTTGGTTACAACGATCATCTCATTTGACACCCATGGATTTCTTCCTATGGGGAACCCTGAAGCTGGAAGTTTATTCGATGTCAATCAACTCAAGAGAGCAATTAAAAGATCGAATCATAGATGAAGTGCATCAAATATCATCAGAACAGTGTTTAGATGCAATTTATCAAGTTAGTGCTGCCCTCGCGTTTCTGCAAGAGGGCAACATTTTAAGTAATGACTAAATGAATTACCCTATTTGCAGTACATTCTTAACCGTTAATAAATTAATTAAAGACTGGGTGAGCCTGAATCCAACCCTCTGATGACGACACTATTAGATCAAAATCTTTAATGCAAGCTGGGGTTTTGAACTCAAATCCTTCAGTTCATAAGTCGAGTGCTTCGCCAATGAGCTAACCTCGCTCCCACATTATAAAAAAAAATGAGACAAAATTAAATGTTTTAGATCAATAACTCCTGATCTGAACAACCTTCGAATCCTTGAATTGTTTCAATTTCTGAACTCAACTAAATATCCTTTATTGATCAGTTTTATCTTCTCAGGCTTCATGCTAAGAACTTTCATTACTATATTAATATTTGCAAACCATACGGATTAAATTTAAAAAAATTGATTGTTTGCCATGTTGATATTTCATGAACATATGGTCATCCTAGACATAAGTGTGTGTATGTATGTATGTATATATATATATATATATATATATATATATATATATATATACATATATATATATTCAGTCCCGTAACAGGCCACAAGGGCCCAGAGGGGCAGATACTGTAGAGGTATCTGATTCTTGACCATACGGCACTTTAGGAGATAGTGTGGTCAATACTATGCTCCGGCCGCCTGATTTTCCCCTTGGCTGCTTCGACTGCTAGTCATTAGCACCCAAGGTACCCATTATTAATTAAATTAATTAAAGGCTGGGTGAGCCTAGGGACGATCTGGGACCCCAAATCCAACCCTCGAACGGCAGCACTAGAAGAAAAAATCTTTAGTGCGCGTTCGGGTTTTGAACCTGGTCCTCCAGTTCATTAGTCGAGTGCTCTACCACTGAGCTAACCTCGCCCCATATATATATATACATAAACATAAACATAAGAGGATGAGGCTAGCTCAGTGGTAGAGCACTGGACTCGTATGCTGGAGGACCTGAGTTCAAATCCCGAGCAAGCACTAAAGATTTTTATCTTCTAGTGTCTTCGTTCATGCGTTGAATTTGGCCTCCCTGACCGTCCCCAGGCCAACCCAGCCTTTAATTAATTTATTAATGTGTACCTTGGTGCTAATGGCCCTAGCAGTCGAAGCAGCAAAGGGGAAAATCAGGCGGCTGGAGCATAGTACTGAACACACTATCTCCCTAGTGTGCTGTATGGTCAAGAATCAGATATCCTCAGTGCCTATTTTTTATGTTTGTTTTTTTATACAACTTTTTAACTTCATTAAACCTCATTGTTTGGTTTCTTGGTTTGGGATTAATATTTTTTTTTTCAGGAGACTTGTCAGTTCTTAGAGGATTCCAACAATGATTTTATTATGATTGTTACAAAATCCTGACTCCCATAACCTCCATTTGCATTAAAAAAAAAAAAGGATTGTTTGTTGTCTCTTAGGGGTTTTGAAGTGAAATTTAGATTTCGCTTATTTTCTAGTGAATTGTGAACATGTATTTTAGAAGAGAAAAAGTTCACTAATGATGTCAGGTAGAGTGTACACATTTCCTAACGGTTGAATATTTTTTATACATCTGTAAACAATGGTTTCATCGCCTAGTATATATTAAATCTAACAATGTTTATTGAAATAAAATACCAATAAAAAAATATAGGTATCAAAGGAATATGTACTAACTAACTTTGTTCCATACAATGCCAAGATTTAATAATGATGTAAAATATCTATAAATCGTTCAGCATTACTTTATCATATTTATTTTCAATTTTTCACTTATTACATCCTGACATTTATTAAATACATCATTATTTATTCAGTTTAGTATATCTTAGATTATATATAAATATAAATATATATATACCTATATATATATATATATATATATATATATATATATATATACCACCTGAGGAAGCCGGCTGTAATGCCAGAGAAAATATTTGGTTTAAAAAACCACACCGCTGGTGATAAATGCTGGAATCTGGGAGGAGATGAAATGACCCAGCGACAAAGTTTATATACATATGTATAAGCATAATTTCAATTACTATTTATTTTAACTAATAGCAATGGTAGGTGAAGTTACAAAGACTTTCTTTTTAAATGAGGTATGTCATAAAGAACTAAAGCAGGTTTTGACTAACATACATTAGGAGATGACAGGGTTCAAATAATGAATGGACAGAAATATAAGACTACACATTTATTTTAAGGATAAGCAAAATATATATTTATAGCTTAATGATGAACATAACAAATAAATAAAGATAATACAATTCAGAGATAATATATTAAATATGCAAAAATAATAAACAGAAAAATGTGCAATAAATAAAATATGTACATTTATTATATAAAACTATTTTAAAATAAACGCATGAGCAAAAATATTTTGTGAACAAAAAAAAAATTGAGATTTACTTCTCAATAACTTGAACAAGAAATGTTAGGAGTGAACTAAAATTCTAATGATAAACACTGCAATAAAATTAAAGTAATCTTCTTGGAAGGGGTATCTAAATAAATGAAAGCAAAGCTCATTTCATACCATTGATAGTAGCAGCGGTTGTTATTTTCGGTTTTGATGAATCACTCATTTCTCGTTAATATAGAAATACACAATACTTAAAAGTAAATTGTCAATTCATTCCAAAGAGGTCAGGACTTAAAAGGCAGAGATAACATACAGGGATAGAGTGATCTACAAACTTTACTTTATATAAAAGTGAACTCTAATGGGGGGAAAAAAAGTTGTCAGAATCATTCTATTCCTATAATACATAAATTAACTGAAGATAGTGTAACTTCAAATATATAGAGAAATATGATTTTTTTTTTTTTTTGTAATATTTGTGAATCGCTTGCCTAGGTTATTAGCACACATCTAATTCATTCGATTGCTGTAATTTAATGTAGGCCCCATTTAATCACACAAATTTATATGTGTATATTAGTATTAATATTTTTAACATATGTCGGAATTAATGTTAAATCTATTATCTAAATATAACCTAAATATTTGCGCCTATATGCAGAAGATAGTTGCATTTGAAACGTACTGCTACTGTAAAAAGTATTGGAACACACACAAACAGTGCCGCCACGGGGGGGGGGCTGCCGGGTACTATTTTACTATCCGTGGGGGCATCCCATTCTTCTTGAATCGCACTTTTTAATTAATTTATATTTTAGATTTGCCTTTCACTTACTTTATTTCAATGAGTTTAAAGTCTAGACTTTTTGGTAGATTTTCAATTAATTTTGGGGTATTATATAGCAACCACATCAATTTGCAAACTGTTTGTTTCAGATCTTTGTTCTGTGTAAAAATGTGCTTAGTTTCTAGTTTCTGGACACTCCCTGGAACCCAGTCTGAAAATATGTATATACAGTGTCTCCCAGAAGTAATCGGAAAAACGAAATTTGAAATTAAGCTTGTAATTACTAGGGACCGGACTCTTAGGTTTTCACCTTTTTTTTTTTTTTTTTTTTTTTTTTTTCCTGTCTCCTAAACATTATAATGATCGGTTTTCTATATGATTTGCGTCTTGTAGTATTATTCATGCAAATTTGGAAGATCCTAAAATAACCTAAAATCACCTAAATAGCGATGAATGCCATAGAAAGACCTAATCTTTGAAATAGAGAGTACAGTTCAATGAATTAACTTCCTCGATCAAACAAATTTTCTTAAAAGCATCTTGCCGTGTCCAGACATTCAGGGAAATTTTACTCGGATTGTCGCTTCCATCAGAAACCATTTTAACTGGCATTTCGCTGGGGGAAAAAACTGTTGGTGGCGCTTTGGATGTGAATAAAGCAGCTGCCATTTCTAATGCTTCGATGGTCCTCCAGAGCAACGAGATTCGTGGTGAACTCGCATTCCTAAGAGCACATTTCTCATATCATCCAAATCTCATTGGAAAATTGGAATCTTCAACACTGGAGCTAAAGATGCGATGAAATACTCCCCTATGACGTCTTCTGACGTAAACGGGAGCATATTTATCTTTCTCTGCTTTTAAGACAGTTCTCTGACACAACGGAAAGACTTTCACCGTCGAAAACCTGGGCACCATGTATATGGTTTTATCCTTTTACATATAGTTTTGTTTTTTACATAGTTAAGTACCTTTCACCTTTAGGCATAGAAATTCTTCCTCATTTTCTTTAGAAGTTGGAACTCTTTAGCAAAGAAACTTAAAAATATCCTTTACATATTTGTTTTAATGGTTTTGTTTCATGTTCTTATTTATTTTTGTATTAATGTATGTTTTATTAAATAATTTAATTTATTTCCCTTATTTTTTCTTTCTTTTTTTAAAAAAAAACATTGCTTTATTTCTAAAATGTGTTTTATTTAAATTAATTTCTTTCACTTTGTTTTTTAAATAAATATTGTTGAATATTTGGACTACTTATTCCTTTTTATCAAATAATAACTCATATTTCCGTTTTATTTTTATTTGCTTATCTTTTTTTTCCCTTCTCAATATACTGATATATACATTATAAAATAATGTTATTTGTTGTTTATTTTTATGTCACTATTTGTATACATATTAATTTATCAATTATAAATTAATCAAAATTAATAATGATAAATTATAATAGGTTGAACTTACTTTTTGAACCCATTGAAACATTTTTATCGTCTAAAAAAACCTAAAATGGATTTTTAAATAAAAACCTAAAAATCCGGTCCTTAGTAATTACTTATCAAAAGTGCATTTTTTTGATACGACCATAACGTTCGACCCCTAAGGACCAAAATAACCTGAAATTCGCACAGAATAATGTATTCTTAACGAAAATAGAAGTAAGAATAGATTAAAACATAGAATTCACAGTTCACATATGTAATCGTAATTACCTATCGAACCGATAGGTACTTCTTATTTCTGGATATTATCGTATCAAATTCATTCTTATATTGTAGGAAATAGGCCTAACATCAGCTGCATGTTTCATCTCAATAACCGCGAGCATGGGATGGTAAATACCAACGTCAATTGAGACTCGTCTGCGTGTAGATTCTATGCGCGAAAAGGGCTGTAAATTCAAACAAATCAGCCAAGAGGCCAGTAAGCCTATTTCAACGGTGTCAAACATGATAAAACTATTTAAACGGAGGAAAGATTGAAAAGTGAACAGAAAACAGGGCGTCCTAATCTGCTGTCCGAGAGGGGTGAAATATTAATTGCCCTGATAGAATTTGAATGTATTCAAAATTTCCATTTTCCCTGGACTATCCTTCAAATTTCCTTTTATAATATTTAATAACACATTATTTTCTATGATTCTGAGAATGAAGACTACATTTATCACCCCCTTGGAGCTCACATAGCCCCAGACCATCAGAGACTCAACCCTGTGTTTCACTGTACCTCTTATGTCTCTCGGAATATGCTCTTCATTGGGTCTGTGTCACACACTGTCCATCAGTGCTGTTTAAGTTGAGCTTTTATTCGTCTACGAATATAACATTATCCCAGTAAGTGTCAGGCGTTTTCTTATTAGCTGGCTTTAGAAAAGGTTTTCTCCTAGCTACTATGCCATTACGTTTGGTAGCTTTTCAGCTCTATTAGAAAAGCAGTAATGCCAAAAACTTCAGAATTCAACAATTTTAATTAGCCTATATTAAGGATGCTAATGAGGATGCATTTTTATGACCGTAAGTACAGAGGAGAAGTTCAGATGACTGTTTGTTGATGTTACATGGGAATATATAAGGAGGGGAGCTGAGGAGGCTACAGCCCCCTCCCCCGAAAATTTGATTCAAACGGTAAAAATGTGTCATGAACCCCTTACAAATAAATTAAATAAGATCACTTAGTTTATAGAAAATATTTTATTATAATAGCGCATTAGGGCATTAAAGCGCTTTAGTTGGCTAAAACTATTCCAAGTTCTAGATTGTTAGTATTCCGTACCCTGGAAATAGTCCCAGCCCCCCCCCCCGAAATTTTCCTCCTCCCCCGAAATTATTTCCTATATATTTCCACGGATTGCTACAGTAATACCAGACTGACGATTCAAGCTGTGACTTGCTATGCTAAAAGAAGTCTGTCCTCGAAACTAATCATTGTCATATTAGACTTTAAAATATTTGGATCTAACAATGAATTTTAAATTTTGTAAGATCTGTGATCCTTCTAATCTGAAGAGCCACAGTTTGGAGGCATTACTTTTTATTTTAGCCTTCTCTCTACCAGTCAGTGGCGGCTCAAGGGGGGGTCTTGGGGAGGCTTATTCCCCCAAGAACGAAAATTCACAATCTTTTTCGATTAAGCTAGAAAAATAAATTGTTTGGGTAAATTAATAGTAATAAATTCTAATTAATGTATTTTCTTAGTTTATCAAATAGACTGATTTCCTTGTCCCTGGTTATAAAAATTTGATTCTACGCCCCCAGGCACGACGGTAATCCCATACTAAATTAGCCCCCCCCCCAGAAATGGTTTTCTAGAGCCGCCTATGCTACTAGTCAGCTCTAACGAGTTTATTGAAAAAGAAAATCGGAAGTAAAGGAAAGGAAGTAAGCCACAGAATATGCTTTTATATTTTCGGTAGGTTCAGGATCAAATATCAGCAATTATTTCATTCTGTCAGCGTTCGCCTTCAAAATCTTTGAGAGGACTGAATATGTTTTAGATTTTGTTTGGTCGTCAAAATGTAGTAATTAATGCTTTCATTAAATAGTTAAAATACACGTCAGCATAATTGTGAAACGTATAGGAATTAGCGTGTAATACATTTTGTGCAGAGAATTTGCACCTCTAATTGCACATGGTTGTGACCTCTTTTCAAATCAATAAATTATAATATTGATTTTTTACTAGGTTTTGCGCATGGTAAATGCATTCTGGCACATCATTGCGCCACAAGTCTTTTCCCCGTCCGGATCTATTTTCAATTTCATCCTATCTTTCACAATATTTAATACTACTTTTCAATATATCTATGTGTTTATTGAGTGTATTTATGGTGTTTATTAAACTTCAAAACTTTGAAGGATAATGTTTTTTGTCACAGTGCGAAAGTGGCCGATAAAGATTGCTTTTAGTGGCGAAACTTAACTTTGAAAAGTGGAGTAGCTGGTAGTTAGCACGTTCGTTATACCTCACTGGATTACCTAATCCAAGGCAAGACACCCCCCATGAGCTCCTCCATTGTTCCTTCTCCAATTCTGCCATGGCAGTCTCCGTCATGGCCAGCGGTCGCATTTTTTCTAAGTACGGTAAGTAAATATTTAAAGCTTGTTTTATGCCTCTCTGATTATATAGTCAACTATAGCTCTCTTTGGTTTTTATTTTAGGTTGACCAACTTTATTATTTATTTTACGAAGTATAATTATTCCAATTTATATTGATAAGAGTTAGCAACTTTGTCATTATTTTTGTGGATTACTTTATTTTTTATCCTATTTTATACAAATTATATCATAGAATTATTCAAGAGTTAATTTTGTAATATCTTAATTAATCATTGCAAGGATACGCCTTAGTCAGCAATATGTATAGTTATTCAAGCACATTTGTTGATAATCCGTAAAGTAAAATAATTTTGTTTTATTTTAATATAGTAGAAAATAAGGCAGTTACTATAATATGAATGGTTTAGTTATGGCCCTGAAGTGTAAACTTATTACTAATCTAATTTAGTTTCTTAATAAATCAGTATTTTATTTTATAGATTTAATTACATTATTAGGTAATGCCATCTGTTTTTTTAAACCTTAATTGGGCAATGAAGTTGTGTTTAAAATAGTCATGCAATCCTATGTATTTGAATATTGGCCAACAATGTCATTTTAGTTTTTTTCTAGATTTAGCTTAAGTTATATGTCTTTAAAGAGGCCATTTTTCTATTCTCTGATTTAATACCCTTATGTCACTTTGATTTTATATGATACATACATGGAGGTCAAAAGTGGTAAATATTGATATGAAAACACTTGCATTGATGAAAGTAACAGGACTCACCAATATATGTGTGTTACCTATAAATTTTTTTGTTATTTATTTAAAAGTATTTGCCATTAATGGTTTATGTCTTAATTTATTAGGTATAGACCAAAAGGGAAGAAGTTTAATTTCTCCTATCTTGGTAGTTATAAAATTATATACATTTTCCTATTTACTGTTTGTTTTTAATACAAATATATCGAAAAAATAATCCAGAATATTTACATTTTGTAACTAATGTTTTAATCAGTGTTCAAATTTCTTATAATGGACTATTCCAATTAGTCTTGCTTAACACGTTAAATTTTTCTTGGAGTTTCATAAGACATACTGTTGTACAACTAAACTAACATTTTCAATTATATAGTCATTTTTGCCTTCTATATTAAAAGATACATCACTATTAGTCATTTACAACCCTCTTTTTAAAATATGTGTATTTCTGTACTTGTATATGTTATACATATACACATGCATAAATAGAAAAACGGTGTCTTTTACTTGTGTGATGTATCACTAAAATTGAAGACTTTTTGTTTTAATGAAATTGTAATATTTAAAAAAATAAATTCCGTTGATGTTTCCAATGCTTTTTTGGAAGATGATGACTGCCTAGTGATGATCTATGAGCCACGCTCTTGTTGCAGACATTCTTTAAATCAATATCCCCAGCATTAATCCAGTTTATAACCCTGTCGGAAGAAGTCACACCCATATTTCAATAACCACATGTGCTTAATAAAATTAGATCGCTTATGAAGACAAAATCAAAGCGAGTCATCTAACTAAAGAATTAATTAAGTTAGTTACTACAGTAGAGTCCCGAAAATCTACCTAATTCTAACAGGAGTAGGAAAAAATAATAATTTTTATAAATTTTCTGAACAGGGAGGAATAAAGAAAACAATTTTTTTTTTTTTGAGTTATGTCGTATGTCTAATCTACATTTCATAATTGTAATTTTTAAATTTGCTAACTAACTAAAATTCTAATATACAGCCTGACATAACCCTTTCAATGCAATACCCAAATATACTCGCAAGAGAATGCCGTGCCTCAGAGGCGATGTCCTAAATTCTTGCAGGAGAATGGCGTGATTGTGAGCCGTCTTTAGCGTTGAGCGTGTACAGAGTGCTCTAGTGGGAATGAGGGATGATTTCTAGTTTAATATTTCTGTGTTAGATGCCATGAGCATTCATTTCGGCCCTACTGAGGGCTGTATTTCATCCTCTCCAACCCCATTTGCCCACATTTATTTTAAAGATGAAATTATTATTATTTATATAAAAAATAAATAATAACAATTGTTATTATTTTTAATATTTTGGAGAAAATACCAATCATAACCACATTCCTGACAAAAAAAAATTGTTAAAGCATTAAGAGTAAGATAAATTTACAATATTATCTTCAGGCATTGATCATATTTTTATTTTTATGTTTGTTGGGAAGGTGGCTTAGGCGCGTCAACCTTTGAGGTCATTAACGTCATTAATTATATTTTAACAGTGTTTATTAAACACTCAAGTTAACAGTTTTACATCATCAATGGATTTTTTTTTTTTTTTTTTTATTAAATTATCCTATTTTTTTTTCCAGTGAAGAGACTTTCTACATTTGTGAAACGAAACTATGGAGACCAACAATTTCCAAAGATTACTACACATTACACAGTTGTCTCAAGGGAGCAGGACCCCAGATGGAAAGGTAGGGATTTTATTTGCGCATATTTAAATTCTGATACATTGCTTTTGAATGAGTCTATTTTGATATGTTTGTCTATGAATCACTTTAACAGGATATTTCTAGTTGATTAATACATTTTTTCTTTATATTTATATTTTATAGTGACCCAATCTTCTTCAATCCAATATTTTTCAGGCGGAAGGTCAATAAAGGAGAATCAACCAAGTTAATTTATTTTATTTGTACTTGCTCTGCATGTTTCACACCTCAGGTGCCTCTTCAGGAGTCAGAAAACTCGATAAACTAAAACTTACAGCCTAATTGTATTAAGGCCAACCATCCCGTACAATGGCCACTTCCAATCTGAGGTTACTATTACCTACTTATAGCTATTATATAACTTTTGACAACACGTAAAAAATGTGGATCATCAGGATAATAAAACTGCTCTGGCTAACCATTCCATAAAATATAAGCATATATTCAACTTTGCAAATGAAGAAATTATTGAAAAGGCAAGAAACTTGACAAACAGAAAAATAAAGGAAAACATTCACATCATAAATCATAAAAAACAGGAAAAAAAATTATATCAAATATTTAAATACTATATTTTTTTAATTTGCTAAACAAAATTTAATTAACTTTTCTCTGGTGACAAAATCTAAAAAATTATTTTATTATAAGAGACATAACTTTTTCTTGATAATCGATTTTTGGAATCTATCGATTTTACACAGCTGATTGATGCTGTAGTAGGTAATAGTAACCTAATATTGGACGTGGCCATTGTACAGGAAGGTTCGCCTTAATACAATTAGGCTGTAAGTTTTATTTTATCGAGTTTTTTGGCTCCTGAAGAGGCACCTGAGGTGTGAAACATGCAGAGCAAGTACAAATAAAATTAATTAACTTGGTTGATTCTCTTTTATTGACCTTCCTCCTGAAAAATATTGCATTTTTCTTTAGTAATCCATCTTTTGATTTTACTATATTGGGTGCCAAAAATATTATGCAGTGCTGGTTCAACAGCAGCAGTTTTTCCTTTTATCAGGCTTGAGAGTAAGGTGGTTTGCTAGCTGTGGCTTATCGTTCATATACTACTAGCTGTTACCCGGCGTGCTATGCTGCACCTACTTTCTGCATCTATAAAAGCAAAAATAAATTAGAAACCAAATAATTATTATTAAAATCTAAAAATTCAAATCTGTAACTATTTGGGTTCAATGGTTCGAACTTGTGATCGCCGACCTGTGAGTTATAGATGATTTTAACCTAGCCTCCCTGTGTCAAGACTTACCTGTATGCCACGTTTGGTCAAAATCGGTCAAACGGTGTGGATTTGTATAAGGAACAAACATATAGACAGACAGCTGGTAGATGTTTTTGACCTGGCCTATGATACTCCCGGAACACGACCTACCTGTGTGCTAACTTTGGACAAAATCGGATGAAGGGTGTGGATTTGTATAAGGAACACACATACTGACAGACAGCTGGTAGATGCTTTTGCCTTAGCCTACGAGACTTCCCGAATCAAGACCTACCAGCATTCCCAGTTTGGTCAGAATCGGTCAAATGGTCTTGAAATAAAGGTTTTTCATTTTAAACATTCCACGGACCGCACAAACATTTTTAGGTTAGGTAGATGGGACTCTTGAAAAAGCTGCGATATATGATTACCTTTCAAAAGGTACAACCACTTCTTAGATAATTACATGACTGATATGGTGTCGCCCAAGGTAACAGACCTGAGGCGTTTCTTGGATATCAACGTTGATTTCCTAATTGTCATGTTCAGCATAGAACCACTATTGCGAATGTCTACCAAAGCATAAGAGATACAGGTCGTAATAAAATCGTCCGCCGTAACGACCGTGGAAGGGTCAACATCAAAAAGCTAAAGTATATCATCAGCCCTTTTTCTCACGGTCGTTACGGCAGACGATTTCATATATTTATAGACAATTGTTATAAAATGAAGCATTTATAATCTTTTTTGGATCTCAGGGTCTATTCAGGGGTAAACTATGGGGTTTTAAAGTAAAATATGAAATCTAAATTTGAACTGCTACAAAGAAAAATATATTTACACAAAACAAACAAATTACCTTACTTAGGCAGTTCATCCATAACAATAATTTCACAGTTTCATAAACAGCTTGAATAATGTTCTAATAACTAAATTCTTCAATGTTGAAAGCAGAAAATAAATTCTTCCTTTTAGGGAGCTCAGTAAAGATCAATAGATTTTCTTTCTTCTTGACAATAGGCAACAACCATCGTAAATGATTTCTTCTCAGCAACCAAAATAAGATGTAGGTTTCCATAAAAAAAACAACAGATATACATAAAATGATAATGATCCCCCAAAGGGAGCTAACAATGTGTACTGTGTTGCTACGCAATCGATGACCAGGCGAGAAGTGCTGAGATGCTTCCTTTTTTCACGGTTAGGCAGGAATTATGACACTGCCTTCTATATAAATAGGCTAAATTGTTTCCTCTATACAAAATTATATTTTTCTACAATGTGAAAAGTGTTCTCTGAAAAAAATTAAATTAGTATCTGGCTTTTATGGGAAAGGAGGAAAACATAGACAAAAAGGCTGATAACATTGTTTATCACCTATGCTTGTCCAGTCTGGAGCTACACTTCGAATTACAATTATAAAAAAATTCAAGTAATTCAAAATAAATGCCTCCGAATAATAACTAATCAACCGATTTATACAAAAATTAATAAACTAAAATAGCTAATATTATAAGCTTAAAAACCTTTATTCGTAACCTGGCCAAAAAGTTCTTTTTTTATAGATGCAAATTAAATAAAAATAATTTAATTAAGAATTTAGGAAATTATAATAAAAATTCATTAAAAAGATATGTCCATAAAAGGCCGAAACACATATTCTTGAAATATTTATAACTTGTAATCTGTAAGTTTAACTGTGTATCATATTTTATTTTATTTTATTTTGTATGTAACATATTTTCCATCTCGCAGCATATTTTTTATGTATTGTACTAGAGTTAACATATCTTATGGTGTTATTCTTTATATTAATTATGCATAGGTTTTATTTCATTTTGTTTTTCCTATATTGCAAAATTGTGAGCTAAATATTGTTACAACATAGAATAATACTTAACAAAAAGTGTATCTGTTATCCGGAACAGATTGTTGTATTCTTTTAAATATATAAATAAAAATTGAAAAAAAAAAAAAAAAAAAAAAAAAAATTGTTTTATCATACTACATTCAAATTAGCTGATTTGATTGAAACATTTCAGTTGATTAGAGGTATTCTGCATTTTATTTTAGTAGTCAGAAGTGATCCTTTCCAGTAAAAGAACTCCAATTGGTTTTTATGCACTTAAAAATTTTACTTAAGTAACAATCTATTAGTATAAATGTATTTATATACTAGTATTTTATTTATTCTTGTTAAATTAAAACAACTGTTTAATTTTTTTTTTAGATAGATTTAGTTCAGCTTTCTGATTGAATAAACTTTCGAATAATTTTATTCTGAATGAGAACTTCCAATACTCATTGTTGAAATAAGTAGTTAAATAATGTTTGTAGAAATTACACCTCTTTTCTAAAAAAAACATACTTCCATGCCTACTGAACAAGCTACTTATGAATTAAAATAATAACTGCTATTCTTCAGACCTTGTTATATCTACACATAATGACTAGTATTCGAAATTGCTTTACCCTTTGAACACTGAACGAGAGTGAAACCGTGTTCTATCGTCGTGAGTCCAGAATATACAGCAGAAGAGAATTCAATTGCGAGTTACTCGTCCAGAGGCTATGGCGAACCGATCTGGGTGGACGAGTTAACTCATCTGTAGGCTGTAGAGTTCCTGTGGAGGAGTTTGGGACTCGTCTGGTGTCCCTAAAGGGTTAAAGGATTGTACTTGCTGGCTTCAAGGCGCATGAAATCTCTATTAGCTAGAGGGGCTGATGCATATGAAGCATTGTTTTAATATGTTTCATTCGCGTCAACCCCTCTGCTAAAGTGTTGTAGACTTCATTGGAACATTTTATTGTGCTGACTAGACTTCATTGGAACATTTTATTGTGCTGAAGGTAAATGTAATAATTTAAATAGCTGAAAAGAATTCAACGGGGCAGCATAATGCAACGACTTTTATGACGATGAACATTTCTTTCAACCTCTCATAACAATGTATGTGTCTTCAAGGATAAAGAAACCCACTAATTGCTTAACTACGTACCACCACTAACAAAAAGTACCAGGTCATCTCATAAGTAATGTTGGTGGACTGTAAAATGTATCGATCTAAGTTTTTCTGTTAGATCTGTGACTGATACAACAGTAGTTTCTTCTACAGTAGCCTGCAGGAGCAGCTACTGTATTTAGTTTTAAGGTCACTTGCATACTGGCTAATAAACAAATCCTCCCCAGGAAGGTGCAAGCCCGCCAAAAGCTCCCTGTTCACACGTTCATCTGTTATAGACATATAAATATTGAGGTGGCTACACCTGTAGGCAAGCACCCAATGGATGTTTACTTGATTTTTATGTATTATTTTTATCATACTGATTTGTGACATTCTTTCTAACTTTAAGATTCACTTCATTATGTGATTGTCGTACTTCTTATTTCCGGGTTGAATGTGTGTGCTACATTGGTTTAACCTTTTTGATGCGATGTGGGCTACCTGCCTATTCCCTCCACAGGCGGACCAAACTCCCTTAACTAAAGCGGCCGTACGCACCCGTATTTTTTTTTCTTTTTACTTACGCGCTCGTTACTGATCATCATTTTCATGTTTATCTTACGTGAACGACAACGTGTATTACTTGAAACGATTTATTTACTACAATTTAGGTACGCAGCAAACCTACAATAACCATTTAAAACAAAGTTTACTTACTTTTCTTCCCTACATTTCTCTTTCTACTTCATACCAAAACCACTGCTTGTTTTTAGATGTGATTTTTAAATGTAACAATGAAAATGCTTTTTATTTATTATTATAATAAGCTACTCCTTTATTATTTACATGTTCACTAAAAAATGCCCTAAGAACATTTTTACCGTGCACACGTCTCATAGACGCATGTTACTTATAACGTTCAAAATTGGTATGTTACCAGTTAAGGGTTAAACCAGCAATTATCCCCCATTCCTGCTAGAGCACTCTGAACACGCTCAAAGCTAAAGAGGGCTTGCAATCAAGAGATACAGCTGTGGCAAGAATACTCGGGCGTTGCCTCTGAGGAACACCTTTCTCCGGCGAGTATTCTCGGGCGTCGCATCGAATGGGTTAATATGGAGCACACACATTCGCCTGAAGGAAATTTAAATTGTATTTTGTTTCTAAGTTAGCAATACATGTAACTTCTAGATTTTATTTCAATACTGTGACTCTCCTCTTTTTACTGTATGCACTTCTCGCTTTCGGGGCGAATGTGGGTGTTACATTGGCTTAGTATGGAGCATCCACATCCGCCCCGAAGCTAGAGTGTCATTGACTTCAAGGAATGGTCTTCTCTTCTCTATGATAACTTTTGTGCATTATTTTATTTTCTTGTACCTTATCAAATGAGATGAAACTTAGTTTTGACATGTATTTTTTGATAGTGTTACTTATACCAAGAACAGTTCAAAATGAGTGTAATTAATAGATTTATTTTCAGCACTGTGGCTCTTCTATGTTTATTCTATGCACTTTCGCTTTCGGGGCGAATGTGGGTGTTACATTGGTTTAATATGGAGCATCCACATCCGCCCCGAAGCCAGAGTGTCATTGACTTCATGTGCTGCCTTCTCTTTACAACAATCTTTATAAATTATCCTAATTTTTTTTAATTCTTGAAATGTTTTAATTTGTATTCTATTATCTTTTTTCTTACTTAGGTGTGTTGCTCAAATCAAGAAGCATACTCCAGAGGTTTAATTTTAGCATAATATTTCTTTATATTTTATGCTTCACTCCTCATAAGTTTTATGTGGGCTTTTCATTAATTTAGTTTGTTCCATCCAAATCCACCACTTATCTTAGGTAGAGCATCATTGCCTTACATGGAGTACCTTCTCTTTAAATTGACATTGCAAATTACGTGGACGCCAAAAAAAAAAGTACCTGTATCTTGCAATGAGCTTGAATTTTTTCGAATGCTTGTTTTTATTATGTAGGAAGTTGGAGAAACATTATATTATTATCAATAGGATAAATTTTAACCAGACTTTTAATATAGAGGATGAGTTATTATGATTTTTCAATAACTTATGTTACTTTACTCTTGCTGAAGTGACTGCATCCTCAGCTGTAGCTTTTCCAAAAGATCTCAGAAGTATTTAATGAGGCTTAGTACCAAGCTACAGCTGCCCAGCACAGATTGCATTTTCCTCAGTAGTGCGTGATCATGTTGGCTGTACAAGGCCTAACTTTGCCAGTCATACGAAGAGATTTTTTCAGTTATTTGGTTTGAATATTCTGTATGGATATTCAGAAGAAGCTCTTCTCCACTCCAGAAGTATGGCAATTCCTTGACTGTTCTTATCATGTTCAACTGAGGTTCTCGCTGACTTATTGGGTGTAGGCTGAATGACATTGGATTGGAACAACATGCTAATTTCTTTTTATTTTATGGCCACGAAACTGCTGGGCTATTATCAATTGGCTATCTATAGGTTGTCATCCTTTTTTAATATCAATGGTTCGTGGTTTTTCCTAGACGGTCACCCGTCCGAGTATTCACCGGATGTTGTTTAACTTCAGTGATTGACGAGAACCAGTGTATCCAAAGTGGCATGTCCATTACCATTTTCTAATCTATATTTCATCTGTATCTCCAGGCTGTCAGGTTAATTTCAGTGGTGTATTAATGACAGATAGTATTGCATGCAATCTCTTTGCTACTAATTCATTTGAGGCCTTCTCCTAATGCCTATTCTCACTTCAGAGACATCCTCGAGGAATATATGAAACCTATTAGTAAAATACAGGCAATAAAAGTGGGATGATATGAGCTAGAAACAGTTCCAAGTCCAATTTTTAAGGCCACAGGAGTGGTACAGGAGATATTTCAGCTAGAAGTGTAGTACCTTTTACTGAAGAACCATAATAATTCATCTAAATCTAAGGGTTATTCTTAAATGTATCCTTTTTCTAATTAAGTATTTACATTAATTCAGAATTATGGAATTTCTTTTTAATTTTTCCTTTTTCCTATTCTCTCTATTACATAGGATGACTTGGGTTTTGTAACATTGATAAGAATGCTTAGTTTTATTTACTTAGTAAAATGAAATCACTTTTTACAGAAACGGCCATGCAAGGGTAACTGTTTCTCCCTTAACCCTTGGAGGTCCCAGGGCCCCCTAAATGCCACTAAATTCACTCGGAGAGGGGTGTGCCCCCTTTGCTAAAAGCCACTATATTGGCTTATATCCACCGTATAACCCTTCCAGATATTGTTGACGCACATAATGAATAGTACTTAACCGTAATTTTTGTTATATTTCGACAAAACTCAGTATTAGGAGTGCTAATCTACAGAGGAAAATGGGCTGTAAAAATAAACTAAATCGGTTCATTAGGAGGGGGGGGGGTTTACTCTAGACCCAAATTACTAATATACTAGAGAGAGAAAATAGAGAAAAATTAAATAAATCAGTTGGGAATAATAGCGCACATAATGAATAGCAAAATAGCGGGGAATTTAGAGCGAGAATCTGAGCGTTTAGGGACTAATTAATTAATTGTCTGCGACGAGGTCAAGGCAGGGCTGTCTGAGGGATTGGCAAGCCCGTGTATAGTTCAGTCTGGAAAGGGTTAAAAACATATTTAATTTTAATATTCCTACTACCAATAAAATTATATTATAAGTGCCTAATTGCAGATTGGCTTATTATTTTAGATTTAGGGCTCCTAAATTTTACTCTAAAACAAATTAATTTGTTGACCTGTGGTATCTTCCTTTTAAATATTAACAGAATTATGTAAGATTAATAAATATTATAAAAACGATATTTTTCTAATATTGTAAAAATAATATTATTTAATTTTATGTTGTAGTTTTTTTTTTCATCCAGTAATTTAACTCTTTGGCTGACCAGTCCTCCAGAATTCCTTGAAATTAATTGAAATTGCGTTTTCATGTTTTATTTTTTAAGAAAGTGTAGTCATTATAACAACTATTGTTGGTACATTTATTTCATAGATTTAATTTTAGCAGAATGACTCTTCTTCCTTTATTGCATGCACTTCTTGGTTTCGGGGCGAATGTGGGTGTTACATTGGTTTAGTATGGAGCATCCACATTCGCCCCGAAGCCAGAGTGTTATTGACTTCATGGAGTGACTTCGGCTGGATACATTGTGAATGAGTTCAAAATTCTCATTTATATATATATATATATATATATATATATATATATATATATATACATATACATATACATACACATACAGTAGACTCTCCATAATAGGGCGTTCTCTTACCCACCGCTCTCTAATCCAGCTGGCTCCACGAGGAATGAGTGACGGATCTTGGAACTTGCCGGAGCTAGACCGGCTTCCTAGAAAACCTTCTCTTCCTAGTTAGTCAAATATTTGTTTCGTGGTATTTCATTGAATGAAAGTCAATGAAGGCATATATGTTTCGTTTTAGGAGCAGGGACATGTGTTTCTACTAAGGAAATAAATTTTTCTACTAAGGCACCTGAGGCTGGATCGCCTGATTATAGCCAGTCTAGTTAGAACATTCATCGCAAGTGGAGTGCAAGTTTTAAAATTAATTTAAAAAGTTAAAAACTTTCTTTCTCATTAATTTGTGCTTCTATTATTTAAAGTTTTAAACTATATGTCGTTTGATTAAATATTATTAATGTTATATACATCGATTTTTTTTTTTTTTTTTTTTTTAGAAGGGTAATTCTTGCTATCTGAGCAAATGTGAATTTTACATGGCTTAAATTTTCATAGTAGACTCCTAGTTTCTTTATTATGAGATCATAAGTTTTAAGCATCTCTGAATGAACCCCTGAGAATATTTCAGTTTATTATTTGAGAATTAAATTATTCTTATTTTATACTTAATGTTTTTTGATCATCCTTGGTTATAAGTAATAGCATTGTGTTTGAGGAGGATATGTGCATATGGCTGTCGTTTCAACATTATTAATATTATCTCTATTGGCTGATTATTAGTAAACTTTGTTGTTTAGTATAAATGTTCTCTTAGATAAATATTGAGTTATTTAGCCTTTATTCTTTTAATATTATAAGCTTTTTTTGTAGCAGAGTTATGCACTACTAGTTTGTGGGGCTGGCGTGGATGTTGCATGTCAACAAGTGTCACATTGACGTCAGCTCCACTAACTGAAGTGTTAGAACTTCATCAAGCTGCCATCTGTAATTACACCGTTATGCATGATTCTGGGGTTTCCTCCAAAATAGGTCATCTTTACTAAATTTGATGTGGTGATTTCAAAACTTTAATCGTTTTTTTTTGTTTTTGTTTTTTCTACCCTGTACCATTTTTTCACAATTAGTAGTTTTTTTTTTGTTTTTTTAATTTTACGGGGCATCAACAAACCTTGGCTATTAGCGCCGACATCCAGGGTGCAGCCAGGAATTTTCTCAGCGAGCCCTGAGATGAGAAAATTTCTGGCGCCGGGGGGGAACGAACCCACGATCTCCCGCTTATGAATCTAGCATGCTAGCCACTAGACCATGGGAGACCCCCACAATTAGTAGTTATACCTAAAATGTTTTTATGTAGTTCTGTGCATATGGAACTGAAAAGAAACCGAAGAAATAATGCTGATATTGTTGAAATTAATGTGTTTCACAACAATATAACAATGTAACAGACAACACTATATGCCTTATTTTAAGTCCAATCCCTGCAAATGTAGCTAACATACCATAACTTAAAATTACTTTTAGAAAAAGTGAAATATGAACATAAGTGGCAGGTTTGTGGAGATTTAAACATCATTGGCATGCTACTAGGCCAGCAATAAGGCTACACTAAATGTAGGCTACACCATGTTTTATTTGTGAATGGGATAGTAGAGCCCGATCCGATCTCTGGACAAGAAAAATTGGAAGCAGAGGGACAGTCCCGTGCCAGGAATAAAAAAATGTTATTCATGAGTGTCCTGTGGGCCCCAAAAATGTTCTTTTACCACCTTGGCATATAAAATTAGGCTTAATGGAGCAATATGTGAAGGCTTTGAATAAGGATGGCAACTACTACCAATGAATCTGCAAGACGTTGGCTGGAATATCTGACGCTAAACTTCAAGGGAGAGTATTTGTTGGGCAACAAATTAGAAAGCTGATTTCTGATACATTATTGGAAGAAATGGTGAAAGACACTGAAACAAACAGGCATGGATTGGTTTTAAGAGAGTCATCAAAAACATTCTAGGAAATTAAAAATATTTTGTAGAAATATGCTTTCAAAAGCTGGGCTGCAATATGATATGAAAGTACATTTCCTGCACTCTCATTTGGACTTTTTCCCATGGCTGTGTCAGTGAGGTGAACAATTTCACCAGGACAAGAAACAAGGAAATGGAAAGAAGCTTCCAGGGAAAATGGAATATAAATATTATAGCTGATTATTGCTGGTCGTTAAAAAGAGAAGTATCAAATTCTTTCCATTGTAGGAACCCTTCAAAACATTCATTTCAAGGCAGTATGTAAAAAAAAAAACAAATTTAAGTAATGATGTGAAACATTAGTTAATTTTGAAGAGTCTTGTGTTGACAGTTATGAATTTATTAACTTATATTTAATAATATAACATAAATTCAATAGATGCTGGTATAAAAATGCATATTTCACTATTTTCTGTTTTGTGAAAAAATGGTATGTGATGGAGAAAAACTAAGTTCATATTCTGATTCAGCACTCTCAAATTAGAGACAATGACATTTTAAAATAAAAACCCCATAAAAAATAGTTAAATTTTGTAGACCAGTGTTATTATTATTTATATTATACTACTATATTTTAATTCGTTGCTTTGGAATATGCCGCCTTTCTCTTATATCAACTGAGTCTGTAGTGTTGGTGTGTATTTATCTATTAGAATTAAAATATCACATTAATATCAGCATTGAAGTGTTTTCTTATTACATTGTTTCAGCATTATTGATAAATAAGAAAGTAACTTACATATATAACTGACATATGAAGAACATAATAATAAAATTATCTAGTTTGACAGTTTTGTTGTATTTACCTCATTGGTAATAAAAAGCATGATTGTGAAATTTATCGTTCTTTAACATATAATTTATTCTTTCTAATTTAAGAAAGCATATATCATAATTGAAGGTTCTGATCAGTCTATTTTGTGTACATTTCCATAAGCTTGATCATTGGCCTTATTTTTATTTTTTCAGCTTTTATTACTTAGAATATTTCATAATTGTATTTTTAACAGGTTTTATCAAAGTTCATATAGTACTGAAATTTTCATAAAAATCTATGCCAAACTCATGGCAGTATAATCTTTGTATGTATTAAGTTTGTTAATTTATTTTATTATTAACTATTTAACTCTTTCTATAAATTTCTGAATTCTTTTTTGTTTGTGTGTGTGTGTTTTTTTAATATAAAATATAATAATAATAAGTTTCTTACTATATAAAATTTATTTGTATTTTATAAAATGTCAACTTAATAATCCTGCCTATTTTAGGAACTAGCACTCCGAGCTAAGGGATCAGGTGTGGATTCAGCATTGTTTTAGTATGTCGAATTCACATCTGCTCCGAGGCTGGTGTGTTTTCAAACTTCTGTGATTCAACTCATCATTGTTTATTACATTGATCTTTTTGGATATTCACTACTTTCTTAACTGTAAGATATAAATTGCTTATAATCTATATAAACATATCAATCTGAAATTTACATGATTTAGATAAAAACTAGTTCATCGCCTCATCAAAAATTTTCTTCATTCATGATTATTACATTTTTGTCATATTGTATTAAATCATTCACTGTAAAATATGACAATTCTCTTAAAATATTTACCTTTTTAGTTTTCTTATTTTTTTTTTTTTTTTTATGAGATAAATTCTCTTTTCTATTTCACTATTAATGTAAGATGTGCCCAAAAAAATAAGATTACCTCATGAATTATTAGGAGTAATATGCAGGCTAAAGTTTCAAATTTTGCTCATATTCTCTATCATTAAAATTGTTGACTATATATATATATATATATATATATATATATATATATATATATATACATATACAGATAGTGTAAAAAGGATTGGAAAACCCATGAATATTTTACTTTTTTTAACATTCGCAACTAAAATTATGGTGCTTTAGGTAAATAGAAGGCATCAATAACACGGCGATAAGCTATATTTTAAATATTCCCTGAAAAAACATCAAAACATGGTATTTGAGTTATTTCTTAACATTTTAACTATAAAATGCAATATTCTATGTGTTAAAAGTATTGGAACACCTGATTTCTTTACTATTGCAGCTGGACATTGGAAGGGATTAACTCAATATTATCAGTGAACTTTGCCCTTATATGATGACTTGGTATCTTATGTGTTTTAGTTACATTGTTTTAGTTCAATTTTTTGACATTGGCCTGAAAGACAAATCTCTGATGGAATGCAATTATAATTATGCTTTATAATGAGCGCAAATGCTTGTGAGAAATTTGAAAAATTATAAACCTCAGCCATGTATCCTTATCAAATATATTAAATTGGTATAGTACAACCAACTCTTAGGCAGCAAAACATACACCGATATATCGGTATGCCATTAAAACCGGAAGCAGCCTTTTTTTTTAACGTTCAAACTGTCTTATTTATTTAAATAGACCTCCTATTGTAAGAAAACAGACAATATAAACATTTTAGAATCAACAGGGAATTTTGTCCATTAAAGGGTTAATTGTGTGTATATATATTTATATACACACACGAGTATAAATATTTATTTTTCTTTTCTTTTTTTGAGTTATATATAGACTTATCAACACAGATTATAATAATGAATTTTATCTATATTACTAAAAACAAATAACTCTTATGAGAAAAATATAAGTTTCCTAATATGAATTTACAAAATTAAAAGTTGAAATAACCAGTGATCTCTTTCTTATAGCTCTATGATCTCTCTAAATATTTATAGAAAATGTTCCAATTTTTGCCGTTTAAATAAGCTATGTACTTGCTCTGTGTCAATTTTCGCATTCCAAGATAATTATAACATATATCCCCTATTATTGAACACGATGCAATATAATGGAAATTGACTTCAACTCGTTTTCAATTGCACATTGAACACAATCTAGCCGGTTCATCTCTATCTTGTCTATAGTTCAGATAAAATAAGCTTCCTCATGATTTAAACAATATACTGACCTTTCTCAGATTAGCTAATTTCTTATAGTTACAGCTCTCTAATAGGTTCCAATCCAACATATTAAATGTTTTATGATAACATTCAGCTTTTGCTAAATTACTTCTATTCCAGACCTCTGACTTCAACATGATTTCTATAATTTTATCATAATTTTTACCCGATTTCTAACATTTCCTGTCTTTACTTACTTACTTACTTACAGACGGGCACTACAGTCCGGCCTCAGCCAACAGCTCATTTCCTGTCTTTAATGTACAATTATATTTTTCGAAAATGCAAGTCCATGCTTTGTACCAGTAAATCTTACGACCTATAATTTGTGTAGCTAAAAATTATAGTCTGGACATGGCTCTACCTGTGAAAGATCTTTCTTAGTTAAGGCTAAAATTATGTATAAGTATAGTATGTTAAGTTACTCCTGAAGAGGGGTCTATGGGGGCAAAACATTTAGGGCATAAAATAAAGTTTATTATGTGAAGATGAAGTGTTTAAATATACATATGACCTTCCACCATTTTTAAAATAAATGGTTTACAAATTAGGTATATCAATTATCTGATTTTTGTAATGTAGTTATTCTATATTTATAAAGTAATTTTAGAGTATACAAGTAAAGGAATTTATAATATTGTTTCTTAGATATGCAGACACACAATAGTACAATCTAATTTTTCTCTCTTCCCTCGCTCCACACATTCTGGTATTATTTCTTTATCAAGCACAAATTATTTTGATAATACTTTTAAAATTTGCATTCAATGAAAATGTACATAAGAAATTTAATTTCTCCTATTGGCATTAGAAAAATTTACTGGGCTAGCCCAAATTTGTAGATAAATAAGGAAAATCATGGAAGTCCCTTAGGTATTACTTTTAATTAATTTAAAATAACTTAAATCAAATTTAAAAGAAATGACTCAATTTACAATGTTTTTATGCCTTGTTTTTTGTTTTTTTTTAAATAATATTTTCACTTTTGTTTCAGAGGTTAATATGGAGCGTTTTCAAGATGAAGCAGATGTGGTCATTGTTGGAGGTGGGCCAGGTGGAATGGCAGCTGCTATTAGGCTTAAGCAGCTCGCTGAACAGGACGGGAAAGAACTTCGTGTTTGCGTTGTGGAGAAATCTGCTACAATAGGTATGTAATTTATATTTGATATCTTTTGTAATTTCTTTTCATTAAAATCTATCAAATTTTTAGCTTTTATTGTAATGTCACAAAAATAATTTGAGTTTGCAGTTTCAAAAAAAGAGTCAATACTAATTCATTTTTTGCAATCCAAGAATGATATTTTGTATATAAACCCCAAAAATTAAACAAGATGCACATGTATTATTTCTTAAAGAATAAAAACATTCGTACTTATAGGAAGTAATTAGGACTATCAATAGAGCCTTATCTTGATGAATCTATTGTGCCTTATCTGTAGAATGAATTATTTGAATATATGCATAGATATATACATTTTTTTATATAAAATAAAGTTGTTTTTTTTATATATAAAACAAAAATATGTTTTTTTTAATGCATTAAAATATATCAGGAAGGTTAAACAGTAATATACAATATAATTCCATTTGTGGATATACTTTTGTTAGATAAATCAATATAAAGTTATAAAATCAATTCATTAAAATAGTATTATTTATTTCATACTATTATTAATTCCTAATTACATACATGCATCAGTTAATTTAGAAATATATATTAATAACTTTTTTTATTCAAAGAACTTTATTTGTATTTTATTGTCATACATTTGTTCAGATCCATAATAGAAGGTTATATTCTACGCTAACCATTAAAAAAAAAATATTATTCTAGATAAATTAGTTTTTTAATATAATGCTGAATGAGTGTGTAATATAATACTCTGGAGGATGTAATCTTACCCTGATATTCCTTATTGAACCCTTGTTTGTTTGTTTTTTTATTATTAATTTTTATATGAAAGCATCATTTGTCACATAAACTGTTATCCTGCCCAATCCTCATTTATCATTTCCTATTTTCTAATTTTCATTATTTTTATTCTTTTATTTATTTTTTTAAGGCGGCCACACTCTATCAGGAGCAGTTATTGATCCAATTGCTCTAAATGAACTTATACCAGACTGGAATGAAAAAGGAGCACCACTCAACACACCTGTTACTCATGATGAGTTTGCATTTTTAACTGAAACTTCTAGGATACCAATACCAGTGTTTAAAGGTATAACATCAATATTCCAAATTTTACTAAATGCTTATTACATATTTAGATCTAACTGACCATAAGTATTTATTATTTATTTCAGTAATAGCCTTCCTTATGAGGGGTGCTAGTATCAACTTCTCATGCGAATGAACTTAAATTTTTAGGTTTACCTATGTATAACCATGGGAACTATATTGTCAGACTAGGCCATGTTGTTAGCTGGCTTGGTGAAATGGCAGAGGCAGCTGGTGTTGAACTTTACCCTGGATATGCTGCTTCTGAAGTTCTTTACCATGAGGATGGATCTGTAAAAGGAGTGGCTACAAATGATGTTGGCATTGCCAAAGATGGTTCTCCTAAGGTTAAATTGCTTACATACATTATTTGTTGTACACTTTGAATATTTTTCTTTAAACTATACACTTCACACTCAACTATACATCACAATTTTTTTATTATTATTATTTTTTGGTATTTATTTATTTATTTTTTTTTTGTAAACTCCTTTTATTATTTCCTTATTTGTTTCATAAAACTTCTTCTTTTCTCAAAGGTTCATTTTTGTACTTTGGTACATGTTAATTGATTTAACAACTGAGTCTGGGGAATCTCAGGCTTGATATTTTCATTATTTCAAACAATAGTTGATTGTGGTCTAGTGGCTAGCGCGCTAGATTCATAAGCAGGAGATAGTGGGTTCCCACCGGTGCCAGAAATTTTCTCATCTCAGGGCTCGCTGAGAAAATTCCTGGCTGCACCCTGGACGTCGGCGCTAATGGCCAAGATTTATGTAGATGCGCCGTAAAAAAAAAAAAAAAAAAAAAAAAAAAAAAAAAAAAAAACTACTAATTGTGAAAAAATGATACAGGATAGAAAAGAAAACGATCAAAAAGTTTTGAAATCACCACATCAAATTTAGTAAAGTTGACCTATTTTGGAGGAAACCCCAGAATCATGCATATCGGTGTAATTACAGATGGCAGCTTGATGAAGTTCTAACACATCAGTTAGTGGAGCTGACGTCAATGTGACACTTGTTGACATGCAACATCCACACCAGCCCCACAAACTAGTAGTGCATAACTCTGCTACAAATTATAACAAAACATTTTGCTATTAACTTAAAACTTTAAGAACCAATTCTAGTGAATATTATTTACTAATATGCATTAGAATTAAATCAAATAATACTTACCTTATAATCTAGCGTTCTGTAAACAGAAAAGTAACTTATAGTCGATAATGTAATACGAATCATATAACATTACAACATAAGTAATAAGTTCATTGTTAAACTGGGGAAACATCAGTATTTCCTTGATAAATTGTAACCTATGATTCCATGATAAATCAACCTTCTATCTAATAATAAAAATAATATAAATTGTTGATTAGAAGATGATTTCTTGGCATATTATGAATACTGAGAATTCAGAGGAATTTCTGTATCACACTTATTAAAAATGTACAATTTTGGGATTAGGACTGGTTAGTGTAAAGTGAGTTATTTTCGTTTAGTTATTATCACAAGCCTTGCAACAGTGAACCTTACTATGATAAAAATATATAGAATTTTTTTAATATACATTTCGATCTGGGCACAAAATAAAAGATACTAATTTTGAAGTAAATTTGAATGAACCTTTGTTGTTTTTTTTTCAAAAAAAAAAAAACGTATGAACCAAAATTTAGGGCATCTCAAGAAGTTATTAGTAATTACGATTAGGAATGGTCATTATACCCTAGTTGGTGATATGGCTTCTAGTTAAATGTGGATAATTGTTCCATTATTTTCCTGTATACTAATAAGGAATAAAAATAGTTTTGCTACTTGCCGCCACTCCTGGCCACAAAACTAATTACCAGCATTTAATTTTGTTTTAACAGTGACAATCTTTTCCCATAATTTAATTACAATGCTATTTAGAGTAACTTTTAAAAGCACCTAATTATCTCCATTACTAGCTAAATGTAGATAATTATCTGGTACACAGTCATAAAGCTAATTTTATATATTCGATAATGCTTAATATTTAAATGATTATTATAACTATTACAAATATAAAAAATAAAGCATACATATTTTATTATAATAAAATGAGAAGTTGACCAGGTATAGTTGACCAAAACTAGCAATATATAATTTTTTTTTTTTTTTGCAATGAATATAATAAAAGAATTTGAATATAAAAAAGTCTTAAGTTGAACATGAATATGTTGTCACTTCCTGTGTCTTATAAATTCCTGTGCACTATAAATGTTCAGAATTTAATTTAATTATAGTTTTATTTGAATTATAAATTTAATTATAAAAAATAATGATTTATAATACATATTTTAAAAACCTACATTTATTTATATTTCATATTTTACTCTTGTATTGTTTTATTACTGTGTATACATTTGTATAACTGAACATGATTTTTTTATAGGATACATTTGAAAGGGGAATGGAGTTACACGCAAAAGTCACAATTTTTGCTGAGGGTTGTCATGGTCATCTTACAAAAGGATTATTTAAACAATTCAAGTTAAGAGAGAATTGTGAACCACAGTCATATGGTCTTGGGGTCAAAGAGTTATGGGAAGTTAAGCCTGAAGTTCACAAACCTGGAACCGTAGAACATACAATAGGCTGGCCACTGGTATTATTATTATCTGAAAATATAAGAATACTTTAAAATAAAAAGTATCATGTACTATTTATTATTTTTTAAGGATATGCATACATATGGTGGATCATTCCTTTACCATTTAAATGAACCAACTCCATTAGTGGCTGTTGGGATGGTTGTTGGTCTTGACTACACGAACCCATACCTTAGTCCATTTAATACTTTGCAGAAATTTAAACATCATCCAAGTGTTAAGAAAATCTTAGAAGGTGGTAAAAGGTAATATTTGAATGTGATATTATTTATAGCTATAGTTCTCCATATAGTACGTAACATTAAGTGTATTGCTATTATTTACTAAATAATACTTAAAATAATTATCACTCTTAAAAATATGAATTTTAGAAATTTGAAAAATATCAAATTAAGTCGGACCAACACAGTACAAGTGCTAGTTCAAATCTAGCCTTGAGGTGGTTTAAATTTTCTCTGATAGGCTCTGTGAAAAAAATGACCTTAGGAAAGGAGGCAGCAAGCCCAGCACTAATGACTTTGTAGTATGATTAAATTAGAGATGCAATACCAGTGAAGTAAGCCCATCAAATTAACAAAACGCCCTATACTTGTTGAATTTATACATGAAATATGTTATGTATTCACAAAATTATAGTATGTTATTGTGGGGATTATTTTTCTCTTTGTTGTACTTTTTTTTCTGTACAACTACTTTGATCAAGAAAAACATTGTAAACGTTGGTCCAAAATTAGTCTGGGGTTAAAAAGAAAATTAGCTACCTTTTTATCTTTTATTTTAAGCTTCCTTTAGTTAACTGACTCATCATTTTTAAATTTCCCAAATAATCCAAATAGTTGGTTACACAATTAAAATAATTGTAGATATGGAATGTGTTTGAAAGCTTATACAATGGTCTTGCCTATGATTCATTTCAAGGATTGCCTATGGTGGAAGAGCTCTTAATGAAGGAGGATTTCAGTCCCTACCAAAGTTAACTTTTCCTGGTGGATGCTTAATTGGATGCACAGCAGGCTTTCTGAATGTACCTAAAATAAAAGGGACTCATTATGCCATGAAATCTGGTATGTTAGCTGCTGAAAGCATTATGGAAACTTTTGCTGTTGGAGAATCTCCTACTATAGGTCAGTTGCTTTCCTAAAACTTTTTTTTTTCTTTTCATACAAAAGAAGTCATCAATCTTTGTTTTCTTAAAATGCCTACATTTCTTAGTTTAGAAATTAAATAAATGCTGATTAAATTATGAGACATGTCATTCTATAAATGTGGATAAGAAAATAATGCTTGGCATTAATAGCCACAATGTTGATTGCCGTTAAACAAAAAAAAAAAAAAAAAAAAAAAAAAAGAAAAAAAAAAATGATGCTAATTGCCCCTCGAACCATTGCACTCTAAGAAAGTCCAGCTCAAAGATATTGTCTCATCTTAGACTGAGTAACTGATTTGTAACCAAAATATACATATCTTAGTTTTGAAGAATTTCAAACTTGTAGAAAATATTTCAACTGAACCCAATGATTCTAAGTACCAAAATCAAAAATTACTTAAAAAAACTAGTTTTGTCCACTTTTCTCGAGAACGGTTGTAGATTTTTTTTTTTTTTTTTTTTTTTTTAAGGCCGACATCCATGGTGTACCTGGGAATTTTCTCAACAGTTCCTAAAATTAGAAAAATCCTGGCTGCAGGTGGGACTCGATCTCCTGTATTACAATCCAAGATGTTAGCCACTAGACCACGGGGAGACCCAAGTTATAGATAAGGCCTTGAAAATGGTTTCATTTATTTCCCCATATTAGAGAACCTATAAATAGTGTACCTGGAAGCCAGCAAACGAAAAGCCATATGAACAACAATTTTTTTCGCGTGAATATTGCCCATAAAACATTGTAGGCAATTCCACTGGTTAATTAATTTGACCTTTTATATTAGACAAAGTATTTTTGTACTAAATTTCGTCTATATCATGCCATTTTACAAACACAAATGCCAACACACAGATTTTAACCACCGTAATTAAATAGATGCTTTCTTGCAAGTATTATTCTATTTCCTGATTTTATTTCCCTTACAATTCTACAACCCCCCCCCCTTACAAGTTCTTTGATCCAGAATCTTCTAGATGAATTAAATGTTACAATTAATTTTTGTTGTTATGGTATTTTATTCCTTTTGTTGGTCATCTTTGAGCAAAACTAATTTGAATGTAGTTGCATTTAGTACAAATTATTTTTACTTGTTTTTCAGGTCTAGAGCCAAAATCATATGAGGACAAAATAAGGAATAGTTGGGTTTGGTCAGATTTGAAAAAAGTTCGCAACTGTAGACCATCTTTTCATAGTCGTCTTGGGTTGTATGGAGGAGTTGCTTATAGTGGATTCTCTTGTATCATTGGAGGAATTGAACCATGGACTTTGTCCCATGGAGGTAAGTCATATAATTTTCCTCCACAAATGACTGATCACTATTTGTTTTCCCCACTGCCCTCTCTCTCTCTCTCTCTCTCTCTCTCTCTCTCTCTCTCTATATATATATATATATATATATATATATATTGCTCCCTTGCTTTCTCCCAAGCACTTACCATTAGCGCTGATGAGTTTAATTTTTATTTTTTGAATTATTATAGTTACTTTACATCTAATTAATTCCAGCTAATTTTGCATTTTAGAACCTGATTACAAAAGGCTGAAGCCTGCAAGTGAATGCAAACCTATAGAATATCCTAAACCAGATGGTGTTATTAGCTTTGATCTTCTTTCATCAGTAGCTTTGACAGGAACAAATCATGAGGGCGATCAACCTGCTCATTTAACCCTCATGGATGATACAGTGCCAGTGAAAAATAATCTAGCTATCTATGATGGGCCAGAAGGAAGATTCTGTCCTGCGGGTTAGTTTTTTTTTTGTTTTTTTTTTTCATTTATATAATTTACTTTAGATGTAAGTATGCTTAAGTAGACACAGATTGTTGCAAAAGCGGTGCTTGAGAAAGATTTAGATGGAGAATAGACCAGAGAAGGTTACTTGAAAGTAATATTTACTCGGTGATTATTTATTTTGTAGAGGTTGTTATAATCGATCACGTGCCAATGTTTTCCAATCAGACTTATATGCAATTAAAATTGTAGGCATTGAAAACCTTGAAAGGACAAAGAATCTATATAAATAGGAATAGTGAAACTGCACTGTGATTTATAAAGCTGTTCTAAGTTAGTCTACTAACACTATAATGCTCTAAATGACCTGAGAAGACATAATAGGGTTACACTTATGTGGATTGTGGTACAAGATGACAATCGCATGTAGTGAAAACTTCTATGAACTTTCCAAAAAGGAATCAGAAGAATTATTCCAAGGACCTGAACCCTTTTGTGGAATATCTTAAAGCTATGGAATGAAGGAAATAAATGCCAGGGGGCAAAAAGAGATCTCAAAGTAGCGGAATGCTAAGCTGGAAGCAGCCAAAGCTCCTTATCTCAGATTTTTGAAAAAAGGCAAAATACTCGCCAGGGTCTAGGAACTATGAAGGACAATGAGGCTTCTTACAGATCACCCACTGAGTAGACACCTACCAGTAATGAGCCTTTTCCTAACACATAAGAAGCCTTCTTGAATATGAAGCTTTGAAGAGAAGGAATGCTCACAGCAATACTCTGTGTAGGAGAAGATTAAATGTTACAATTAATTTTCATTGTATTATGGTATTTTACTTCTTTCTTTGGTCATCTATGAGCAAATTTAATTTAATTTACCAGTATTCATTAATTCTAATCTGATATAAAAAATGAATGCACTGATATTATTTATTTCATATTTGCCCTTATTGCTAACAAATACTTTTTTATATACAGGTGTTTATGAATACGTTCCATTAGATGATGGATCAGGAATGAGGCTCCAGATAAATGCACAGAACTGCATTCATTGCAAAACATGCGACATTAAGGATCCAAGTCAAAACATTAACTGGGTCGTTCCTGAAGGAGGTGGTGGTCCTGCATATAATGGGATGTAGACTGTAAATGATCTCCAAAGTAAAGTTGAAATTAGTATCAATTAACAACTTTTAATTAAAATTTAAGTAAATATTGTTCAGCTGTAAATAATATTTAATTTTTTATATATTTTTTTAAGCTTAAATATTTATTTTGACTGAAGAAGTTTCCTTTTTTTTTTTTTTAATCAAATATAAGTAGGTTAAACCACGTGTATTCAATTTGTTACATATATATGTTGAATATTGTCAAATTTACATTTATTTATCTTAAAGCGTATTTTTATTAATGTAATAACAGTATTTTGAATATGAGAAGATGCTCTTTATTATTACAACTAAATATAATAAAGGCAATCAAAATTGTTAACAATTTTTAAACCATTGTTATATTTTTTATTTTAATATATTGATTCAGTTAAATTATTTTAAGAGTATAACTGTTTTGAACCTCCTTCAGAAAATTAATATCAATGTGCTCTTTGATTTTTTATGTTAGACTTTAATTTATCAAATAATATTCTATATACATTTTTATAGTTAATTCTGTATATTGGTGTACTTCTCTTTTACTTACACAACACATTGTTTTAGAGTTTCAGTATTTATTGAAAACACAAATTCACTTCAAGATTTTATGAATTAAACTTATGATTAGACATAATTGATGGTGCCTAAAATAAATATTTGAAAATGTTTAGGTTTAAAAATATTAAAGTTTAAGCATTTCAATTAGCCAGCCAAAATCGGAATTTGAAGCTGTATCTACTTTATGGGAACCCAGTACACCCGTCATCCTACTATGAGGAGGTCATAAGTTATTATTTTGCTCAAATTTTTAATTTTATAAAATGAAATCATAATGCATAATATTTGTGACCAGTATGGTTGTTCCCCTTGTATGGCTTGTTAAATGGGGAGTCTACTATTAGCTTTAATATCAAATTCAAGTTACCTGCTGATTTCTATCAAAAGGTGTATATATGTATGTGTATATATTCACATGCATACTTACATACATACATACGAAAAAAATTAAAACTGATCTATCAACATTAACCTTAATATATGAACAAAGCCATGACAATGAAGTTTACTGTTAAAAATGACAAGTTCATTTGTTGTATTAATTCTGGGTATCTATTGAATTTATACTTTCAGGGTATTACCTTTCTTGTTATTAAAATTTTCTGCTTTAAATGCAATTATTTTTATCTGGTTGTAATCATATAATGTAGAACATACTGTGATAACTATAGTTTTAATATTATTTTTTTATATATGTATATATATATATATAGATAAAATAAAGAAATATATTTTCTTATTGGTTTTCTTCCTTCCCTCTCCATTTTTCTTCATTTGTTTTTGTTAATATGATTGTGGCATTTTTATTTTCTTAATGATTTTGTGCTCTGGCTCCCAGGAAGATAGAACAATATTTACTTACAGTTAGTTTTATTATTTCTAAAATATACCTAATTAAGAATGACCTTCAGCTGATAAAGACTTTTGCCACTCTCAGTCAGAGCCCTCCAACTTTCAGCGATCTACTCGCCATATTAAAACTCGTCTTTTATCATTTAGATTTCTTTCGTTTACAATGATTATTCATTTTTATGTATGTTGAATTAGTTTGCCGTTGGAATAATTATTTTTAAGTTGAATAACTTAGTTTAAAAATAAGTTATAAAAAAAGTTCTATTACATACGAGTCCAAAAAGAAGTTTTTTCATTTTACCATTTGCCCTTTATTTTATGAATAATAAACAAGAGAATTATATACTCAATAACTACGGCAAATAAGTATCCCATCTTCCTTTTAGATCTGTGACTTTGTACACCGGCGGAGTCAAAAACTTTTCTTTTTTTTTTAATGTATGAAACTTATTCACAAAAACAAAAGGATTATTATAAATATTTACAGTTAATTTAATGAATTATTTAATCAAATATGTAATATATTAAACTTATCAATTAAATATTAAATTTTTTTTTTAAATGTAGGACACGCAATAAAAAAAAAAAAGAAAAGTTTTTCTAAATTTTACAAAACACGAATATAAGATTTTAACACTTCAGGACTAAAATTGAACTAATTTTGCAAAAATGTGCTGTTGAGAATGTACGGAGGTATAAAAACAAACGATAATTTGACAAGGGTGAATGGGCTGAGAAGGCAAGGTCTAATTCGACTGAAAACGACCAAAAACTTCATTCAAATGCCATCTAGTAATAGACAGGAATACTAGAAGTATGCTACAGTAATGCTAGCTAGATAGCTCTAAAGTCCAGAAATGAGAATAGAAAGAATTCGTGAGATACGCGGAGCTCTCGACTGCTGTACAAGTCAACGGTATGTGGGTCCCGTCTTGCTTCGACTTCTACATTAGTCGACGGTACACAGGTCCCGGAGCAGTCCACGGTAGGGAAAGGGTTAAATAAGTTAAGCATTTAGGATATTTTTAAAATATCGGATTCCTTTTGGAAACTATATATATATATATATATATATATATATATATATATATATATATATATATATATATATATATGTGTATATATATATATATGTGTATATATATATATATATATATATATATATATATTAGGGTGGGTGGCCTTATTTTTCAACTTTCTAAAAGTTTACCTCTCGCCCCCCTATCCTGTTCCAATCAACAAAATAGCGATCTGTGCAAAATTTTAGCTCATTTGAACAACTGCAAGGCAACACTTGAAATTTTTGCCGAAATTTAATTTTTTCAGATTATTTGTTTTTAAGTTATTTTATTTGTAATCACTTGTAAGCAGTAGTAATGAAAATTAATTTAGTCATGTACTTGTTAATTTTGCATAAAAAGACAAAGAAAAAAGTCTGTTCCTGGTTACTGAGAACGCACTTGTTAATTCAAATCTGAGCCTGTAAGTGTGATATACATAATGACTCCCATTGCACATTTTCATTCAGTTCGGTGTTCTATTTATGTTAGTACAGTTGTATTCTCATTTTAGTGGTGTTCTGGTGTCAAGTGATTTTTGTGACATGTTCTTCCTAGACTCATAAAATGGTATCAATTTCTTTTGGTAGTTCGTCGCGCAAGTTAAGAAAGGATTGTCATGTCTCTCTTGTTGGCCACATTTCCAATCAAATCATTGGAGCCAAACTACCTTCGAACCAGCAAGTTTTAAAAGTTTTTTCTACATTGTAAGAGTAGTAAATCTTACGACAAAGGAGAGTGCAGCATTGATGATTCAAGAAGTTTCCAATATTTGGCAAAAAGCACAAATTCCTATTAGAAGAACTTACCACTTTGATGATAAGTTACTCAAACTCTATGATGAATACGTTTTGGATATAGTCTGGTTTTGTTAAAATTAATTATTACTGGAATTAATCAATATTAGAATTAATATTTTTTGTGAGGCATTCAAATATCTTAATTTTTGTGACTCATTATACAAGTCGCGGGTATTTTTATTTATTAACCACTGGTCCTCTAATCTATAAGAGATTACCTAGCCTGTGCCATTCCTTTGACTGACTGGTACAAGAGAGGTTCTAGCTGTGCCAAGTGCTCCCGACTTAGTATATTCGGCATTTCTTACGCCAGTAGTTTCTCTCATGGTCTATGGCAATCCGCTTCCCTTGGTGTTATCAAGTTGTTCCTCAGTGCAACTTTATGCCTGACTCCAGCTTTTATACTGCAGGCTACCCTCTCGGCAATCGGTGAGACTTTCCCATAATTCCCTCAATTCTTTCCTTTGACCTCTTCCTTTCTTCTCACCCTTCAATGCTGTGTTCCCGGAGGTGATTGCCCTAAAGGTAAAGCTGATTTGTCTATTTACTAAATACATGGGTTGTACCCATAGTCCATTATTTTTTTGCCCTCTGCTTTTATCTGAGCTCACCAGGGCATCATATTTTTTTTTTTTTTTTTTTTTTGCTATTTCTTAATCCTACAGAAAGGTTGATAGAAAAATTTTCCAAGTGACCATTCAAAATCTTACTAAATTATTTTCAAAAAAGGTTGCCTAACTTTTTGACAGGTGTCCTTGTCACCTTAATTTTTAATTGTTGCTCGTCGAATTTATTCCATGGATACATCGCGTGTCCCCAAGACATTATTTGTATTTACGTTTTGTTGTTTTTAAATTTATGTGTCTTCTTTTTGATACTTTATTCATTAGTTAATGCATGACTATGACTGAAATATCCACTTGAGTAGTAAAGTACAGTATTATGTATCATACATTGCTCATCCTCGTGTTCATTGAGGCTCATGCAACCAGTGTTTTTGTTTGTTAGATCAAATATACGGTACAATAATATCTCTATTATTTACCAAAAACTTCACACCAAAACAACTGAGCAAGAAGTATACTGAGGCTCTTCGGTGATGGAACTTAGACAGAGGGCTCTTATTCCGTCTTCAACTGGAAAACAATTGTAATTGCTTTGAATAATCTGTCTCCTCACTTACCCTCATACCCTCTCACTCTGCTTCCCTCTTCCACCTCCCCTGCTATATCGTCTCTGCTTTCTCTTATAAGCCCACATCCCCTACTCCCCACATACCTCCCAAGGATAAGAGACCTTTGAACTCTCTCTCTAGAACTCAGTAATCCTAACATAGCTCCAACAAATATTAAGGCCATTAATACAAAGAACTCTTTTGTAGACTAATAAACCATCCCTTAAAATAGTTTTCAATGAATTGTAACAGATAAGTAAAACAATTATAGCATATAACAGACTATTTCTAAAGGTCTAGATGACTTGTTTTAGAAATTAAATTAACTAATTATAATTAATATACAGTAAATGCATATTAAATTGTATATTAGAAACTATCAATTCAAATATTCAAACCTATTATAAATTATCAAATAATTTGCTATTCACAAACTGAATAGTGATTTACTCTCAATAGTGGATTGATATACAGGGTGTCCCGCATTGAGATGCCATAACTTTAAGGGTTTATTCTGCTCCTCATTTGTAGTTCAGGGACGGAGAAATGAGCGTTCTATCTAGACATGTAGCAGAGCTACTCAAAATTTTGTCTATTTTCAAAACTATTGGTTTTTTTTTTTATTAAAAACTGTTTTCGGGCTTTTACATTAATGTATTGTAAATAACAACCACATTTTTAGAATCGACATTAAATTTCCAATAAAAAACACCCATTATTGAAATATTACAATGTAAAAGGGCGCTAATAGCCCAGATTTGTCGATGCGCCGTTAAAAAAAAAAAAAAAAATCCATGTAAATTGAGAGCTATACTAAATGTCATATGGATGTGAACTTATGATATTAGTGTTTTCTTAAATTATTCAATCTTTTCTTAATCAGCTATTTGTAGACTTAGAGGTTTGCCTCCGCCTCGAAAGTTGTATTATTTAATAAGCTACAAAATAGTATCTCGTTGTTTTACAAACAGATCTATTCGAATCTAATTTTTTATGATTTTGTTTTTCTGAAAAAAATTTATTTGGTATATGGGCTTCCCCATATGGGGGTCCATAGCAGCCAATCCAACTGTTAGGGAATTCAGTGTTCAGCCATTCCGTCACCACTCTTCCATTATTAGCTGAGCAACCATCCATTTCAAACCAGAGTGAGTTTATTTCGTAGATGGGCTTCTGTTAAACACGTCATGTAGTGTGGGAAGTATGGGACATCACCATTATAATGTGAAATTGAAGAATGTGTTCAGAATGGCTCCTTCATGCTAAAGCACATTTATTGGTTTTTACTTAGAAATCAGAAAAAATCAAATTCAAATAGATCTGTTTCTAAAACAATGAGGTACCATTTTAAAGCTTATTAAATAATACAACTTTTGAGGCGGAGGCAAACCTCTAAGTCTACAAATAGGTAATATTTCAATAATGGGTGTTTCTTATTGGAAATTATTATTGTTATTTACATTACATTAATGTAAAATCCCGAAAACACAGTTTTTAATAACAAAAAAACCAATAGTTTCGAAAATAGACAAATGTTTGAGTAACTCTGCTGCATGTCTAGATAGAACGCTGATTTCTGCGTCCCTGAACTAAAAATGAGGAGCAGAATAAACCCTTAAAGTTATGACATCTCAACGCGGGACACCCTGTATATTAAAGAGTAGCTATACATAAATTTATTTGTAAAATATTTGAATTTTAAAATGACATTACATATGGAGTTCAGAATTCAAAGGTAAGCTTCAAACATCTAAGGGGGACCTCCCCCCCCCCCCCCCCCCCCCCCCAAGGGCTGAGAACTGAAATCCATTAGCACAAATCCAATAATTATTTCTTTGGTAGCTCTGTTCTAATTATATATAGTTTCACAAATTAAATTAGTGAGTTATCTTTCTAGAAAATGGGGGAAACATTAGCACTAAGTACAGAAAATAATCAAAAGGCAACATAGATACATAAAATAACTACAATTCACTATAAAAAGTTTATTGGTACAAAAGTGTAATTCAGAATACTTTTATATTTGACATATTTCTGCTGATTTATATTCATAATCTATAAAAAGAAACTATATTACATCATTTGAACATTACCTTCATTATTTCTGATATGAAAATTATCAGACCAGTTCTTTTTATTAACAGTGTGTCTTTTTGATTTTTACAAAATAATTTTATTGTAAAATTGGGTCACATTTGGATATAATTTTGATTATTGAAAGTCTATGTGTTGGCCTCTCTTTTTGACTTTCATTAAGGGTAGAAAATTACGGAATAATTCAATAAATATATAAATGAGGAAAAGTTAAGATAATTCTATTTATTCCTCATAATTAGGTAGATAATGAACTTTAATTTTAACTTACTTTTTTGACATTTTCTTAAAAATTATTCCGTAATAAGTTTTGGTTGGCAGACATTAACTTTTTCTCTTTATAACTACTTTATATGTATACATGTATATATATGATGTATACATATATATGTATGACAGAGTTTGTGCTACTTCACTTCTCCAGAGACCAAACTATGTGCAAATGTGTTGAGCAATATGCTAATAAAGTATTCTCATAGAGAAAAACTTTAATAGATTTACTGCCTGGGTATGACATTACTAAATAGTAAACAGGCAAATATACAAGAAGAAATAACTATTGTGAAACATAATTTACATTAATTTAAACTAACTTTCATTAAAACACAAAAGTTGTAAACATCGAAATAAGTAAATGTGGTCTTGCATTTAATTACATTTTCTCGTTATTAGTAATGCAAATGAGGCACTTCTCTTGAATGAAAATTTAAGTCTCCGTGGAATCAAAAAAACAAATATATATATATATATATATTAGTATAGCCCTTATGAATATACTCATATAATTATAAATTGTAGAGATGTAGGAGAGAGGAAATGATATCTCAATGATCATTGAAGAAAAGCATGTACTTCACAATATTATCTTTTCTTATTTTAGTATGCTATCCAAATAGTAATTAACTCTCAAATGTTTTAGTTAATTATGTTATACACTTGATATTATGAATTTGTTTTCAATTGCTTTATTAGTATTTAAAAAAAAACAATGAAAATAAAATATGAAATATTTTTTACACTTTGCTTTTAGAAATTTTTATAATTATATTATAAAAATCTATTAAATTTGTCTATAATGTCCCCAGTTATTTATTTTCAGTAAAATTGAAGACTAAAAGAATATTTTAAACTTTTTTCATTATATTTTTTTATGTTTTACATTTCTTTGATAATTATTTAATACTTCATTTCTACTAAAATCCACTTTAACATGATTTTTAGGAAGACAAGATATTAAGAAAATTATAAAATTTTGTTTACGTAAATATGTTATTTTATTTGGAAGCCATATCAGATTGTCTCCTTATAAGATCCTGTTACGAGGTTACTCAATTTTTTTCCAGAGCATGTAGTTAAATTTTCCATTTAAACGATTGGGAAAATGAAATATTTACTCCCACCAATCACTGAATAAAACATAGGATTAAACTTGTCAAGATTAACTTAGGAAAAATGAACCTATTATTTAGGGATTAGTTCATGTCTTAGTAATGGTGTTTGGCAAGGCCCAATATTCACTACAAAATCGGCTCTTAGTCAATAACACACAGCTAAGGATATTCTTCAATTTAACAACTAATTTAAATATTAAGTTTATTTTGCATTAATTTTGTCAATAATGAGGAGTTTCAAAATTGTAACTGATTTGTGATTGCAATTTGTATATTTTGGAACAAAAATCCTGTATCCACACAGAAAATATAATCAACATGCAACATCAATTTACGTAATTTGCCCAATAAAATTACTTTTCTCCGAGTAACTTGTACATGAATGGAAAAAGTTGGTTTTTAGCATTTTTTTTTTTTTTTTTTTTTTTTTTTTTTTTATGCATTACATCGAAAAACTTCTTTGTATAAGAGTCTAGAAAATATTTTTTTTTATTGGAATCAGTCTTATAAAAATCTATCCATTGAAAATTCAAGAGGTATACTTTCTGGAGAGCTGGAAAATATTCACAACCCCCCAAAAACTTTATGTTGCAAAATTCACATTATTGCTCAACAAATGGAGAGTGGACAGCAAGTTTAAAACACCATGTGTACATAATACTGGCTATGTACGCATGGTAGTTTCATTTGCATAGATGTGGTTGCAAGCCTGTATTACATGAGAAGTTTTGAGCTTTTATATGGGATAGGAATACATGGCTTATAGTAAAAATATAAAATACACAATATTTTTAATTATACTGACAAGAAAATTTGTGTTCTAAAAAAATGATATTTGCAAGAAATTGTATTGATTATTCATAAAATAGTAAAGAGTATATTTCTAATAATCAAAGTTGATGGTGAGCATGCTTCTTCTGAAGGTGTATGCTCAGTACAACTGTTTTAAAATCAATATATTTAGTGGAACGGCTTAAAATGCGGACTCATCAGGAAATTATATGACAAATAGAAGCCAAGAAACCAAATAGAAATTGTCCTTATAATGTCAAGAAAACTTCTTCTTTTTTTTTCCTTTCTTGTATTTTGCTTATCAAAGTGAATTAAAATTAATCATGTGGTGTTGATAAATCGATTTACTGCAAAAGTTCCTAATTTAAATCAATATGAGTGAAATCACTTGAGATGAAGACACTATTTTAATATCTCAGAGAAACAGTCACATTTATAGTAGAGTATGGGCTTAGATTTTTAAGTGTCATCGTTTATGGTATTTTTCATCTAAATCTGTTACTGTTGTACTAATTAATTAATCAATTACATTTATTGTGTTACCACAAGTTTTCAATATTAGACGACCAGATTGAGCATTCTGATTGGGATTACTACAAGCAAGTTATTTGAATTTCAAATTGTACAACAATAAGAGGAGATTGTTCCATGATAAGAGCTCTATATAAACCATCATATGTGATATTATTATGATTTTATGCCATTTCTTTTTAAGAAAGCTCAGTTTATTGATTATATTATCCTTCTATTGATCTCAATTTTTTTTATTACACAAAAGTTTTATCCAAGGAACTGATTTCTTCTTCTGTTAGCTCTGTCTTTTGCCCGAAATTGGGCAAATAAAATGAGGATTCCAATGTTCCTTCTGCAAATAACAAATATAAAAAAAAAAAAAAAAATGAAATTTCCCTTCTCAATATATATAGATAGATAGGTCCACAAAAGAGGGCCTAACCTTACTTGGAATCCCAGGCCTACCACCAGGTCCGAGGTGTATCTACTATGGTAGATGTACTCCAAGTGCGGGCTGGGCATACATAGGCAGGATGAGGCTTACATTGTCTGGTAGACTCTCTGTTGCAGGGTGAAAGCTGGAGACATAGGTCTCTTCTTTCCAGGACACTTCCTGAGGTCCACAAAATAAGGGGTGTTCACTGTGTCGACTGAGTGTGAGTGATGGGGGGGGGATATGGTGTAGGGCTAACAGTTAAATACGTGTCCTAACCGTTTCCCTCCTTCCACAGCATACATGAATATATCTAAATCTTATAAGTTTATATATATATATATATATATATATATATATATATATATTTATATATATATATAAAAGCAAATAATACTGTTATCATAATAACTATCGATACGTATGTGGTGATATGTGGTAAATGATATATAAAGTGGATTTCAGGTGAAAGACTGGCGCTATAATATTCCTTGAGCACAGTTATTAACCATGAGTGATTGAATTTATTGTAAATTGTAAAATAAACTTTCCAAACGTAGTTACAAGTAGTTTAATTACAAAGATAGAAATTAATGAAGTTTCACTGATAAATTTATCTCCTAGCTTGAATTGTATTTGTTCTTTGAAAAATTGAAGGCAAACACAACAACAATAGCGAATACATATCAAGTGACTTGTAAATTTACTGATTGAGCTTCAAATTATATATGTAGAGACTATAAATTTTATAATGATTCTCAAAAATGATCCCAAATTTTTCAATGATTTTTATAACTTCGACAAAAGATCAATTGATAAAATAAAAAAAACAAAAGAAACATTTTTACATACTAGTCATTTTATTAAAATTGCCCTACCAGTTTCACATTCAATTTTATGCGTCTTCAAGGACACTAAGAATAGTTAACTAAGTTACAGCCTAACTACAGAAGGCTAACCTTTTGCTATAGGGGCCATGTCAAAACAGAGATAATCTACTCAGGGAACATCAGCTGTTTAGTGTCAACTGTTAAAATTGAATAAGTCGAATACATGATTATTTATTATGGCATGGTTTGCAGGCGCTATTATATAATCGTGTTCATCAAAATTCTCAGCGTGTTTTATTCTACTTTTTGGTAATTGTCAGAATCCTTCAATATATACTTTATTACAGCTTTTACAATATTTCATATATATATATATATATATATATATATATATATATATATACATATATATATATATATATATATATATATATATACATATATATATATATATATATATATATATATATATATATATATATGTATTATACTTTGTATCTTTTAGATTTAATTTATTTTTAATGTGGGGAAAACTATTTTTTATTTTAGCTTCATACTTTCATGTAATTTTTACAACATTCTTGCATATATTACTTCTTTTATTTGATATAATGGTATTTTATTTTAAAACATTAAATTTTAGTCCGTCAAGTCTAGGTGTCTTAATATCACAAGTTTTGTTCATTGCTTAAAAATATAGTAATTTATGTTAAAATTAAGTAATGCTTCGTAATTGTTAAAATTATTTCTAGCCTTAGCGTTGTCGTCAATTTTAGTTTTAAAAAGGTCATTAATCATCAGTTGGGTACATTTCCTTGCCTTTTCAGAATTTTCATCGATTCCAGCAGTGTCAAATTTACGTTTAAAATTCTCTCTACTCTGTTATTTTTACAAGAGGTTCCTATTAGCAATCTCATTTGGACCATCCTATCTTTTGCTTTAAACTCTTAACGTCTCAATTATTATCAAAAACTCGTCTGAGAAATTGAAAACTCTGGTACCAAAATTATTAAAATTTGTATCATACTTTTTAAAAGGTGGCCTTGAGTGTTAAGGCATGAGCACTTAACACTCTGTGCCAGAGTCGTGGGTTCAATTCCCAATATGGGATGGTGGCTTTACTTTAGAAAAAAGAAAAGGCATCAGCCCTGTCCTCCCTAGAAAAGGGTGGTACCCTATAGATTACCCATCCTAAAATTAGTAGTTAATAATAATGGATGTTAAAATTTAAATAAATACTTTTTAAAAATTGTGTCTTTGCCATAAAAAAATTTGTTATATACTGTAAAAGTGGGTTACTTTGTCCCTGTTTTGTGACATTTTTTGTTTCTTGTTTCGCTAAGAATATTTAACATTATAAAATAAACATTAAAAGGGCATTTTTAGGTAGTTGCAATCTTTCTTTATAAGACTATATTTTTAAAATTATACTCTATACACTTTTTTTTATTATTTTTAAATTTGGGCTAAAGTAGCCGTTAGCTTGGGTAACTTTGTCCCACACCAAATATTCCTATAAAAAAGCACTGTAATTCACTCTTGGATTCAATTAACCCGCTTGTTATGAAGGGAAACAACTCGCAGACATATATACATATGCACTTTATTTTTTTTAAAAAGGTAAAAAATGGTACATAATTGACAATTTTTAAAACAAATCAAAAAAAATGACCAATATTAGTCGTGATAAAAATGTTATTTATGGAAAGTTATAGAAACATAGTATAATCAATAGGCTTAAACAAAAATTTTAAACATGTGGCTGTACAATATTTACAGAAAAAATGTCCCTGTTCAGTAGTTTTGGAGGTTGTATCACTTGTACAATGTCTCACCAATTATAAAAGAGCATGTCCTTATCTGACGGCCATTTCCAACCCTGTTTTTAGGTTCCATGCATTCCACAATAGCGCCTTTTTCAAAAATTCATGTAGTATATCTTCAGTCACCGCCGCACGAATCATTTTAATATTAGAAGCGAACCCCTTTGTTAACTGTGGACGCCTTGTTAAAAAAGAGTTTGCCTAATCAGGACCCGGCAATTTTGCCTTTAAAATAACTCACATTTTTTCCTTGTCTAGCAAGATAATCCTTACTGGTAAAAGGCAAATCAAGTTCGTCTATCGGAAAGCCGTATTCACTCAGTTTTTCTGTGTGGCTAGCAAAAGCTATTTCTGCTTCTTGACTGAAAGTAGTTGGATGTGCAGGTGAAAAGGTGTGCATGTTCTTTAGCTTATTTCTAATAGTTCAATGACTGATGTTAAAATGGATTTTAGCCTTTTTTTTTTCGTTTCTTCTAACCTAATGGATTCCAAACAGTCGTTAAGTTTAGCTTTTGATAATAATCATGATATTTTCTACTTTCTGGTTTTCGTATGTAATTTTACAGCATTTTTTAAAATTTGGAATGAAAATAATAGTATTGGTACCTTATATATTACGGAGAAAAAAAGTAAATATTATGTAAAAATATTAAATTTCTTTTTTCATAATATTTAAACTTAATTTTAGTACCAGGGGCTACTTTGGGTCACTTTTTTTTGGGGACAAAGTTACCCGATATTTTAGTTACCAGTATCATATTTAAAATAGATCTATATTCAAACTGCAAATACAATTAAGCAAAATTCCAGTACATATCCTGGTAAGGGATGATATTGGCTAAAATATTCATTTCTTACCTCAGCTAAAACATCTATTGTTCTCCTTGTGCAGACGGAAGTTTGAGGAGAACAGAAACACGTATTTTACAATAAGCTGTGAACAACGTCTACTACGACCTAGCGGAAATCACTTTTTTGTTTTGGGACAAAGTTACACCCTAGGGCCAAAGTAACCCACTTTTATGGTACCCGTTTTATTTCTTTCTCAATAATGTTTTCCGGTAAGTATTTTGTCTAAACATAGTTCCATATCGCTAAGTTTGTTCCATATAGCTCTAAAGTATGTTGAGCTAGTTAAATAACAGGACCAAGAGTGTCCTGTTATTGAAGAGTTTTTTCTTGAATCTTAAAGGATGACAAGAGCAAAAATTAATCATTCTATTAGAATAAAAATTGTTCTGGTGCCATTTAAATTTGAGTTTATTCTCCTTTGTTCTATTTATTTCTACTCACAGAAATGGTAAGCTAATTTACTATTTTCTTCTAATTCCATTGTAAACCTTATTATACTTCTATATGTTATACTTCTAATTAATTAATCTAGTTATTGCATCAACATGAACACAAAGTAAAAGATCATCTACATATTTGTAAAAAAAAAATGAATTTTGACTTCACAGTCCAATAACTCCTATAAGTTTCTTCGAGGATGTGGTTCATTAATAATCTCACTCATTACTATACTCACTGAGGTATTATCAAAAAGAGATATCCTGAGATATTAGAAAAAGAGAGTATAATGTATATTAAGTAAATTGTAAAAACTGCAATCAATTATATATTGGTATATAACAAATAATCATGTATTCGACTTCACAAACATAAGAATTTTAGAGATGGAAAAATATCAGAAAAACAAAAAAGAAAAGAAAACTTGGACATTATTAAAATGGCACAGTTTAGACAGCAGAAGGTTCGCCTTCCTGTAGTTAGGCCATAAACATAGTTAACTAGTCTTAATGACCCTGAAGAGGCATCAAAATGGATGTGAAACTGGTAGGGAAATTTTAATAAAATGGCTAGTATGTAAACTTTTTTTTTTAATTTTTATTTTATCAATTGACCTGTCGAAGTTATAAAAATACATTTTATTGATTATGAAGAATTTTGATTTTTTTTCTAAACAACTGAAATTTAAAAAGTTTTTCTTTTCTAATTTCTTGACTTATTATTTCTGTTCCAGAAATATTTGAAGAGGGATCATATTCTCCTATTTTCCAATATAGAATCCATATGGTGAACAACCCAAAATTATATTTCTTAGGGAGTATGTTTGTTACTTCTATATTATACCTGGAATGACCAAGAGCATATTGACATTCAAATTTCACAACCACGAGTCAAGTAGATACAGCAAACGGATTTCAAATGCTCGAGCACAATCGTGTATCTCTCTAATCTATTTTAGGCCATTCAGGCATGTTCTTTTTTGTTTAAATGTTACCGAAAATATGTGTTAAGTCAGAAATTATTGTATACTTATAAGTTGCAAACTTGAGATCATTATAGTTTCATTTTAATTCAGTTTTAATGCCCTCCAAAAAATTTGGGAAAATTGACTTACAGGGATGTGAAATTTGAGCGATGATATATATATATAATAGTTCTACCTTTTAAAGCTGTAGGTCTTCATATTTTTATAGGCTTTGATAAGTTGTGTAAGTGTGCTTGTCTGCTGAGTTTGTGGGGGAGTGTATGTGTGTGTTTATGAAGTTACATTCAACCATTATCAAACTTGCCAAGAATACACTTTTTTTATGATATCAATTTTCATACATTCATGTGATTAGATTCATATATTATATTTTAATTATGATTCGTTTTTCTTTTATTTTTTTAACTTTTATTTATCTATAATGCATTTTCATAGAATAAGTGCATAACAATTTCAGATAAAAGAATTATTATGACCATAGGGCTCGTATCAAATTTATTGATTGCTTCACATTTCATTATCTTATGGGATATTAAGCATCAAGACTTTAACCAGTCATGATTCAGGCAAACTGCTGCTGTAGCACGGAGTTCAGGGTCAAAGGCAAGCATAGGAGATAAAAATGCAGAGAAAGCAAGAGCATCTTGTCTAGTCCAGTGGTATTTTTCTGTCAAGACTTCGTATAAACACCATGGCTTTAAATTATGAATATGCTTTAATTCACCTAAAACAAATTTACATTAATTAGTCAGAGTAAATAAAGGCAAAAGGATATGGCAGGTGCAAGAGAGGCAGAAACTATCAAATGTTTTTCACTCATCCTTAGAGAAAAATAATTTGATTTTAATTTCAAAATATATACATATTTTTTCATTATTATGAGGATATTGACAGAAAATGGGTCAGATGGGAAAACGGGAGACATTTTTCAAACTGTTCATCATCAAAATTTTATGACAAAGGGTTGCTGGCTACAATTCTTCGAATATCTTAGAGGACAATAATAAATGTGTACGTTGCTTGATTAAAGTTTTGTAAACATTTAAATTTTTAAATTCAAAATTTTGATGAAAAAATGCTTTGAAAACTTTAAAACCTGTTTTCCGCACTTGTCCTTGTCATTAAACAACAAAAATAGAAATTTCGAATAAAAATCAAATTACTTTGTCTGTAGGAAATGCAGAGAAAACAAAACATCTCGCTAGAGTTATGATCAGTTATCTCAGAAAACACACCCTACAGCTCATTTCACCTTAAACACTCAGACCACACAGCAATTAACTAAATGAAATATTAACATTGAAATTTAATAAATGAAGTTATTTACATGGGTTAACCAATTGCTTCTAAAAAAAGTATTGAATAGTGTATTTCTCAGATTACAATGAGACATACACTGTACACTGACTGTCTGGATTTTTGTTCAAAGGGTATTTTAAATAGTGCTAAAATTTGTTATGGGCATTTTTCATAAATGAAACACTTAAAGTAAAAAAAAAAAAGAAAAAAAATTAATCTTTTAAAAGAAGGATTGGAAAGGAATTGCTCATTTAAAAGATTTTGAGACATGCACGCGTAGGGAAAGAATAAAAATATACCTGAAGAGGAGAAAAAAAAGTTAGACCATTTTCCAGAATTGAGAATATATCGAGGTACAGGTCCAAGTAACTCAATTATATGAGCCAGATGATCTTCATCCCGAGTATATCCATCACCGGCTTCTGGTTCAAAAAGATAGTCTCCTGTGGCCAATTCAAATGCCTAAGACATAATATGAATTATTACAGGCTTTAGAAATACCTAGTATTACTATTAAAATGAATATGGGAACGGCAGAGAAGGTGAAAGATAATTAACAGTCAGCATTGCAGAAACACTAATTTAATGTGTACCGCACACAGGAAGTTTAGAACAAGACTGATCAGGGGTAGCCTCTCTCAGAGGTTACACTTATAAAACTTGATACCCCTGCTCAAGTCAAACTATAAAAATAACACATATTTTTTTCTTTGACTTGCAATAACAATATTTTTTTTTTAAATAATACAACCAAAAACATATAATAATATTAATTAACATTGTATGAAGGATTCTCTTGGTATCCTTTAGCAACAAGTCGAGCCTTTTTCAGTCCATTTTGCTTGACTTTAAATATCCATCCAGTGTCAATTGCTTTTTCTCCTCGAGGTAATGTAGCAACTTCCCATGTACCATGACGTTCAAGAGCATCTATTTCATTTTGAATGGCTTCTTCCCAACCATCACCTGATTTGATAGCTTCATCATAATTTTCAGGTTCACCGGTTAATAAGCAATATGCTATGTATAACTCATAGTCGTCTAGTTTTGAGGGCTGTTTGATATTTCTTCCAGATTTTCTCCTATTGTTCTCATCCTTTTCTTCTTCATCTTCAAAACCGTAGAAATCATCAGAGCTGTCATCACTATTTGATGAGGGTTTTGACAATTGTTCTTCTGTACCCTTTTTATAATCTTCCATAGGTCTTTCAATTTTCTCTCCAAATGTGTCATTCATATTATATTGGTATGAGTCTAGTTTTTTTATTACACCAAGTTTCGTTTCATCGAAAGTTACATCTCGAGAATTAACAATCTTGTTGTCCAGTGGATCCCATAGCCGGTAGCCTCCTCCTGCATAAGCAACCATTATCATAGCTTTTGCTCTTGGTTCTAGTTTACTTTCTCTTGGAAGTTTTAGAACCCATGCTTGAGAGCTGAATAATCTTAACTTGGAGATGTCGTTTTTGCCATACCATATTGTAGGTGGTGTACGGCCATTGAGAGCACTTGACGGAGATCTGTTCAGTTCATAAGCTGATGACCTGATAGCTTCACCCCAAAGGTGTCTTGGTAGATCACTGTCAGCAAATTTAGTCCTGACTTTGTTCATTAAAGTTAGATTCATTCTCTCTGATTTTGAGTTCTGCTGAGGTGTGTAGGTCATTGTGTATTCAATAATTATTCCTTTATCTCTACAATACCTTTTAAAATTTGTAGAAGTAAATTCATCGACATTGTCAAGTCGAATACGTTTTGTTTTGGCTCCATGTTGAGTCTTCACAAATTTTATATAATTAATTAAGTTTTGTTCTGCCTCGTTTTTATTTTTCAGGAGGTATACAGTAGTAAAATGAGAAAAATCATCCACAACTACCTGGAAGTAGCGTTCATTGTCCATTGTTGGAGTTCTCACTGGTCCACTGATGTCTGAATCAATTAGTTCACCAATTTCCTTTGTTGATTTTGCAGTTCCTTTGAAGGGTAGTCTTCTTGCTTTTCCTTCAAGACATTGGGGACACTTTTCATCATTGTACGGCAAATTTAACAGTTGTAATCCACGTCTATTTAGATGTCCGAGCCATTTGTGCCATAAACTTCCCTTACTGGAACTTAGCCCACTAAACTCTTTGTTTACATTGGCACATTTAGGTTTTATCTTTAAAAAGAAGAGGTTACACTGCCCATTCTTACATTTCAAATAGGTATTTTTACCTTTAATTATTACTTTATCATTATTAAATATGACAGTTAAATTCTTCTGAATTAGTTTACTCACTGATAGGAGGTTATTTCTTAATCCAGGAACAATTAGTGCCTCAAAAGAAATAGTTCTATTATTTGAAAGTCCTATAAACTTCCCATACTTGCTTGCAGTCATTTCACTACCATTAGCAGTTTTAATTATCACTTTCTGTTTTAGATCTTTTATATCTGACATGTATTCTTGTAAATTCTCAACCACTAAATGATTCGTAGCTCCAGAATCCAATATAAAAATGTCATTTTTGTTACTTACTTCACAATTTAAGGCAGAAAATGTTATGCCTGCTTGATGTGCCTCAGGTGGACTGGCATTATTCTTCTTAAAAGTTTTCTTTGGAGATGTCCTTTTAAAGCCGTCACGTTCTTCTTTGTTCCAACAGTTTGCTATTTTATGGCCAACTTTCCCGCACCCATGGCAGGTTATTTTAAATGCGACTTCACCTTTTGTTGATATGGTTTGTTGTTGACCCTCTCTCTTCATTTCCTCTTCCAGCAGTCTGCATTTGACAAATTCCATAGTTGTTCCATAGATCTTGTTTCAAGGTTGCTAAAAGGAGATGACAGATCTTGTCTGTTTCTTTCATTTTTGCTCCAGTATTATCAATGTCTCGAATGAGCTTGTCAAAATGTAGGAAATGTTCCTCTATTTTGTAGTTGGGATCATTTTTAAGGGCTAATAACTTTTTCTTCAGATACAACCTACTGAAAACACTTTTTCTTTCAAACACTTCTTCTAAGGACTTCATCATATCTCTCGCATATTTGGCATCTTTAACTAGGTCTAGATACTTATCCGATAAACACTGTACCATAACCGACTTTGCTTTGGCGTCCTTTATAAGAGCAGCTTCTTTCTGATCTTTAGGAACTTCTTCAGGCGTTTGTAGGATAGTTTCTAGCAGTTGCTTTTCTTCTAGAATCATTTTTACACGAAACTTCCAATTCCCGAAATTATTATTATCGGATAAGATCGGTAAACAAAACTGTACGTTAGCGGTAGCCATTACCCCGTTTCCGTGTTCTCCGAAGGTTATGTTAATAACTGATTACTTTCTTGAACCAAGTTATTATTTTATACGTATGTATTACACTTCTTCGAGCGATGAATTCTGGGCCCATAACCTATTAAAATGAATATGGGAACGGCAGAGAAGATGAAAGATAATTAACAGTCAGCATTGTAGAAACACTACTTTAATGTGTACCGCACACAGGAAGTTTAGAACAAGACTGATCAGGGGTAGCCTCTCTCAGAGGTTACACTTATAAAACTTGATAATTACATAAAGTTAATCCAATATTCCAATGAATATTATCCATTCAAACTAATGCCATTCTTTATAGATCAACCATTAAATAAAATATTACAAAATGTTTTAAGTATTTAGTGTATACTAATAAAACTCAAATTATAGAAGACTTCAATCCTTAAGAGACATCAACCAACATGACCTTAGATGCCCGTGGAGCAGGGACCGTTTTACAGTCTTGGTTTGACAGGTGGCATTAAAATAGCTGATCCTTTATGATTATAATCAAATCTACATATTTCAAACTTCCAAGATCATAACAGATCATTTTCAAACCACTAAAATATAAAAGTTGTTTGATTCTCAAGCCAAGTGGATTATATTTTTCGCTAGATTTGTTGAATGGCAGTCACGGTAATTTGGAACTCATATAATCGTAAAATATGTTATACTCCCCAATTTTGAGTCACTAATTCGCTTATATAATAATTTAATAATAAATTTATCCTGCTCGCACGGCACACACCATGCTCGGCCGAGTTTTACTGATCACACACAAAACACTGCTCGCACGGAGCTTACGGAATTCACACTACTCCTCTTGGAGTCTCAGAATACACTGCTAACCGGATCACATCCGATCGGGCTCCAGTACCGCCATAGAGGTTGCACCATCGAGGTACGATTTACACAGTACCAAACATAAGCATATATTATTTTTTCTGGAAGATGGTCCAATATAATTCTAACCTCCTTCTATACTTTAATGATGGTCTTAATCATTTTCCAACTACTTTATTTTTTGTTAAGCCTTAACCCTTTCGTTGCTCTGAACGAGTTAACTCGTGTTCGACTTGCAGGTCCCCAGACGCTTCACACGAGTTAACTCGTGTTCCACTGTCGGTACCGCTGATGCTCCACACGAGTTAACTCGTGGACTGTATCAGCCTCGTATATTGCTTCTCCGGACTAGTGCTATTAGCTCGTATAAATTCAGTAGGACCTAGCGAGAATACAGAGCGTTCTCAGCTTCATTAAATCCACGTCAGAGATCAATGTATTATCCCTGAGGCATCTAAAGAAGTCATAATGAAATAATACGTTAAATTTTCTGTGCATTTTCAGAATCCGTAATGACTAATAATTTTTCTGTAAAGGTTAAAGTAACCGAGGCTTTATATCTCAATTGTCATTTAATTTCTATTCGTGTTGATTATATTATTTACAAATAGAGCTTCACTCGGTTCATCAAATATATATTTTTTGATTTCATCAAATCTTCTTCATATATTAATTGAAATTATTATTAATTATACATTATGCAAGTATATTACCTAATATATATATATATATATATATATATATATATATATATATATATATAAAAAGAAAATGTTAAGTCCTACAATCGAAATTGTTACGGGTAAATGTTGGAGGTTAAAGCAGGTGCGTCTCGCCGCCTACTTGCAAGGTCGTTCTCAGATTTCTCTCTCCAGCCATATTGTTGCTGTTGATATTTTTCAGTCACAACAGGATCTTGTTTAGTGCAGTCGTTATAAATAGCCTCCTTAGATATGAGGGACGATGCACCTCATTTTCGGTCTGACGAAAAGATAAGGCAAATGCTTCAGGTGAGCACAGACGAAGATTTTGGGGTATTTCTTCAGATTCATTTACATGATAGAAAATTTATTTTAGTTTAGTATAACATTACCATTATAAGTTAATAATCCAAAATATATAATAAGAGGATGCCAGAGCCGCCACATGGGGGGGGGGGGACAACCGTGTACAGATGTCCCGGGCCCGGGCACCGTGGGGGGCCGGGCCGATCCTCGCTAATTGGAAAAAAGTACCGAAAATGCCCAAAGTCTTATAGCAAAGTACTAGAATTTTCATTCTGGCTCTGAGAAGTGGGGGCCCGTGATCTGGTCCCGGGCCCGGCTCTGAGATGTGGCGGCCCTGGAGGATGCTAAGAGAGACAAAATGGTCGAAGGGTAGTGAGGTCGAAATGTGTAGAGATTGGCGTGCGTACGGGGGGAGTTAGACGATAAGCATCGAGGATACTGGGCGCTGCGAGTCCCTTCATTCGCTAGCAATGAAAGAGTTAATGTTTCATGAGCACTATTTCATACGAAGTCATCCCTCCACCCTCCATGGTACAGTATTGATCCACATGGGCGTATATAAGGGGGGGGGTGAGGGGGTTGAAGCCCCTTGAAATTTTGACAACATTGGTAAAAATGTGTCATAAAAACCTTGAAAATAAATTAAATAAGATCACATAGTTCAGAAAAAATAATTTTGTTTGGGTGTATTAGCGTTTTGGTTGGCTAACTATTTCCAAGTTCTAGATTTCTAGTATTCCATACCCTCCAAATGCTACCAGCCCCCTCCTCCGAAATTATTTCCTATATACGCCCCTGTTGGGCCAGCCTACACAGAGGGGTATGTGGTGAGATGTCCTTCACAACATGATGTGTTTTGTTTATTAATTTTTTTAGTTTTAATTGACCACAATTTACCCATACAAAGCATCCTTTTTTTGGCCTTTAACACTTACTAACAAATTAGCCATGGCAATGAAATAATGCAACTTTTGTGGGAGTTCCATCTACCTAACAGTGGAACATTAAAAATAAAAACACTTTATTTTGTGATAAGTTATTTGTTTGGGTGGCTGCTGTGAATTTGGTTTGAGAAATTTTTCCACAAGGCACATGAGATTTTATAGGAAATTTGATGCAGAATTTGAAAATGTCATCAGAATTAAATGTCCCCTATGGGGTGAACGACAAATAGCACAAAAATGGCCAAAAACTAGCGTTTAGACTAAAAACATGGAAACGCCTATATCTAGGGAAATAATGCAAATATAAATTTCTCCTTGGTGGTTTTCAACTAAACTTTAGTCGGCCTACACACTCCTCAAGTATGGCAACATTTCCTTCGGCACCACCCTGTATATATATATATATATATATATACAAAGTATGTGTAAATTTAGATTGTGTGGATCATATGGAACTAATACAAGAAAAAACTAATCATATGGTCTGTGCTCATTATTTTGCAACCCTGCCTAGTTTTTGAAGAATATCAAGTTAAGAGCCATAACTCCTACTCTGGATTTTAACATTATTAACTGAAAACCTAATCAAGACTAAATTAAGAACATTCATGAAACAATATAAATATATTCTCTCTCTACTAACTGTGCATCCTTTTGTTAAGAAACGAACTGAAATTTATTAATGCCTTATCAAACCTTTATGATTTACTGGAATATAGATTATTAATCATACGGAATGAAATAAATTTACTGTAGTTAAGAAGAGTAGCGCACCATGCAAGCGACACTCCATATGTCAGCTGGGGTACCGTACTCTGCTCCAATTATTACCTCTAAGCTTCTATATTGCCTTGTTTGTATTGAGTCACTGAAGTGATGGTCCTAAGAGGAAAAAAAAATACCAGAGTTAGTAATTGTTATTTTCAAATTTAGCAATTCATAACAATATTTTTTGACCTAAAAAACAGGCACCAGTGATGTAGGTCATCATTTCATATTTTATTAGAGCCCATCTCCTAACAAAGCATTAACCAATTATAGAATTTCAGACGATTTATAATTATTTGCATTTTTATTATAGTTGCTATTTGCTTTTATAATTGCTTAAGCATATCATTAATATTTCAAGTTTATACATTTATAATAATAATTTGATTACTTCATTAATTAATTTTATCACATTCTCCCCCCCCCAACTGTAGTATTCCTCATTCAAAATACCGATGAAAATAAATTGAGCTTGTGAGCGTACTGTTTAATCATATCCTACATGGTGCTCTATTTTACAGTTTTTCAAGATTATTAGAGCACTCATTGCTCAGTAGTACTTTAATTGTTTCATTGTTACTTATTATTGTGTAGACAGTTTTGTAAAATACATTTTAACGAGTAAACTTCTATGCTTTTACTTTTTACAAAAACATGCTAAACCGAAGCATTTCTTCATACAACTAAAACTTTTATAGATCATTGAAAAGGCATAGAAGCTTTCATACCACCCAGCAGCTATTTCCCAAGTCTGCGATTTTCACTTCAAGCAATGTCTTTCTTGTATTCTTCCCTTCAGCTTCGTCTCTCAATGCTTTAGCCAAACTGCTATCAGTAAACCTTGATCTCAGTGTAGTGTTACCTAGAGAATAAGAAGAAAATACAATTTTACTGAGCAGTACTTAAAGATTACCAGTAGATAAGTGATTAAGGTTTCAGATAACACAATGCTACATGAATAAGTTTTGATAACACTGTTCTGCACGAAAATCCTCCTTCAAACCAAAACATGCTTTCTTACTGTTTTCAAATGTGCTGAACACGAGTTTGAAGTCAGATTCTGTCTATCACGCACAGTTTCTTGAGAAATTCTAGTTTTTTATCCAAAAATGTGAGTTTTTTGTAAATTTGACGAATTTTTTTTGGCATCAAAACATAGTGAAAAAAATTCAAAAGCCCGATGATTTTGAGCGCAATGAAGTATATTTGAACGGAAAAAAATTTGATGGGAATATTACAAGAGGTTGAAGAAATATAGCTAAAAGTGTTTTTTCAGTTTTTGATCTTGAGGCAGGGATTTGGTCTCTACCTGGATCATTAGGGGAATGACCTTCCTTTCTCTTTTATGGTGGTATCCTTTTCATTCAAATCCTTACCTGCCCCCCTTTCACCCTCAATACCCCAACTCCCCCCCCAAATAGTCCAAGAACTGCTTACTTCATATAAAACATTGGGATGCAATATGTCCTTAAAAATACATTTCCTGCATAGTCACCTAGACTTTTTCGCCCCAAATTTGGGTGCAGTTTCGGACGAATATGGAGAACGATTCCACCAAGACATATCCAGAATGGAAAAAAGATATACTGGCAAATGGAATGAGAAGATGCTGGCGGATTACTGCTGGACACTGCAGCGGGAGACAGAGGAGGAAGAGTACAAAAGAAAAAAAAATACTCATTGACGATGTGTGTATATTTTTTGAGTTGTGTCATATCTAGTATTATACCTGATAGCATGCAGGATTCAATTAATTATATTTTACCGTTGAAAAAGAAAAATAATTCTGTTATAATAAAAACAATAATTTTCAAATACAATATTTCATTTTTTCCAAGTTTCTCCTATTTTCTCTCAAAATCAGAGGGTGATAGAATTTTTCTGAGTTCAGATTCGGACTCAGCACACCTGAAAACATGAGAAACAGGCAAAATTGTTCAAGGGAGGGGAGAAAAGTTTTTTTTTTTTGCAGAACAGTGTAATTTGTATACTCGAGCATAAGGGATAGAAACATTTAAGAGAGGCCCAATTTATTTTGGTGGCCCTGCTTTCTAGTACCCTCCTAGCTTAGATGTATGGGGTTCACAGAGGTGTATGTGATTCACAGGGGAGCTGGCATAAGGGGGGGCTGCAGCCCCTTCAGCCCCCCCCCCGAAATTTTTATTTCATCGGTAAACATTTGTTATAAACACTTATAAATAAATTAATTAAGATCACTTAGTTCATAAAAAATGTTTTATTTTGGGGTTAGCTTATTATAGTCCAGACATGTTTTGTTATATATGTGGGAGTTATGTGGCTGCAAAATGGTGACAAAATATTACAACGTTTGTAGATAATGTGTACTTTGCTTATTTTGGAGTGAAACTTGACGACCAAGATAAAGGGTCGTCACATGGGCTTCCCATAAAGTTTGTTGTACATGTGTGGAAGCATTGCGGCTTTGGAAATCAGGTAAAAACATATCGTTACCTTATGGTATTCCTATGGTATCGTGGGAATCAGCCAGTCATTATGATGATTGTTATTTTTGCATGACAAAGTATGGGGTTTTTCAGCTAAGAATAAAAAAATCCGTACTGCCAACGGCCGTAGCCACGTTGAATGCACCGGTTCCCGTAGATCACCGAAGTTAAGCAACGTCGGGCGTGGTCAGTACCTGGATGGGTGACCGACCACGTGCTGTTGGAATTATAATAGGGTGGCAACCAGTAGATAGCCCGGCGCTAATAGCTAAACAGTTGATGCGCCATTAAAATAAAAAAAAAAAAAAAAAAAATATATCCGTACTTGCCATCTGCTATCGGGCCTGTTTATGCATGATGACACAATACCTGATCCAACTCCTCCTAATGTTCTCGTCGATGTGCCATCTGAATTTAGTTCTCAAAGCAGTGGAACTGAGCCTGATGAAGCTGATAATGAAACATTTGAGCCGGAATAGGATAGGTCCCCAAAGCTTTTTCTCCCAAGAAGAACTACTTAGTCAAAAGACTTGAATCTCACAAAAGATGCTTTTGGCTCCAGGGGTTGTATTTGCATGGTATTGACATCCTGGACAAGAAATTGCATCTTTCTTTAAAGAAAATGGAAATGGTCTTTTGTTGTAATATAAATTCTTTAGTGGGTTCTATGGGATAGAATAGACGTCAGCTGAGTGTAGGCTGGTCATAGGAGCTTCAAAAGCTAGCTTAAAAGGAGTTGTTCTTCAAAATGGGAACAAATAAGCATTTATTCTTATAGTTCATTCTGTGCATTTGAAAGAAACTTATAAAACCTAAAAATTGCCTTAGAAAACATTGAATATCACACACATGGCCTAAATATTGTAGTTTCATTAAGAACTTATGTAATTGAAGATTTTAGTTTGTATTTGACTTCTAATTTTCCTTTAAATTTACCCTTAAAGCCAGGTCCTGTGTTTCATCTGTGTTCATGGATTTTGTGGGAAATCTGTACGTGATAGAGAGCAACTGCCTCTAAAATTGAATTCAGCATGAAAAAATATGTTGAAAACACAATTTAAGTTCTAAACATCGATCAAAAGTTTAATGAATGCAGCATTGTGTAATTGAATGTGTTCCCTCCTACACCTTCATAAAGGTAAATTTGCCATGTTTTTTACAGGCAAATATTTAACAAATATTAATTGTTTATAATATTCCTTAATTATAATTGGTGGGGCGAGGTTAGCTCAGTGGTAGAGCACTCGACTAATAAACTGGAGGACCAGGTTCAAAACCCGAGCGCGCACTAAAGATTTTTTCATTGAGAGGAGATCGTTGACCGTAGATGATGCAAGGTAGGGATTGTCGGGGTTCGGTCACTGCTAGCAGTGACCGAACCCCGACAATCCCTACCTTGTAAAGATTTTTTCTTCTAGTGCTGCCATTCGAGGGTTGGATTTGGGGTCCCAGGTCGTCCCTAGGCTCACCCAGCCTTTAATTAATTTAATTAATAATGGGTACCTTGGGTGCTAATGACTCTAGCAGTCGAAGCAGCCAAGTGGAAAATCAGGCGGCCGGAGCATAGTATTGACCACACTATCTCCCTAGTCTCCCGTATGGTCAAGAATCAGATACCTCTACTGTATCTGCCCCTCTGGGCCCTAGTGGCCTGTTACGGGTCTGATTTTTTTCTTTTTTTAATTATAATTGGTACTACATATGAATTGAACAGGTAGGTAAGTTATTTGTCATAATTTAATTTCTCTGTTAGTAATTTATTTAAAATATTAAGTAGCCAATTCCAGCTAAAAATTGTATATTATTTTTGAAGTAAACTGAGATGAAAATATTTTATATTCTTTGAATACATATTTGAACAATGAAATTACCAAGCTTATTGTATTCAAAGTTTGGTCTTAGATGATAAATAAAAACTCAAACTAAGAAATGAGTTTTAATTTGGCATATTTTATCAATTATTACAATATATTCATCAGAGCTATATAAACAAAAGTAGACAAATTGTGTATTAAACTAAAGTGTGTATAGTTAAAGTTTCCTAGTAGTATAATTAATGACACTGTAATGATCAATTTTAATAATTAAATTATCCTAACATTTATTTTTTAATAATAACAATAAATCTCCATATGCACGTCTAAACAAACTTCTATTTTGAGCAGATAAAATTAAAAGCTATATTCCTTAAACACATTTTTAAAACTTGGTTCTTCTTCCTCCGACAAATGGGCTTTGTTGAGAATAAAAGGCCGTCACGCAGGAGCTGCATAACTAAGCACTTTCCTCAGAATTTTTGTAGTGTAGACTACATTACTGAATAATTTGCTGTAAATTACCTATGTAAATAAAATAAAAACGTGAATAGTTCTGTTCATTTACATTTCTTATGAGAACTGTTCAATTATTAATATTGTAAATAATTTGCTTCCAGAGTTATGTTAATACATGATACTGTACTACTTAATAAATACACAAAAAATGTAAAAAGTATATTAGTACTTTAGGTCCGGAGTACCCCCCCCCCTCCAAATAACCCGATTTAGTTTATTTTTACAACCCAGTTTTCTCTGTTGATTACCACCACGAATATCGAGTTTCGTTGAAATGTAACAAAAATTACGGCTGGTAGTGGCAAATTGGTAATGTGGGTACAGAGTAACCCCCCCCCCTTCTAATGAACCGATTTAGTTTATTTTTACAACGTATTTCTCTCTTTAGATGAACATAACGAATACCGAGTTTGGTTGAAATATAATAACAACTACGGCTGGCATGGTCAAATTAGTGTTTGGGTCCGGGGTAAATCCCCCCTCCCGGTGGACCGATTTTGGTGGTTAACGAACTTGTTCAATCGTTTGCTAATTGAACGCTATATACTACGTTTCGTGAAGAAAAAACAAAAACTCTGGCCGCTATCGTGTTAACAGACATATATATATATATACAGGGTGTCCCGTAAATGTCTAGTCATATTGAGAGGAGTTATAGAGGACCCTTAGGGGAACAAAAAAGATTCTATGACGATTTCCCGAATTCTCACCCATAAGGGAGAAAACGTAGCTCCGTCCCAGGTGGTACTACTTGAAAGGGAGTGAAACCAATCGAAAGCTGAGTAAATTTACTATAAGACTAGTTGGAAGCAAACGTAAAAATGAATGAATGTAAGTATTTATATCTTACCAAAAGAAAGCTATTCTAAATTTCCTTACATTTTATTGATATTTCTTTCCAGCGTTACTCCTCAATGTGCAGGATCTGAGATTTCCGGGTTTCAGAAAAACTTCCTCATTTAACCAGCTTTCCATTCATGTATCACAACCCTGTGTTATTGAAGTATTTGAACGGTTTAAGTACAAAAGTTATAAAAAAAAAAAAACATGGATCTGTGAAAAGAAAATTATATTTTTTTCTTCAGTTTATTCAAAAAGCTGAAGAGAATTATTTTTTTTATATATGTTTACATAAATATTTACTTAAAACAATAAAAAAAAATTACTTCCTCGAATATAAAAAATTTCTTAAAACAGTAAATAAATAAAATACACATTTATTTTGAGTTTATTAATTCAGGTAACTAATACTGGGTCCAGGAGGTGGCCATAAATGGACCCCAACTATACGTTAACCTCAATAGTTACTATTTTTACCTAGATCACGCATTTGAACAAATTTTTACAGGTATTTATATTTAGAAAACAAATGCTTTACCTTAAATCGATACTGATGGCTACGCTTGTGAAACTCACTGGGATTCTGAGCCCATGCGTTTTTGTTGTGGTAATTAAAAATTCTATCCCTCATAAATAATATGTACATAGTCCTGTAAAAATGTTTTCAAATGCGTGATATAGGTAAAAATAATAATTTTTGAGGTTAATGTATGGTTGGGGTTCCTTAATGGCCGCCTCCTGGACCCAGTATTAGTTACCTGAATTAATAAATTGAAAATAAATGTGTATTTTATTTATTTACTTAGTTAAGATTTTTTTTATTGTTTTAAGTAAATATTTACTTAATATTTATGTAAACATTTGTAAAAAAAATATTTCCCTTCAGCTTTTTGAATAAATTGAAGAAAAATATATAATTTCCTTTTCACAGATCCATGTTTTTTTTTTAAAACTTTTGTTCTTAAACCGTTCAAATACTTCAAGAACACAGGGTTGTGATACATAAATGGAAAGCTGGTTAAATGAGGAAGTTTTTCTGAAACCCGGAAATCTCAGATCCTGCCCATTGAGGAATAACGCTGGAAAGAAATATGGAATATGGAAGGAAATTTAGAATTGCCTTTTTTGGTAAGATATACATGCTTACATTCATTCATTTTTACTCTCAACTAGTCTTATAGTAAATTTACTCAGCTTTCGATTGGTTTCACTTCCTTTCTAGTAGTACCACCTGGGACGGAGCTACAACGATTATTTTTCTAAAAACTACGTTTGTCTCGAAAAAACGATAAAACGACGTTTTCTCCCTTATGGCCGAGATTCGGGAAATCGTCATAGAACATTTTTTGTTCCCCTAAGGGTCCTCTATCACCCCTCACAATATGACTAGACATTTACGGGACACCCTGTATATATATACATATATATATATATATATATATATATATATATATATATATATATATATATAAATTTTAACGGGGGTCATTTTCGGTGTCTACTATGTAGGATCGATTAAGATTTGAAGACATTTTTCAAAAATTCCGTCATGAGTGCAACCTCAATAGCTTTCCTTCGGAGGAAAGTGCTAAAATATTATGGCATTTAATTAAGTTTATAAATGCTGACATTTTTAATTTGGAAAACTATGCACTTGGGAATCGAAATATTGTTTTCTAGTCATGACATAGTTTCTTTTCTTCTTTCTTCTTTATGATTAACCGTCATCTCCTCCATTTCTTTCAATAACTCGTTAACATTTAGTCCCAATAGTTGTGATAATATATCCATACTGGGTTAGTTTCTAAATTCTAAACCATCCAGGTGGTATATTTTTATCAATTTTCATAAAATCTGATACTACTCTGATTTCCTTTTGTGGTAAGAACTTTTTAATTATTTTTCTCAATATCAACAATTTTAATCCTTTGTGCCTTGTTTTCCAGGAAAAATCTCTATGCATGGGGTGTTCCTCTCTGTGTTCTGGTTTGGCTTAATATACAATCTCCATGGTCTTCATAAGCCATCTGTACAGGTAATGGTCTGTTAGGATTGTTTACTTCTCCTAGTTGGTATACTTTTTTGATTTTTATTTCTCTAGACGTATTTCTACAGAAATTTAAAAAAAAAATCCTTTAAATATTTGATTGGCTTTCTTGTGATTAATCAAACATTCCGATTTTCTATTAGTTTCTTTGCTTTTGTAAGCCCCTGTCTCATTTTTTTCTGAGATATTTGCTTTCAGCTTCAAGGTTAGTAATTTTTGTTTCTGATGGATATGGTCCCTTCTTTGTTGCTTACTTAGAAAGCTTCATATCCAGTAAGTTACTTTACTGCTCGAACGTCATTTCTTTTACCGTCATTTGTGTCAGTTCCTCTATCTTCTCTATTGTTTGTGATGAGGAGAGGTGTCCGATTTAATATTTTTTGTTAGATTCATCAACTCTTCCAGGGATAGTATGTATCTTCTTTTATTTTCCGCTTTCTTAAGATGGGTTCTACTCCCTTATTTATTGCTGTTTAAAAATTTCTGTGGCATAGATAAGGCAAAAATATTAAGAATACTACACATGAACACTTCTCCAAGTAGTACCCCACACTGGCTTGATTTAACCATCCTACCTGTTCTTCCCAAGGAAGAAGGGTCAATTGTGCATGTGTCATCCCCACTACCGCTGATTAATAACACCGGCACACATAAAAAAAAGGTGGTAATTTCCAAAGACACCATACATATATTCTTATGTTTTTGGACATGCTGAATCCAAATCCGGAGTCCGTTTGACCTCATCATGTCAGGTTTAAGGGCATTTAAAGTTCAAATTTCGTATGAAGTTGTTAAAGAAGAAATAACTAGAGCTTCCATGGTTTTGAGGGTCGTTGAATTCAAACCCTTCGGTGCAAAATCAAGGTAATTACAAGGAAAAATATGTTTCTTTTGCAAACAAAATGAATTTTTGACTACAGATTTAAAAAGAACAAGAAATGCCCTATGAACACAACAGCCTTTTCAGATGCTGGCTGGGCTGGAGATAAAAGTGATCGCAAAAGTGTTACAGGGCCAGTTGTACTGTATAGAGGCAATTCAGTTTGTTGGCTTTCAAAGAAACAAACTTGTGTTGCTCAGTTTTCTGTGGAATCTGAATATGTGGCCGGAGCTGCAGCGGCACATGAACTCAGAAAGTTAAAAGGTATCTTATCTAAGTTCAATATTGAATACCAGTCAATTCTATACATGGACAATTCAGGCGCTATTTCCATGGCTGAAACTTATGAAAACTCCAAACGTAGTAAACATGATGGGTTTTATCTAGTACTCATATGTAGAGTTACCGCTTCTTGTACTAGTTGTAATGGCAGTGCTCCTTCCTCCTCAATGTGGCTGTATACAATATACTTGTTATTAACCTAAATGTTAATGGTGTTAATTATGCTTCCATAATCCTTAATTGAAATGACCTTTAACCTGATCCCGGATTCAAAGTCAGCGACCCCCAGAACTTATTACCATAGTAGTCTAGTTCTATGAAGCCACATTATCGTATTTTTGCATTTTTTATTGGAACATAAAGTGGCCTTGAAATGACCTTCAGGACTATAATAGACAAAAAACGCATATCTGGAAGCGAAATTTGTTGTTCTTTCATAATCTGCAGTCAAAAATTCATTTTTGGTAAAATAAACATATTTTTCCTTGGACCTTGATTATGCGCCGACAGACCCTGAATTTGAATTCAGCGCCCCTCAAAACCACAGAAGCTCTAGTTATTTCTTCTTTAACGACTTCATACGAAATTTGAACTTCAAATGCCCTTAAACCTGACGTGATGGGGTCAAACGGATTCCAGATTCGGATTTAGCGTGTCGAAATTCAGAAGAATATATGTATGGTGTCTTTGTAAATTGCCACTTTTGTTTGTGTGTGCTGGTGTAATGGTTTCTCTACCTGTTTATGTATAAATTGTTTTACTGCCCTTATCTCAGCTAGTTGTTAATTAATACATCCTTTAAATAGCACTTTTGTATCCGCTCCTATTTCCTGGGGTAGATTTTTAGCAACTCCAATATTGACAGAACACCCTACACATGATTTTCTTCTTACACGGTGGCTTTAAACTACAAACCAAGTTATCACAGAGCTCACGAAAATTTTGTTCACTGTAGGCGTTCTCAGGCCAAACTTTACATATATTAGCATAAATATGCTTGAGCTATGACTAAACTAATTTTATTATTTTATTTCTTTATTTTTTAATTTGGGTATATCTATTACGATGGTCATTATTATTATAAAAAAATGTACACTCAGAGTTCCTAACTTCTTATTTTATTCTTTATAATTTTTCTTAGAGCACTTAGATCCTATTACAATGAAAATGTATTCCTTCTAGTTTGGAACTTATGGAAATTTGAAAAAATTAAGGTCACAAATTTATTAGTAAAGAATGAATATAAATTCTAGATGAAATACTCACCACTAATTGGTGAATTGGCTCTTAATTCCATTTTAGATTTAGCTCTGCTTAGCTTGTACGAGTTGTTTTCCATATAAATTCTAAATAGCAAATCGGTTTCCTCCGATGCCAGCTTTCTTCCATTGCCTGCCTTATAAAGTTTTCCAGGACCTAAGAAAATATATCAGATATATTTTAGTAAATATAAATATTAATATAACAAGAATGTAAATATAAATTTTGATAAGATTTATTTTTTAATTATTAGAAAACTAATATTTTATAATTATAGAATTCTTAGTCAATTCTACTAAAACAAATTACAAACAATGTTTTCTTGCAGGATCCCTGCATATCCATCTTGTTTTCCATTTCTATAAATGAGAACATAGACAAACAATACAGTTTGCACCAATTTTAATATTTTCAGCATCGTAAAGTCACATAACCTGCAAACATACACTCATACATTCATTATCTGGTTGTCTGGTTCATACTGTCCTAACCTGTCAACTTCTCTCTTCCCATCAAATTCAAAGCTATACTGCCAAATATACGCTTTGATCCTAACTGCCACAAACCTTTCCCACTCGTCAGGCGTTAATATTCTCCTTACCTGGGCACCCTTTTGACACACACTCAGTGTTACAATGGCCTTTTAAGTTCAGCCAACACGTAGTCATATGTAGGCTTAGCACCTAAGTTAGGAATAGGTTTCACGTTCAAATTTGATTAAAAATTCAACTCAAAATTATGACTTCAATGTTTTTAAAATTCAAATATTGAACCCATCTGTCTTCCCTTAAGTGCTGTTGTTTTAAACAGTTTATGTGAAAGTATAATCCATTGTTAAACCTTTAATTATTTATGTGCAAGAGTAATCTAATATAAAGCTTTTTTATTGTACTTTCGTTTAAGGGGAGGGGGGAGTAATTTACTTGATTATATTTGTTAATGAATAAAATAAATAGTCTTTTAAGCCTTTGGAACTCACCTATATATAAGGGTAACCGGCTTTTAAGCCTTTGGAACTCACCTATATATAAGGGTAGCCGGCTTTTAAGCCTTTGGAACTCACCTATATATAAGGGTAACCGGCTTTTAAGCCTTTGGAACTCACCTATATATAAGGGTAGCCGGCTTTTAAGCCTTTGGAACTCACCTATATATAAGGGTAACCGGCTTTTAAGCCTTTGGAACTCACCTATATATAAGGGTAGCCGGCTTTTAAGCCTTTGGAACTCACCTATATATAAGGGTAGCCGGCTTTTAAGCCTTTGGAACTCACCTATATATAAGGGTAACCGGCTTTTAAGCCTTTGGAACTCACCTATATGTAAGGGTAACCGGCTTTTAAGCCTTTGGAACTCACCTATATATAAGGGTAGCCGGCTTTTAAGCCCCTGACACTTAGTTGCTTCTGTGGCCATTTTAATTAATTTGTCCTCAGTAACACACATTAGAACATTTTCAGGTTTGATGTCTGTATGAATTATTTTACACTTATCATGTAAATAGCACAGCCCTTCTAGCACCTGCGGCAGAAAAGTTTAATGATTAAGAAAAAAAATCAAGTGTTCTCAAAGCAATCCCCTATTATTGGGTTATCGCACATGAAATGTCTATTTTTTTTTTTCATAGCATTTTAAAGAGGATTAAAGATTTACCTGTCAATTACCAGCATAATTGTTACATCCCTCCCCCCAAAAAAGCACTGGGCACGTTAGTGAAGAAAGTACTTCGAATAAAATATGTTTTATTCAATAGTTTTTCTTAAAAATTTACTTCATAGTGACGAATAGAGACATTTCATGAGAGGCAACCCAATAGAAATAAATTTTAAATAGAAATTTATGTATAAAGAACAATTTTTCTTTGACTATATTCTTAATCTGATTAAAATGTTACTGAAAAAATATTAAATAACATCATTTTTATATTTAAGAGTAATTATATTACCTGTTTAATAAGAACTTTGACTTCTGGTATTGATATTCCACGGTATTTGCTATTGATTATCAGTTTTAAAAGGTTATCTCCCATAACCTCAAAAACCATGCATACATGGACACCATTGACACCATGAATTTCAAAGTTATCAAATAATTCGATAATTTTTTTTCGCTTTGGATCGTGTCTGTCTGCAGCTTGGACCTGTGAAAAGAAAATCTATTCTCGATACTCTGTTTTATTTGTTAAACTCTTCCGTAGCATATGTAGGGGGGAGGGCAAGGAGTGATCAAATCAATAGCTTATAAAATTTAATCAATTAATTGTATGATATGCAATTACAAAAAATCAAACTTGCAGGAACTTATAATTTTAAACTCGCAAATTTCTATAATGGTTATATCAGGTGTGATTGGAAATCTTAGCATGGAACAAAACCAACACCTCTGAAACTTCAAGCACAGTTTTCTTGGACTGAGATGACCCTATCAACATTTAAGCATGCATATTTTTTGTAGAAAATGTATTAAACTTTTGAATGATTTTCATGCTGGAAAAGCATTCCACTCATGAGTTTGCAACCGTTTTCAAATATTTAAGACAATATACAAACAAGGTATCTCCCTTGGTCTAGTGGCTAGCGCCTTAGATTCATAAGCGGGAGATGGTGGGTTCAATCCCCACCGGGGGGGGGGGGGGGGGCAGGAATTTTCTCATCCCACGGCTCGTTGGGAAAATTCCTCGCTGCACCCTGGATGTCGGCGCTAATGGCCTAGTTATCGAAACGCCGTAAAAATAAATAAATAAATAAATAAATAAATAATATATATATATATATATATATATATATATATATATATATACATGTCTATTGATAACTATTTTTTTAAAGTACTACTACTACTCCAGACTTAACCAAAATGTATCTATATTTTTTTATTGAAGGTAAGACATACAATAAATGTTTATTTAGAATATATAAACATATATATATATATATATATATATATATATATATATATATATATATATATATATTCTAGTTTCTTTTCAAAGGCAGGGTGATGACACGGTAGTAAATCATTTGTGTTCAATTACTACTTTATGTTATAGAATTATCGAAAAAGGCGGAAGGCCAATAACACTACATCATACACTTTCACACTTTCCTACATGTTTTGCTTCAGGGGGATATGCTTCAAATGGGATAGAACACAGCCAAACACACACAAAAAAGAAAAGTTCGGACCCAGAGAGCAGACCATGTTTACTATGTGTGTTTGGAGTCGCTGAATCCGAATCCGGGGCCAGAAAAGCCCCTGCAATTTTTGTATAAACCCCACCCCCCAAAACTCATAATTTAGGATGTTTAACACTATAATATATTTATTCAAGTCGTTAACCAAAATAAACGACTATTTTGGGACCTCGACGAACTCGATTGGTCCATTGGGACTGAAATTCGCGTTTTTGCTTATATGTTAGTATTTAATATGTTTTCTAATGCATATAATGTTTGAGTTTTTATACAAAAATTGACCCAAGGCTTCGGAGGTGATTCTTGAACTGATGAAATTCTTAAAATCCCAAAATACAATCCCTTAACAAATCTCCCCATATTTTATTTGAGTAATGAATCGATTGAAGAAAATTAAATAAACGACCTAAAATAATTTAATTAAGCTTCCATTTTCGAAATTTTTTTTTTATAAATTTGCCTACATGTTAATTAAAGTGTCCTCTATGCAATGGAAAAAGATAGGACCTCCAATCGGTACTCGTTTACGAGATATTGAGCACCAAAGATCCACTTTTTAACAGGGAGATAGAGGCAGGGCGTATCCATTTTTACTAAATAAAAAAGTGAGATGCATTTTTCTGGAAACCTAGGACATGATACATAATAACAAACCTAGTCTTGCTGACAGAAGTTTTAATAGGGCAAGTGGTACTATTTTCGGGAGATATACACTCCAAGTCTAAATCCCCTGTTTTAGCGCGGTTCCTCCCTCCCCCATAGGGAGGAACCCCGCTTATAAGGTTGATACAATGAAACAATCCGGAAGTGCCGACTAGAAAATTTCGCGTTTCAGAACCCCTAGAGACCGAAAATAACGGTGGTTCAAATTTGTATATATATATATATATGTATATATTTATATATATATATATATATATATATATATATATATATATATATTTGTCTGTTCGCGGATTTCTGGCTTCCCTGATGGTCCGATTTTGATGAAATTTGGTACAAAAATCTGTCGTCCAATTTGAAAGGTCAAGTTCGTTAACCAGCAAAATCCGCCCACTGGAAGATGGCGTTTGGGGCGAAATTCGCGCAAAAAAATCGTAACGCTTACGTTTTTGAGTACATAAGCTTGTAAGTACTCGTTTTATAGGCTTCTTTGGCTAGTAAAACGAATGAAACCATTTTCAAGGCGATAGCTTTAACCGTTTTTGAGAAAATTGGAAAAATAATTTTTGAATACCGTTTTTGATTTGGGTACTTAGAATCATGGGATTCAGTTGAAACATTTTCTGCATGTTTTACTATCATTAAAACTAATATGTTGAAATTTTGGTTACGTTTGGAGTTAAGGAAGGGTTAGAATAAAATATTTTATTAACAGACATAAAAAGTTTTGGTAACTCTGTATATTTTCCTTAATATCTCGAAAAAGGTTGAGAATCTTGGCAAACGAAACAATACCATTAGAAAGCTTACTAAATGCTCTACAAAAAAGGTTCTGATGAAAGTTTTGATTAGGCGATGTGAATCGGAGAAATAAGTGCTTAAAACATTAAAGTAATGGATTTTGCTTATTCGAACTGTTCTTTTTGTCTGTTTTTATTCCTTGTTATTTTTTAATTGCTTATATTTGGATAATGTATTTTACAATAAAACAGATTAGGCAAAATAAGGAAAACAATTCATTGTTAGAAACATAGCTTGCCAAGAGAAAAAGATTCGATGACGTCTTTTGAATATTTTCAATTGCCTTTATGCTGTTGGTTTTTTTTATTTTATTTTTTAATTGATTTTATCTGTAGCATTATTACTATAGTAAAAGAGCACAGGAATATGTTAAAATTTTTGATATTTTCCAATTCATTGAAACGTATGAAATGAAGTATCGCTAGAAGAGGTTTCTAGGGTCTTGCGGACCCGACCCTAACCCCAGGTATAGCCATAAAACCCTTTGAACAAAGGCCGAGGAAAATATTATCTGTTTCTATTCTATGCTTTTCAAATGAGAATAGGGATATGAACAAGAACCGGGGTCTCCCGTGGTCAAATGGCTAGCGCCTTGGATTCATAAGCGGGAGATGGTGGGTTCGATTCCCAACCTCCGGCAGGAATTTTATCATCCCACGGCTCGCTGGTGAAATTCCTCGCTACACCCTGGATGTCGGCGCTAATGACCTAGATGTAGATGTGCCGTAAAAAAAAAAAAAAAAAAAAAAAAAAAAAAAAAAAAAAAAAAAAAAAAAAAAAACTGGAACCGCGCTAAGATGACGCAGTTCCTGCGAGTCGGACTTTTTTTTTTTATTGTGCATTAATATGTAAGATAGTTTTCTTCCGTGATATCTCCAAATAATATATGAAAATAGAGATTTCTAATTGTTGTTGTGTGTGTTTAACGGCGTATCAACACTTGGACTATTAACGCCGAGATTTCTTATTTTTTTTTTTTTTTTTTTTTTTTTTTTTTTTTTTTTTTTTTTTTTTTTTTTTACGGCGCATCGACATAATTCTTGGCCATTAGCGCCGAGATCCAGGGTGCATCCAGGAATTTTCTCAGCGAGCCCTGAGATGAGAAAATTTCTGGCGTCGGTGGGGATCGAACCCACCATCTCCTGCTTATGAATCAAGCGCGCCAGCCACTAGACCACGGGAGACCCCGAGATTTCTTATTATTAGGTATTTGCTACCTTAAACGTTGGGCTTTATTTCCTACCACATTAATTTTTTCTGGCGGTACAACTAAGGGATTTATGAGTTCCTTTTGGTGCTGTATATATCCCTTGCTGTATATATATATATATACACACAAATTTGAACTACCGTTATTTTCTTTCTCTAGTCTGTAGTTCCGGACTGCGTCATGAGGTCAGCCTTATAAGCGGGGTTCCTCCCTATGGAGGAAGGGAGGAACCGCGCTAAAACGGAACATTGCGGAATAGCCTTCCAATCGCAGATAAAATATAAGAGAAGAAGTAGTACTAACTAGACTCAGAATTGGACACACGAATAACACTCGAGGACTTAATGACTAAAAAAGAGAAGCCTACATGCAAAATAAGTAACAGAGAACTAACCGTAAAACACCTACTAACAGAATGCCGTCAATGTCAAAATCTAGACTTACCATGTGACTTGTACGAATTACTTACTGACAGCAGTCCACATATAGCAAAAGTCCTTACTCGTCTTAAAAGTATTAATGCATATGGGAAAATTTAACTTGGGTCTTTCGACGGCGGCGTAAAATTACGGGGGCGTATATAGAAAATAATTTCGGGAGGGGCTGGGAAAATTTCAGGGGGGGGGGCTGACACCATTTCCGGGGTATGGAATATGAAAAATTTAGAACTTGGAATAGTTTTAGGCAACTAAAACGCTATTACACTTAAAATAAACTATTTTTAGTAATAAGTGATCTTATTTATTTTATTTTTAAGGTTTTTATGACACATTTTTACCATCAAATGAAAATTTCGGTGGGGGGGGGGTGCAGCCCCCTCAGCCCCCACCCCTTATATACGCCTATGGGTCTTTTTGCGAAGACCACATCCAGTTACTTTTGAAGTAGCAGTAGTGATTGTATCAGTGATTCAGCGCATGCGCATAACTCCTTTGCCTTCCTATTGGAGGATTCCGATGACCAATTGCATTGGTTCTTGCTGGGAGTAAAGTAACCTTCAACAGTGAATTATTAGCACTTTTGTTTATGAAAAAGCTCTGCTTATGTTAGCGAGAATAAAATGGGTCTTTTACAATTAGTTCGCGATGTTCCTGACAATGAAAAAGGGATTGGTTCCTTACTCGGAAAAATTAATGGAATCCTATTAATTTTAGCGAGTTGGATAGACTAGAGTCGCTAAAATTAATATAATTCTATTAATTGCGAGTTGGATTGACTGGAGTTTTGATATTTTCCTTGAGCGAGCGGAAACGCATAGCATGTAATGCCTAATAAATGTAAAATATCCAAAAAAGAGAGAGAGAAAAGGAATAAAATATGTTTGTTTACATATATCGTTGTTTGTTATCCTTCATAACCTGCAAAACAGTCAACTTTAATGCTTAATAACTTTTTTCATAGTTGAGAGAATTGATTTTGATCATATTAACCTTTTTATTAATAAATATTGCTTGCCATTATCTAATATGAATTATAACCGTAGATAACGAGTCAAGTAGTAATTGATAACCAGCAAAGAACCTGTAAGCTAATCAGTAGTTTGTTCCTTATCAGCGAGTACGAGTAACTGTTATAAATCACTACTGCTACTTCAAAAGTAACTGGATGTGGTATTCGCAAAAAGACCCAAAATTACATAATTTTATGGAAAACTCAACTATATTCAACCAAGTACAATAAATGACATAAGGAAGGTGTCGCGTCACTTGGCAACATGTAAAGCTTGAATATGTAATATGCAAGGAATGAATATGTAACATTGTGTAATTAATTGCAAAACCGGATTTATACGAGGTTTAATCCCCTTTTTTTAGAGGTAATATTGTGATTGATGTATACCTATATGTAATAATTGTTTGGAGCGAATCGCCTTAGATGCGGATGATACTCATAAATAAATTTAAAAAAATAAAAATAAATGAAGAAGAGACTTTCTTCAACTATCTTATATCTTAATTTTTATAAGCATTGTTCATCATACCTAATCGATTTTAAATAGTATACCTCTGTAAATAGTGTTAACGCTTTTAAATATTATTAATTGATTGAGATTAATTTACATATTTTACAAACAGGTTGTAAGTTTCAATAAAAAATAAAGTGACTTACCGCTTGGAGAAGTTTCACTTCATCTAATGCAGACTCACGGTATTGTGCGGCGCTTTTTACAATCTTCAGAGCTACGAATCGTTTTGCCCTGAAATAAACATACATAAATTCCTAAAATTAAGTTATCAAAGAAACAAATTTCTATTGTTAAATATTACCCCACAAAAAAAAACTAACGTTTGAAAAAAGGGCAAGATCCACTTGGATTTTCGTTAAATTATGGCCGTTTTAACTTACATCGATTTCATACCAACCCGAAACTTTTTAAGCTATCAGACATGGGCGTATGTATATGGGAAATAATTTCGGAGGGGGCTGGGAAAATTCCGGGGGGGGGGGGGCAGAGACCATTTCCGGTCTATGGAAATCTAACTATTTAGATCTTGGAAGACTTTTAGCCCACTAAAACGCTATTAAACCCAAAATAGATTATTTTTTATGAACTAAATGATCTTATTTAATTTATTTTTAAGGGTTATAAAATTTTTACCGATCAAATCAAAATTTCGGGGAGGGGGGGGGGCTGCAGCCCCCTTTATATACGCCCATGCCATCAGAGAGTTCATAATAACCCTGAATCGTTACCCTAAGGTCCTGAATCTTTAAATACCAGAAAGTTTATAATAAATTCGATCATTATAGCGGATATCATTTGACGAAAACTGGCCACGTCGGAAATGTAAAAATGGGTGAGAGGGTATTATTAGGTTCTTGACAAGGTATTAAAGGCCTAAAACCTGCCCCAATACTATGATATCATAACTTTCATAGGCTAACTGTTTTTTGAAGGAGCCTAGTACTTGGCGTTTTTTTTTTTCAACGTTAGTTTTTTGGGGGAATATCAATACTTTTTGTAAGTGAATTTAGAGTTGACGCCGTCACCATTTGGATTGAGGAGGAATAATGGGTTTTCGTAGGAACAACTTTTTTATTTAGGATTTTTTTATTTTTGCCTTTAATAACACCCTAATGTCTATTATCCTGCAAAATTTCAAGTCTCTAGTTTTTCGGGACGTACTTAATAATTTTGATGAGTGAATTAGTCAGTTAGTGAGTCGTATAAATTCCGATTTCCATCGCCTATATCTCAGAAACGCTTCAATGTAGAATTATGAAACCTTCCAATTTTACTCACATCTGATAGTATAAAACTCGTGTAAAATTTCATAAGTTTATCTTTAACTGGTTCAAAGCCATGAGGGGGTAAGACTCTACTCCAATACTTTGTTTAATATACTTGTCCACAAAGCGCACTACCGTCCTCCTAGACGTAATTATAGTTTTTTGTAATGGCACTTCTGCGTCTAGTCCATTAGCACCGGGATATTTATAGGTGTCCAACCTTCCTCAACATCCATGGTGCAGCAGCGAATTCCTTCAACGGGCCCTGACGTGAAGAAACTCAACCTGCTGCAGACGGGACTCGAACCCACATCTCCCGCATGAGAATTCAAGGCGATAGCCACAGGACCACAAGAAGACCCTATTCTAAATAAGGTTGTCGAACACGTTTCGTGACCCTTTAAAAAAAAAAAGAAAAAAAAAAGTCGCATAACAGGCTTCTGCAGGTTAACGAACTAGACCTTTCAAATTAGACGAAAGGTTTTTTTACCAAATTTCACTAAAATTGGACCATTATTCACTGAGGTAGAGCGCGAACAGACAAATATATATATATATATATATAAATTTGAACCACTGTTATTTTCCTTCTCTAGGGGTTCTGAAACGTAAAATTTTCTAGTCTGCACTTCCGGATTGCGTCATGAGGTCAACCTTATAAGCGGGGTTCATCCCTATGAAGGGAGGGAGGAACCGCGTTAAAAATCACGTTTCTGATTGTCCATGTGTTTGTTTGTTTGTTTGTTCCTTATACAAATCCACCCCGTTTGACCGAATTTGACCAAACTTGTATATATATATATATATATATATATATATATATATATATATATATATATATATATATATATATTTGGCTACAGTAAGAAGAAGAAGATATATTCTTACTGTAGCCAAATAGGACATAACTTAAGTTCTTCTTTACCTCATATATTTTATTTCCGTGGCCTTTGCGGAAAAAAGCGTAGCGCTTTGCGTTGATAGGCTTCGAGATAGACTTCTTATAGGTAATTTGTTCTGAAGTAATAAACAAAATTTTCTACTCGAAAATGGCAGTTTATTTATTGTTGTCGTCAGGAAGTACTAGACATGAAATTTTTTTTTTTTTTTTTTTTTTAAATAGTTTTGAGATTTTCTTAAATATTTTGATAACCAATGGAAAATGGAAGTGGAAGGCATCTATTCGAATGCTTTCCCACAAAAACATCAATTTTTTATGCAACTTTTTAATATTAAACGAACGCATTCTGAGAAATCGGTGCTTAACATAGGAAAGTCAGTTTCCTTCTTTTAAACGGGTTTTTGTCAATTTCTGCTTCAGTTTTTAATTGATTGCTGTTGTTTTAATACACATCTTTAATTGCATATATTAGAAAAATGAATATTTTAGTAAAAAAAAAAGTAATTAAATGAGATTTCGTTTCCCTAGTCGTTTATACGTAAAATGATAAAATTATTTTATTATATAATGTACAGTTTCTAACAAACCTAGTAAGACGTTTTAGAGAAAAACATGAATTTTTATTTTACAATGCTCAAATCACACCAGATTACAGGATTTCATGGAAACACGCTAAGATGACGCAGTTCCTTTGAGTCGATACTTTTTTAGTGTTTATTTTAGTTTTGCCAGTTAGACGTCATTGACGTTGCCTCTTTTTGTTTTCAAATGGTTGCCAGATTTATGTTATGCTTGGTATACTATTCTCGACGAGTTGAAGGATATATTTTAGTGCTGATATGGACTTTCGAAACGGGAACTTGTTTTTGTATCTAATTTACGCACCTGAATGACGTTAGATATTCATCGGTTGTGGGTGGCTATTGATCGGTGGGGGACTCGCACTTCACGGCAGGCCTAGTAACCTGGCAGATATACAACCCAGCATTGCCTGTCCTGCTCCTCCTTCACACCTTGCAAGAGACTTACCACACCAGGCAAGACTAGCAACCTAATCTATAAACCCACAGAATCGTGACTGGTGACTCCACACTGCGGCAGGCCAAGCAGCCTCGCCGATGAACACCCCAGCATTGCCTGCTCTTTTCCCTGTAAAGGTGGTAGAATAATCTAACGTGCGTATAGACGTATATATCTTCAACATCGTTGACTTTGTTTCCTCGCATCCGTGCACCGGCCATCATTCACCCCCAGATTTGTGCGATACCTTGATTTTCATTTGACTTTTTTCCTTTTACACAGTTTTTAAAAGTGTCCGAAAAGCACTGCAAATAACAATGTTAAGTAACCCAAAGATGTTCCACATATAATTTTGGGCAATGACAGAAGGGAATATAATCATATGTGAGATCTATGGATTCTTACCTCAAGTCCCAAGAGAACCAGACGGTTGAGAAGTGTCCCCAGCCAAGTTTCCTTATGACGTAATATCTGTTGTTGTACAGATCCCCGGGTGTGACGTCGTGGTATCCTCCCGGGCGGTAGTCTGCAGGGTCCTCTCGCTCTTCGTCGCCGTACTCCTCGGCTCCTCGACTGGGCTCGCCTTCGCCGCCATCTTCTCTTGGCTCAGAGCTGTAACACCACACCACCATCAGTATGAATTTTTTTTTTTTTTTTTTTTTTTTTTTTAGTACTTATTTATTTGAAGTCTGTACAGGTTAACAGTACGATGATCAAGTATGTTGATCCAGATATTATGTACAAGTTCACAAAGCTGGCAAAAGTAAAATAAAAAATACAAAATTTGGAAGAAGCCAACCATTGTGGGCACTTCCAGAGGTGTCTTAATAAATATTTTATTGATCATGAAAAGATCAGGCAAGTAAGTTGTCTCGGGGCCACTGTCTCTTAAGCCGCCTGGGGGATTGTCTGGATGGTATTGGGAAGATAAGGATCGACCTTTAGGATGGTAAGACAATTTGGAGTGGAACGTTTGGAAACGGGTTTTAGCGAGGTCAAGGACAAATGGGATGTTGAGGTCATTGTGAAGGGTTTTGTTGGATACATAGAAAGGGGCATTTACAATTTTACGGAGGACTTTTGACTGGAATGCCTGTATTCTGTTGATGTTGGATGTTTTTACAGATCCCCAGAGTTCGAGTCCGTATGTCCATATTGGTCGGATGATTGTTTTATATATCGTAATTTTGTTCTGTGTCGATAGTTTAGATGAAGGTCCAAGGAGTCGTTTAAGTAGTCCGTATCGTTTGTTCAGTTCTTGTCTTTTCAGTCTCGTGTGAGGGTTCCATGTCAGTTCGCTGTCAAGGTATAATCCTAGATATCGCTCATACTGGTAGTGGAGTGTTTTTGAGGTAGACTGTAGGACATGATCTCCGGTTTAGAGTGAATGTTACCTGTTTACATTTTTCAGGGTTGATTTTAATTCTCCATCTTTCACTCCAATGCTGAATAGCGGTAAGATGTTCCTGCAGGTGTTGGGATGCTACTGAAGGATCAGGGGAAGTTGATAGGATGGCAGTATCATCTGCGTAGGTGGTCAGTAAGGTTTGAGGGTGTGTGGGAATATCCGCAGTGTAAAGGAGGAAAAGGAGAGGACCAATAATACTTCCTTGGGGAACTCCAGCATTTATGGAGCAGGTCGGGGAAAGAGTTGTACCTTGTTTGACTTGAAAGGATCTGTTTGAAAGGTAGGATTTGAGGATAAGGAAATAGGTGTGTGGAAGTATAAGCTTTACTTTGTAAAGTAATCCCGGGTGCCAAACCCGATCGAATGTGAGCAACGTCGAGAAAGGCACTCGTGCAAAAACTCTTACGTTCAAGCGAGGATGATATTGAGTCTACAACTCGTAAATACTGTTGTATGGTGGAATGCTGGAAGCGGAAACCAAATTGTTGGTTGGGGATTTTCTTCAAGGATTCTATGATAGGAAGGATTCTTTTGTAAAGGAGTTTTTCAAATATTTTGGACATTAGTGGCAGAAGGCTGGTTGGTCGATAGGAAGAAGGGCAATCGGGAGGTTTGAAAGGTTTGGGGATAACGATGACGACTGAGTGTTTCCAGGGGTTCGGGAAATGGGTTCTTCTAAGGATTGAGTTGTACAGGTATGTAAGGAATATAATGGCCTTCTGGGGGAGGTTTTTGAGAATTGTGGAGGTGATGAGGTCATAACCGGGAGATTTCCTAGGGAGGTGTTTGATGATGTATTTAACTTCGCACGGATGGAAAGCTTTGGGAGGGAAAGACAAAGGTAAAGGAGAATTCGGGTAGTCTACGATATCTTCATCATGGGAGGGGTTCGTTTGAGGATTAGGGGAAAATACTGAAGTTAAGTGTGTGGAGAGGAGTAGCGCCTTTTCTTCGTCACCTCTGGCCCAGGACCCATCACTGCGTTTGAGTGGGGAAGGAATTGGGTGAAACCTAAGGATTTTAAGAGTGACTGTCCACAAAGAACAGTCTTGTGTAGAGACAGATGAAAGGTATTCGTTAAAGGATTCTGAACGGAATTGAGACAGGGAAGATTTCAGTTGTCGCGTCAGTCTGTTGTATGCGTTTCTGTTGGAGTGATAACGTGATCTTTGCCATCGAGCTCTGGCCCGACGCTTGGCTGCAAGAAGTTCTTGGATGTGGGTTGGGAGTTGCTGTTTAGGTGGAGAAGGTAACCTTGTCCTTGGTCGGCATGAGTTGCGGGCACAGTCCTGAATAACTTTAGTGAAAGTCTCAGTGGCTTTGTCTAGGTCTGTAGGGGTTTTTAGGGAAACGTTTAGGTCTAAGGAGCGCTCTACGTTGAGCTGAAATGTCTGCCAGTTAATAGGACCAGGTGTAAGGGTTGGTTATAGAGGTCGGGGTACAGCGGATGAGAAGAGGGTTAGAAGGATCGCAGAATGGTCCGACGATAGGTCGAGGAGCGAATCAACAGAAGTCGCTATGCCTCCCAAGCCAGACGAGATGAAGAAATCGATTGGGTCAGGATTGCGGGATGGATCAGTTGGCCAGTGTGTTGGTGTGTTTGGCGATATAGGGAGATAATTCTGGAAATTTAGGATATCATACAGGATTCTGCCACGGGAGTTAGCTGAACGGCTTCCCCACATGGGGTGTTTCGCATTAAAATCACCCCCGGCGAGGAAGCGGGGACCAAAGGATTGGAATATTGAGAGGAATTCAGGATGGTAAATTGTGTGGTTGGGGGAACAATACACTGCGGACTGTATGATGTCGAAGGGAGAAAGAGAAAGGGATATGGAAGTTACCTGCAGGCTTGCTGAAGCGATGCTGGACTCTTGATGGTGCTTGATCTGGTTCTTGATTAAAATTAGAGTGCCATGCCAGAGATGGATGGTCAGTTCGATAACAGGAGTAACCCTTAACACCGAATGACATTGATTTTTTCAGGTGTGTCTCAGTTATTATTGCAATGTCAATGTTTTTGTCAGTTAGTAAAAGTGTCAGTTCTTGTCGTCTTGTAGTAAGTCCGTTGGCATTCCACAAAAGAATTGAGAGATGGGTATTATGGAAGTGTTGCATTCTGGGATTTAGGAAGGAAGTGTGCTATAAGGGTGGTCATCAGGTTAATTAGAGGAGTGAGAAGGGTTTCGAGTTTATTTAGGAAAGAGGAGAAAAGGGTCATTGGATCTTGAGCCTGGTGCTGTATGGTTTGCTTAGAGGGGGCGGGAATAGATGGGAAGGTAGGAAAGGTTTGGGGTTGCGGAGGAGTAGTAGAAGAGGTAGGAAGGGAAGATGGTTCTTGTGGTTTCTGAGGTGGTTTAGGGACAGGCGGCTTCTTTTTCTCGAGCGTAGTTAGCAGGGAGGAGTAGGTGACGTTCGGCCGGCGATGGGACGATTCTTCTGCTGCTGGAACGGGCTGTAGGCTGGGGAAGTGGGTTGGTCCGCTGGGTGGTAATGATTTCTTGGCATCTTTTTGATGACTGAGCTGGGTTCTCTGCCGTTGCATTCTGATTGTTTTGAGTGCTTTATATACTTCACACCCTTTGTAGCTGGCAGTGTGATTTTCGCCGCAGTTCGCGCAGCTCGCAGCGGCTTCGATTGGCTTGGGACAGTGCTTAGAGGGGTGTTCGGATCCGCATTTGACACATTTTGATTTGTAATGACAATATGTGCGGGTATGATTGAACTCTTGGCAGCAGGGTTGGGCAAACGTTAGCGGTCGCTAATATCTAATACCTTCTCGCTAATTTAGCGGTACTGATAAGAGCCTGCGCTAACGATTAGCGCATAGCGATGGCATTGCGCTAATCGCTTATTTAATTTATTCATAAAATGTTTAAATATCGTGATAGCTAATACCTTTAGCTATAGTTACAACATTTTGTAATCTCAAAGTACACTTCCGGTCTGCTCTGAGCCCGGGGGCATGCACCGCATATAACTTTAGGTAAAACTGAAGTTTAGCGTCCTCCAAACCGATTTCTTTCAAATTTTGTACAATAACGTATTTTGATTCACTAAATACGAATCCGTTAAAAAAAAGAAAAAAGTTCGCTACTTAAAGTTAGGTAAAACTGCAGTTAAGTGTCCTCCAAACCGATTTCTTTCAAATTTTGTACAATAACGTATTTTGATGTACTAAACACGAATCCGTTAAAAAAAAGTTCGCATACTTAAAGTTAGGTAAAACTGCAGTTAAGTGTCCTCCAAACCGATTTCTTTCAAATTTTGTACAATAACGTATTTTGATGCACTAAATAAGAAAAAAAAAAAAAAAAAAAAATCAGTCCCGTAACAGGCCACGAGGGCCCTGAGGGGCAGATACTATAGAGATATCTGATTCATGACCATACGGCACACTAGGGAGATAGTGTGGTCAGTACTATGCTCCGGCCGCCTGATTTTCCCCTTGGCTGCTTCGACTGCTAGAGTCTTTAGCACCAACCAAGGTACCCATTATTAAATTAATTAAAGGCTGGGTTGGCCTAGGGACGGTCAGGGAGGCCGAATTCAACCGGTGAACGAAGACACTAGAAGAAAAAATCTTTAGTGCTTGCTCGGGATTTGAACTCAGGCCTCCAGCTTATTAGTCCAGTGCTCTACCACTGAGCTAACCTCGCCCCCTCACTAAATAAGAATCCGTTAAAAAAAAAAGTTCGCATACTTAAAGTTAGGTAAAACTGCAGTTTAGCGTCCTCATAACCGATTTCTCTCAAATTTAGTATAATAACGAATTTTAGTGCACTAAACACGAATCCGTTAAAAAAAAAGTTCGCATTCAACTAGGAAAGAAGTTATTAGGCACTAATGTTCACTGTTAGGAAGGTTATAAAAGTAGGCGTAAACAGCGTATATGTAAACACGCGCATGCGTAGATATGTAACTTTGGGAAACAGATAACTCTCGTTTGAAATGTTCATAAACCATTTATTCAAAAATATTTTAAATTTTAAGGGCATCCTCACCCCTGGGTTTTGATATCTTCTTGAGCGAGCGTAGCGAGAGGAAACGCATAGCATGTATGCCTATAAGCGTCGTCCTAACATTCTTCTTATCTTCCTAGACATCCTTCTTAGCTTTCTTCTTCTTCTTGAGACGCGATGTTCCATGGACATAAAATCCCCAATCGCACAGAAAAATGCCTTTAAGCGCTCTTCATATTTATGAGCACGTTTGAAGAGAATAATAAATTCGTGCAACTTTATTGCTATTTTTTTTATAAAATAAGAGTATGTTGACAATTAAAGTTCAGCAGGCGCGAATTAGAACGAACTAATAATTATAAAGGCATTAGCTAATTTAGGGATTTCTGTACTCTTCATGAACGAAACAAGAAATGTGAAGAGTGTTTCATTATTTTAAAAAAATGGTTGTGAATAAATAACTGCTGTTGAATTTAAATAATTGATGGTAAATTTCAATTAGACTTTTTTATTACGAAATTTTCCATAAGCGCGCATGCGCATGTTGACAAATTTAGTGGTTTACATTAGCTCTTATAACCCCCATAACAGCGAACTTTAGTGCTTAATAACTTCTTTCCTAGTTGAATACGAACTTTTTTTTTTTTTACGGATTCGTGTTTAGTGCACTAAAATACGCCATTATACTAAATTTGAGAGAAATCGGTTTTGAGGACGCTAAACTGCAGTTTTACCTAACTTACCTAACTTTAAGTATGCGAACTTTTTTTTTTTTAGCGGATTTGTGTATAGTGCACCAAAATACGTCATTATACTAAATTTGAGAGAAATCGGTTTTGAGGACGCTAAACTGCAGTTTTACCTAACTTTAAGTATGCGAACTTTTTTTTTTTTTTAGCGGATTTGTGTATAGTACACCAAAATACGTTATTGTACAAAATTTGAAAGAAATCGGTTTGGAGGACACTTAACTGCAGTTTTGCCTAACTTTAAGTATGCGAACTTTTTTTTAACGGATTCGTGTTTAGTGCATCAAAATACGTTATTGTACAAAATTTGAAAGAAATCGGTTTGGAGGACACTTAACTGCAGTTTTACCTAACTTTAAGTATGCGAACTTTTTTTTTAACGGATTCGTGTTTAGTGCATCAAAATACGTTATTGTACAAAATTTGAAAGAAATCGGTTTGGAGGACACTTAACTGCAGTTTTAACTAACTTTAAGTATGCGAACTTTTTTTTAACGGTTTCGTATTTAGTGCATCAAAATACGTTATTGTACAAAATTTGAAAGAAATCGGTTTGGAGGACGCTAAACTTCAGTTTTACCTAAAGTTATATGCGGTGCATGCCCCTGGGCTCAGAGTAGACCGGAAGTGTACTTTGAGATGACAAAATGTAGTAACTATAGCTAAAGGTATTAGCTATCACGATATTTAAACATTTCATGAATAAATTAGCGATTAGCACACTGCCGTCGCTATGCGCTAATCGTTAGCGCAGGCTCTTATCAGTACCGCTAAATTAGCGAGAAGGTATTAGATATTACCGACTACTAACGTTTGCCCAACCCTGCTTGGCAGTTTTGGCATTGTATGACATCGCACCTGCGACGCGGTTCTTCTACTTTTATTTTTGTGTACAGTAGGTATTGCTCTCGGAAAATTTCCTTGCTCTTTTCGTTTTTTTCCAGGTCGACGAAGAAGAGCGGCAATTGGGCCTTTGTGACTGGGTGCCATGCGTTATGGGCTCGTTTGAAGGAGTAGCCTTTGTTGGAGAGCTCACTAATTTTGTCTTCGGGGGGCGTTGAGTGGTGGAGGTGGCGGATAACCACCCTGTAGGATTTGTCCTCGGGTAACTGGTAGCATTGAAAGTCTGCTTCCTTGCTTTCCAGGTGTCGGATGACGCTTCTGTAGGAGTCACTGTCAGTAGGCTTAATGACGATGTCATTGAACCTTGCCCGGCATTCAAAATTATTTTCTCCAACGAGATCTTTCAGGGTGCTACTAAAATTTTTTGAAATCCGATACCTTCCTGATGTAAATGTTAGGTGGTTTCATGGGATTTTGTGACAAATTCCGGCACACTTGATTGTTTTCTGAATTTCTGGAGTGAGTTGAGGGGCTATTTTGAGGTAGAGTGGACGTTTTTTGTTTTATCTTGGGTGGTGTTTGTACGTCACTGGCTCTCTTACGTAGTCTTTTTCGTCTTCCAGTGGCGACATTTTCGACATCTTGGGCTGAGGTTGATTCTATTACAGTCATATTCTGTTCGCTAGCCTAAATAGAAGACATAGTCAACAGCTGGTTATAGTACAATTTTTAAAATAAAAAAAAAAACATAGTTGTCTCCGGTGAGCTGCGAACCCGAGACACTTAAGTTAGTAGAATCGTACGCTGCCACTGAGCCAAGGAGGCTGATGTAAATCTACTAGTAGCGCAGGGCCTAGTATCTAAATTACTGAAGGGGCATTGACAGCCTCTCTGTCAGGCGAGTGCAGGAGCGCCCCCACCACTAGCCTCAGCTAGGGTAATGGCCCACACAACGATAGAAAATGAGTGTTTTTACTCGCTTATTTTGTGGTGATCCAGTGAGTGAAATTTCTTCAAACTACACAGTAATGTTCACCAGTGGCTCAGCTAACACTGTGCAACTTTTCGTTCACGGGACACACCTCGGTCCACTTTGAAAACACTAATTTCAGAGAGCTGTTTAGATCGCTGTGTCGTAGGCTACGCCTGGCACAGAACTCCAGTATGAATACTGTCAATCATAAAATTAGGGGAAGAAAAAAGTTCACGCTAAGGAGGTGAGCGTGAAGCACTCTTTTTCCACTTTCTTGGTGGAAGTCACACCAAGAAAGGAATTTCAAATTAAACATTTGAAAAGGCTAGAGATGAATGCACTGATGATCTCTTTTATAAAAAAATCTGACTTCCAGGAACTGCATCATTTTAGCGCGTTTCCTCTCTTATCCCTAGTGACATTTGTAACGGGATAGAAACAGTTTTTATTGTTTTGATCTTTTGTAAAAAATCTATCTTGAATAAAATCAATAGTTTAGGTGTGCACAGGAAACAGACAGCAGCCAACTTACACAGAAGCGGTAATTACTCTATCTGCCTTTTCCCTTATTCCTAAGGAAGGCTCTTTAAGATAATACAAAACTAGAATACTCATTTCACTGTTCAATGCATTTAAAAAAAAAAAAAGAATTAAAAAGGGAGATAAATAGAGAAAACCCGTACAACACAACAGCAGTCGGCAATGTTCACATAGAATCTTCGAATTCCTCCTGGAAAACTCTATTTTTAACAACAACAAATTGTTTCTAATTTTACTTATATTTTTATTGACAAATACATTTTTCTACTATAAGCAATTACAAAAATTGCAAGCAATAAAAAACTAAGGGAAACAGACAAAAAGAACAACTACTTCAAAGTTGTAAGCACTTATTTCTCGAAATTTGAACTTCCCTTTTCGTAGAGAATTTAGTAAACTTTGGAATGGTCACTTTCCACTTACCACGATTCTCCAACCATTTTCGAGGCTTTTCATGACTGTTAATAAAATATTTTAGTCTATTCCTTCCTTAACTCCAAACGTAACCAAAAGTTAAACATGGATGAATTTTAAACATGCAGAATATATTTCAAGTGAATCTCGTGATTCTAAGTACCCTAACCAAAAACTGTAATCAGCAACTTTTTTTCCTCTTTTCTCGAAAATGATTACAGATATTGCCTTAAACGTTTTAAAATGGTTGCCTTTATATGGTTTCTGGACTGCGTCTGTATTGCCTATTCATCTGCCAGTAGTGAGTGCTTTCAAAATACTGGACTCAATACACTCGACAGGAATCAAACTACCTACAGGCGCATTTAAATCCAGCCCATGCAACAGTCTCTATGTCGAGACAGGCGAGCTACCGTGGCAATGCAGGTCCCAAATATTATGCTTAAAATAGTTCGCAAAAATCAGATACCTACACAATGAATGCATAGAGACACTCATTGAAAACCAATATCAAAATACTTACAAAGTAAGACGCGCAGAAAAAAAAACCCATTAAACATAAGAATACACAGAGAACACCGATTTGTTATCACATACGTACACACTCCAACAACAGAAAAATTCACCATGGAGGGTTAAGAACTTAGAAATTAACGCTAAATTATCAAAATTTAAGAAAGGTGACCCTCTCTCTATCCACCTTTACCAAAATGAATATAATAAATTAATATGCTCGAATCCAGATGCTCTACTTATCTTCACTGGTGGGTCAAAAATAGTAGAAGGCACTGGATCAGCAGAAGTTATTCATTCAACCCCTTATCATTTAAGAATTGCTGATAAATCTTGCATTTTTACAGCCAAATTACATGCCATTTTATTAGCTGATCAAAATATAATCATCCTTCCGAACCAAACAATACTAATTTGTTCGGATTCACTGAGTTCTTTGCTCTCCCTGAGTAACATGTATGAAACACATCCAATAATCACGCAAATGTTAGAACAAGTACACAGTCTACAAAGTCATAATTTACACATTGAAATGTGCACATTGACACAGATAGGTACCTGGACACACAAACTTCCCAGGAAACACTGACGCGGACAAAGAAGCAAAAAGATTAAGAACTGACGAAGAACGAAATATTTTAAAAGACACTTATCTGCGCATTACAACACACATTATAAACGAATGGCAAAATACATGGACGTACACTACAGACAGTAAATTACGTGAGATAAAATAGCCTGTAAGTGCCTGGCCGTTGAGAAATCGATACACAAGAAAAGAAGAAGTCGTAGTTACCAGGTTCAGAATAGGCCATTCACAGCAGACTCATTCGCATATAACGACACGACAAGACGAACCATTCTGCAGAATCTGTAATGTGACGCTGACAGTAAAACACATACTGACGGACTGCAGAGAACGGGACCACTTACACATACCATACGACATGCGAGAGATAATGAAAGAAGATAGCCCACATATAGACATCATTATTCAACATTTAAAAACCAAAAATATTTATAATCTATATATATATATATATATATAAATCACATGTCTGCCTGTTTGCCCGTTTGTTTGTTTGTCCGTTTATCTATTTGTCTGTTTGTTCCTTATACAAATCTACACCGTTTGACCGATTTTGACCAAACTAGGCACACAGGTAGGTCTTGATAAGGGAAATCTCGTAGGCTAGGTCAAAATAGTCAAATTTCAAAATTTGGTCAAAAGGTCAAACGTTTTGTTCAAGAAAAATTGGCTACACTGAACCATTCAGATTCTAACGGCCATTTTGAATCGACAGCCATTTTGAATAATGCCTCAAATTTATTTGTTGATGTTCTTGATAATTAGAATAACTCGAACTCTTTGATGACTTTACATCATTATATAATCATGTAATGCAGTTTATTTCAATTTTATATCAACAGCCACTGTCTAACTAATGAGCGCTGGCCTTTCTTTGATAAGAGCTATAGGTTTTTTTCTGAAATGCTGTGGTGCTGGCCTCTGTTGGCTGTTTCAACGAACTACATCTAGACAGATATAAACAAATTCACAACGTTTGACCGATTTTGACGTAACTGGGTATACAGGTAGATCTTGATACGGGGATAGTCATAGACAGAAAGTAGGTGTAGCATGGCACACTGGGTAACAGCTAGTAGAATATAAAGATGAAGTATTATTGAAAACATGTATTCATTGTCATCGTAAAGTATCATGAACCACTATCAGCCCCATAAACTATCCGTTCTCAAATAAATAACTGTTATTAAACCTCAATATAAAATATTAGACAACGCTTTTTTTTTTAACACGGTCCCCAGAAGCGATTTTTTTTTTGTTTCCTTTATATTGTTCATTTTTAATTTTTTTTTTTTTTTTTTTTTCTTTTTACAGCGCTTCGACACATAGGCCATTAGCGCCGACATCCAGGGTGTAGCGAGGAATTTTCCCAAAGAGCCGTGGGATGAGAAAAGTTCATTTTTAATAAAAAAAAATACATGTTTCATGTTAAAAAAAAAATCATCCAATTTGTAAGTGAATTCACATAAATAAGATGAATGCACCCCGGATGTGCAGCTCGCTCTTCGGAAAATGTTTATTGCAAGGACCATTTTTATGGATTGAGCACCATATCGTCCCTGCCTTGTCAAACTATCGAATATGAAAGATCTCGTTTTTAGATTTGACACTTTGCTTAGATTGTGGACGATACGGCTTGTAGCAAATTGTCGGAACTCTAACCCCTTCATGTAGTAGCCCTTAATGCGTTAAGAAAAGTATCGAATAAGACCATGTTTCATTATATTACTTCGTCAATGGATAGAATATGTTCGTTCCTATTTTGCTCCAATTTTTACATTCGATAGTTTGACATGGTAGGGACGATATGTGGAATTTAAGGTAAAATGAAAATACAGATCATTTTTAGATTTTTTTTTTTTTTTTTTTTTTGGCGCACAGTGAAACGAATGCTAAATTTTGTTTTCCTGTACTTTACAGATTTTATTATTTCAAGAAAGATCATATTTCGACGACTAGTTTACTCAGAATAACTGATAATTGCACATTACTGTGGGATGGGGTTGAACTAAATAATATTACTGTAATTCCTGATTGTTACACATAATCAGGTTTTTGTTTAAGTGGTTGAATTTTCCCTTATTAATAATCACTTACTATTAGGGGGCGAGGTTAGCTCAGTGGTAGAGCACTCGACTAATGAACTGGAGGACCAGGTTTAAAACCCGAGCGCGCACTAAAGATTTTTTCTTCTGGTGCTGCCGTTCGAGGGTTGGATTTGGGGTCCCAGATCTTCCCTAGGCTCACCCAGCCTTTAATTAATTTAATTAATAATGGGTACCTTGGGTGCTAATGACTCTTGCAGTCGAAGCAGCCAAGGGGAAAGTCAGCCGGCCGGAGCATAGTATTGACCACACTATCTCCCTAGAGTGCCGTATGGTCAAGAATCAGATAGCTCTACAGTATCTGCCCCTCTGGGCCCTTGTGGCCTGTTGCGGAACTGATTTTTTTTTTTTTTTTTTTTTTAATAAACACTTTAGAACCTTTCTTGTAGAGAATTTAGTTATCTTTCGAATGATTACTTCCTTCCACATACCACGATTTCATGTCTTTTAATAAAAGTTTTTTGGAATACTTCCTTAAAATAAAATGTGACAAAAATATAAATATCTTAATTTAGATGAATTACAAACACGTAGAAAATATTTCAATTGAATTCAACGATTCTACCCAAACCGACAATTAGTGTAAACAACTATTTTTATCCACATTTCTTGAAAACCGTTACAGATATAATCTTGGAAATGGTTTCATTCCTTTTCCTACATTAGGCAACCTATAAAAATAGTACCTCTAAGCATATTAATGCGAAAACGTAGACGCTACGATTTTTTTTTTGCGCGAAGTTCGCCCCAAGAACCATGTTCCAGTTGACGGATTCTGCTGGTTAACGACCTTTCAAATTTTGGCCATTTTTCAGCCGGAGAGAGAGCGAAAAGGCAAATATATATATATATATATATATATATATATATATATATATATATATATATATTCCACCCTTCCCCGTTTCTTTTTCTGGCAGGGGGTCGATAAAGTAGCACACACTTTTTTCACTTTAACTACTTTATTTTGTATGTTTCGCCCGACTTGTTTCGTGCCTACGTCAGGACTCAAGCTAGACAACACGACGAGAGGACTTCCTGATAAGGAAAGCCCCTGAAGAGGTGCGAAAAGGCACGAAACATGTCGGGCGAAACATACAAAATAAAGTAGTTAAAGTGAAAAAAAGTGTGTGCTACTTTATCGACCCCCTGTCAGAAAAAGAAACGGGTAAGGGTGGAAGATATATATTGGGTCATCATTCACAAGAATTAATATATATATATATATATATATATATATATATATATATATATATATATATATATATATATAACACACACAAATGCACGCTCACTCGTAGAAATGAGAAATAATTATTATTTATAATAGATATTTTATTTGAAAAGAAAAACTAAAGAAATACTTATGTAAAATTTATTTTCAAAGGATTTCCGTAATTAAAATGGTTTTGAAGATTTAAAAAGTATTAATACACTTCCTATTTCTGGCTTGGGTGTATTAATAGTATGAGGCTGAAAATAGTTCAAGCAAAGCGCCGTACTCTGAAGGACGCCTCGTAAGTTAGGCATTGTTCACTTACGTGTAACCATGTCATAAACAATGTTAGCCCGTTACCTCTTTGTGAGGTAAACTTAATTACGTTCACCTCAACTCACGAGTCAAAGGTGCTTACCCAGAATGCGCATCAAATATTTCCCCTAGGTTGCAATTTTTCCAATTGTAGGAACTGCGTCATTCTAACTTATTCCCTTAAAATAACCTCATTTTCCATTCTTAAAATAACCTCATTTTCCATTCTTAAAATATCATCATTTTCCATTCTTAAAATAACCTCATTTTCCATTCTTAAAATATCCTCCTTTTCCAGTTTAGAAACATAAAAATTAGATGAAATGAGGTGTAAATTATTTACAACTCAGGCATACACATGCTATTGATGTCATTTGACATTTTATAAATGTATTATAACAGGTCCTATAGCCTAATTAAAAAGATTGACATCGCCCCATCAAAAATTACATCTAAACCTTTTTTGTAAGGAATTTAGTAAGCTTTCGAATGGTCACCTAGTACTTGCTACGAATTCCTAACCGTTTTCGAGTTATTTTAGAAAACATACGAAAATAAGCAACAACCAGTTAAAACATTAGGTAAACAGATACAAAACCCCGTTCGAAAGAACAAAACTATCAATTGCGAATTTTCAAGTCCTTATTTCTCCGATTGACATCACCCCATCAAAAATTACATTTCTGTAGAGAATTTAGTAAGCTTTCGAATCATTACTTTCCACTTACCACGATCCCAACCTTTTCGAGATATTTTAGAAAATATATGAAAAAAAAAAAAAAAATGGGGTCTCCCGTAGTCTAATGGTTAGCGCATTGGATTCATAAGCGGGAGATGGTGGGTTCGATCCCCACCTCCGGCAGGAATTTTCTCATCTCATGGCTCGTTGGGAAAATTCCTCGCTGCACCCTGGATGTCGGCGCTAATGACCTGGAAGTAGATGCGCCTTAAAAAGAAAAAAAAAAAAAAAAAATATCTGAAAATCCTAAAACGTTTCATGCCTGTTAATGAAATATTTTATTTCTAGTACTTCCTTAACTCCAAACAGAACCAAAATTTATTTATCTCAGATTAGATGATTATGAAACGTCTAGAACAAGTTTCAACTGAATTAATCGTTTCTGAATACCCAAACTGAAAATTATTTGGAAAAGTTGGTTTTTCAATGTTTCTCGAAAACGGTCACAGATATCGCTTTAGAAATGTTTTCATTCGTTTTTCTACGAGAAGAAACCTATTAAACGAGTACCAGCATGCATATGAACTCGAAAACGTAAGCATTCCGATTTTTTGCGTGAATTTCGTTCCAAAAGCCATGTTCCGGTGGATGAATTATTCTGGTTAACGAACTTGCGCTTTCAAACAGACGAATGATTTTTTTTACCAAATTTTATATATAAGACAAATATATATATATATATATATATATATATATATATATATATATATATATGTATGTATGTGTATATATATATACATATACATATATATATATATATATATATATATATATATATATATATATATATATATATATATGGGGGCGAGGTTAGCTCAGTGGTAGAGCACTCGACTAATGAACTGGAGGACCAGGTTCAAAACCCGAGCGCGCACTAAAGATTTTTTCTTCTAGTGCTGCCGTTCGAGGGTTGGATTTGGGGTCCCAGATCGTCCCTAGGCTCACCCAGCCTTTAATTAATTAAATTAATAATGGGTACCTTGGGTGCTAATGACTCTAGCAGTCGAAGCAGCCAAGGGGAAAATCAGGCGGCCGGAGCATAGTATTGACCACACTATCTCCCTAGTGTGCCGTATGGTCAAGAATCAGATACCTCTACAGTATCTGCCCCTCTGGGCCCTTGTGGCCTGTTACGGGACTGATTTTATATATATATATATATATATATATATATATATATATATATATATACAAATTTGAACCACCGTTATGTTCGTGATCTATGGGTTCTGAAACAAGAAATGTTCTAATCTGCACTTCCGGATTGCGTCATGAGGTCAACCTCATAAGCGGGTTTCCTCCCTATGAAGGGAGGGAGGAACCACGCTAACAAGGTGGAATTTCTCATATATCTAATAAGCGCATCTTTTACATGGGTTATTATAAGAAGGTTATCTATCGGTTGAGTTTACTAACTATCCATGGTGAGTAACTTCAATCAGGAAAAGCATTCCTGCAAGATGTCCTGTCCGAGTCAGATTCAAACCGCCTCAACGAAAATGCCCATTACTAGATTCCAAATTCAATCCATAGAAAAATCAAGTGGACTTGTTATCCCAAATAGTCAACCACATTCAAAATATTACGGAGAATAATGTAATACGGTTTTTGTCAAATGAATTTGAGATAGGTGAGCTGTTAAAAATGTAATTTTTACAGCCTAAGCCTCTGGGTAAGTGTACGTCCACGTATACTCTTGTATAAAGCCACGGTAATCCGCAAGGTATTTATGTTTCCGATGAAGGCACTAAGATACTGTCATCATGTGACGGAAGTGGTTGGAGATGGACGGAAAGATTTCTGCAGCGGTAGTTTATCTTTAGTCCGTAGTCAACTGCAGTAACTAGGTCACGACTCTAACAAACCTCACAAAGCGTGAATAGGTTTACCACATAGGATTTAAGAACTTTGTTTTGTTTTTTTCTGATGAAGGCGTAAAAATACTGTCATCATGTGACGAAATTGGTTAAAGACGTACTGTTCTCGCAACGGCATAAAATCTTCCTGGATATTGCTGTTAGAGGAGCCGCACAGTGGGGCGATCGCACGGTAATGTTGGACATTGGGGGAAAAAATAAACCTGTTAATTTGAGTTAAATATATGAGTACTTTTTTTTTTTAATTTAATTTGTTTATTTAACATCTGTACAATATTTAAGTACATTGGTTAAGTATGATCAGTATATACAGGATCTTATTTATGATCTCACATAATGAAATTTAAAAAAATAAATAAGTAATGATAATAATATATACAAAAATTAATTACAAATAAAATTAAAATAAATAAATAAAAAGAAGAGAATTATGAAAAAAATTAATATGATTAATAAAGGAAAAAAAACAACATAAAAATAAATTACTAATGATAAAAAAAAAATTAATAAATAAAGGACTTTGGAAGAAGCCAATCAATATTGACACTTCCAAATTGAGAGATTTATTTGCCCTTTAAAGGGTGGTAACCTATAGATAACCCGTCCTAAATTTCGTAGTTAATAATAAATGGACGTTAAAATTTAATAAATTAATAAATAAATTTTTCCTTTAATTACATAATTGATCACGAGGCCAAGATCTCTTTAGTCTTCAGGATTGAGCTCTGGGATTGGGATGGGAAGATAGTTTAGAGTGAAAAGTTAGGAATCGGGATTTTGCAAGTTCTTGAACGAAAGGGATGTTGAGATCATTATGGAGGGTTTTATTGGAAACGTAGAAAGGGGCACTAACTATTTTGCGGAAGACTTTGGATTGGAATGCCTGTATTCTCTGTATATTTGAAGTTTTGGTTGTTCCCCATAGTTCGAGTCCGTACGTCCAAATAGGTCTGATGATGGTTTTGTATATAGTGAGTTTGTTTTGTGTTGTCAGTCTTGATGAGGGTCCCAATAGTCGTCTTAAGAGTCCGTATCTCCTGTTCAGTTCCTGTATTTTCAGTCGGGTGTGTGGGTTCCAAGTGAGTCTACTAAATATATGAGTTAAATGAGTCTTCGGAACTTGTTGGTTCTTCTTTTCTCTTTTTAGGAGGTCGTCCGTATCCGAAGTAAACAATAGACGGTGTATTTAAAAGTACAATTTTTAAAAAGTTATTCCTTTTATAAATAATATCCTTATTTCTATTATTTTATGGTCTATTGATAAATAATTAATTGTTAGCGATTATGTATATGATTCCATTAATTTATATGCTGTATAAATTTCATAAATGTTATATGTACAGTTTTATCTATAAATATTAATTTATTTATCTACAAAAATTCCTGTTGTATCATTTATATCACAAAACCCCACCAAACACCTAGAAACATTTATTTTGATGCTGTGATTCGAATGAGGCCTGCTGCATGACGATGAGGCCGACGGCTTAGAAATTATGAGGTTTATTGCCATTCAGGCTTTTTCGAACCACTGTGTGGCGTCAGCAAACATCAAAGTGTGGATATGACTTAGGATTGCCTCATAAAACTTAGGATCTATCTTTATTTGGGATTTTGGCGTGACACTAAGTGCCGGAGTTAGGGAGAAACAAATTCTATTTCTGATACGTTATAATAATTCTATTCCTTTCCCAATAGGACAGGTGATCGCACTCTCCACTAACCTCAATGCAGTCTGGGTCATTGTCTATTTTCATCACGCTGTATTCAACTTACTGGTTGGTTAGAAACAATAGCAACACACTTAGCCTAATAGATAGAGGGCTTTGAGCTAACATTAATTCCCCCACAAGATTTGTTTTCTAATACCCTTAAGTATGATGTGAGTATGCTGCAACCAAGTCTTCCAACTCGAAAGCCTGGGGAGCACTTGTGGCAGGCAAAAAACAGCGAAATGTTAGCACTTTTTTCAGTTTTTCTTCATTAATTTAAGAACCGTGGATTTTGGGTAAAATAACTTCAAATAGGGAGCAAAGAACATTAAATTCTGCATCAAATGAACTGGTTGAAGTCCAAATTCGGCCAGGTATAAGAGCCGCAATCGCTAGCCAAAATACAACTTCTTCCAATTTTGCGAAAAACTGAGGTGAGCCTACTTTTAACGAATTACAGCTTGGATTAATCAATTCTTTTGATACTCCACCCTTCCTAAAAGTTAAAGAGTCTGCTTGTTCGTCTAGTATCGGCATCGTCTTCCTTTGTAAGATTACTACTTGACAAAGGCCCATTTTTGTACTGCAGATGTAGGATTGGTGGTTTTGTAGGCAGAGTAAAGTGGTGGAAGACTGTTTTTTTCTGGGATGACTGTCATCTTGTTTGAGTCAGCTCAATAGGCCAGTTTATTTAGGGCTTTGTTAGGTGCTCTAGGAGACTTGCTGAGTTTGAGCTTGTTGCCCAAATACAGATTTTAATGAAAATGGGTATTATTCCTTTACAAATGGCACTCGGAACCGCGCTATGGTGACGCAGTTCCTGCGAGTCAGATTTTTTGAGCAATCTTTTTTTATTCGATAAAAAATATGTCTAAGTTAAAAAAAAAAAAAAAAAAACAACAGAAAATTGGACAACTGCTTTTGCCTTCGGAATCGGACCATACGTGAAATGAACTTTATTGTTTGAAATTATGTCCAAAATCAACACCTAGAGTTTGGCTGAGTGGTGGCGACCAAGGATAATAAAAATAAAAATTATACAAACATTTAAATTATCTTTCCTATAATCAAGCAAAACATATTATTATTTAGGAAAGATTTTGTGGAGCTGAAAAATCCGCCTCTCCTATTTACTTACTTAATGGCGTTACGGTTCATTTAAAACAAAATTCTCCTCCTTAATCTTGCTCCACTTCCCAATATCTTGTGCTTTGGTGCGCCACAGTTCACTAGATTGCTATAAAAGCGACTCTCAAATAATATAGTCCGTCGGCCCGTGTACATTTTATGCAACGATTTTTAAGATTCTTCATTTTTTCACTATTGATTGTACAAGTCTTAACTAGAACAGTGCCGCTTGTCAGCTGGCTAGGTAGCGGTGGGTTTGGCTGCGGGGGCGTTGCAAACATAGGAAAAATATGGAAATGTGAAACGATTTTAAGATTCATGAAATTTCTTGGAGAGACACCTTATATTATGCAATAATCATTGGCACTTGTCAGCTGGCCGGCCAGCGGTGGACTGCTTGTCAGCTGGGGGTCTAAACTTGGCAAAAACACGAAATTCTGAAACGATTTTAAGATTGCTGAAATTTTGGTGGTTACTAGTATTTGTAGTGAGATTAACGAAAGACATTGTCAGCTGCTCATATCTTGGTGGAAAACTTGGCTAAGTGCTCTTAAGACATAAGTGCTTAAACCTTCGATTGTTGGTTTCATTGCTTTCGACATTTTTTGTTTCTGTTTTTTATTAGCGCGGTTCCTCCCTCCCCCATAGGGAGGAACCCCGCTTATAAGGTTGATACAATGAAACAATCCGGAAGTGCCGACTAGAAAATTTTGCGTTTCAGAACCCCTAGAGACCGAAAATGATGGTGGTTCAAATTTGTATATATATATATATGTATATATTTATATATATATATATATATATATATATATATATATATATATATATATATATATATATATATATATATATTTGTCTGTTCGCTCTCTAGCTCGAAGACGAATGGTCCGATTTTGATGAAATTTGGTACAAAAATCCGTCGTCCAATTTGAAAGGTCAAGTTCGTTAACCAGCGAAATCCGCCTACCGGAAGATGGCGTTTGGGGCGAAATTCGCGCAAAAAAAATCGTAACGCTTACGTTTTTGAGTTCATAAGCTTCTAAGTACTCGTTTTATATGATTCCTGGGCTAGGAAAACGAATGAAACCATTTTCAAGGCGATAGCTTTAACCGTTTTTGAGAAAATTGGAAAAAAAATTTTTGAATACCGTTTTTGGTTTGGGTACTTAGAATCATGGGATTCAGTTGAAACTTTATCTGCATGTTCTACTTTCATTAAAACTAATATGTTGAAAGTTTTGTTACGTTTGGAGTTAAGGAAGGGTTAGAATAAAATATTTTATGAACAGACATGAAAAGTTTTGGGAAGTTCGTATACTTTCATTAATATCTCGAACACGGTTGGGAAATCGTGGTAAGTGGATAGAAACTATTTGAAAGCTTACTAAATTCTCTACAAAAAAGATTCTAAAACTATTTTTGATTAGGTTATGTCAATCGGAGAAATAAGTGCTTAAAACTTCAAATACGTCTGTTTTGTTCTTATGAACGGGTTTTTGTCGTTCTTGTTGTAATTTTTGTCTCTTTCCCTTCGTTTTTTATTGCTTTTTAGTTTTGTAATTTCTTATGTTGCGAAAATTTTGTGTGTAAAACAGGATATGAAAAATGAGGCCAATTTTCTGTTGCTAGAAATAATATAAATTTTGGGAACTTTCTTTAATATCTCGAAAACTGTTGAGAATTTTGATAAACGGAAGAATACCATTAGAAAGCTTATTAAATGCTCTACATAAAAGGTTCTAATGAAAGTTTTGATTAGGCGATGTCAATCGGAGAAATAAGAGCTTAAAGCTTTAAAGTAATTGATTTCGCTTATTCAAAGTGTTCTTTTCGCCTGTATTTTATTCCTTGTTTTTTTTTAATTGCTTATAGCTGGATAATGTATTCGAAAATAAAACAGGTTAAGTAAAATAACAAAAACAATTTATTGTTAGAAATATGGATTTCCAAGATTCCAAGACCTTGCAACTAGCGGGACGGTTTCTTGTGTTGCCGACCCTTCCAGGTCAGATTGTAAATCCTACCTTTCAAGACTGGTGGAACCAAAATATAACTGTCAGGGTTCGGTCACTGCTACTTAATAAAACTACATTTTATCGTAAAAATGGTTTTATTGTGCCGACGTTTCGGCTTGAACTTCAAGCCTTCATCAGGGCTGTAAATACAAGTAGGACATATTTAACACTAATATATGCACATATCTATGTAAATATATATATATATATATATATATATATATATATATATATACATATATAATATATATATATATTTATATATATGCATATACACATACACATATACACGCACACATATGTACATATATATGCCCACATACCTACACATATGGGGTATGTATTATTAAGTAGCAGTGACCTAACCCGGACAATCCCTACCTTGCATCATCAACGGTCAACGATCTCCTCTCAACAAAATAATAACTGCTTCTATTTTAATCTTTCGAAATTAGACTAGGGATAAGAACGGAACCGCGCTAAGATGAGGCAGTTCCTGCGAGTCGGACTTTTTTTTTTTTTTTATTTTTTTTTTTTTTTGTCAGTAAAACAACATACGTAAAATGAGAAACTAATGTTTGTTGTTGATAATAGAGCTTTCCGAGGGAAAGACGACGAGGCCAAATGAGTCATTTCTGTTACTCTACTACTTTATGTTTTCTGTGTGTTGTGGCTCCTAAAATCCTACTTTTCTTCAAATCCGTTGGAAATGTTCACAGCTTATTGCCTCCTTCTATTCTCATATTTTCATATGAAGCCAGGGATAAGATCGTAACGGAAACGCGCTAGGATGACGAAGCCCCTGTGATTCAAACCTTTTATTACTACAAAAGTTGAAAACAAATGAAATCATTGAATCCGCCATCTCACACCTTTTAGTTATTCCATTTTATATTTTAGAAATAATGAACCCTAAATTTATTTAATAAAAACACTTTTAGAAATTTAAGCGAAGCATAAAATTTTTTTTTTTTTTTTACGGTGCATCTACAACTTGGCCATTAGCGCCGGGCTATCTATAGGTTGCCACCCTGCGAAGCATAAAATATCTGAATTTTACTTTCCAATAGCGATAATGAGTGGACACACGAACAGTGATTTCCTGCCGGTATTCTGCTGTCTATTATAATCAGACGTTTAAAGAAGGCTTTCGTGTTCGTGTTCTTCAATATTCCTGATAGGAGGTGGTAAAGAGGTGGGTGGGGCTTGGCAACGAGTTACCGCCAACCCGTCCAAGAAAACATCAGGAATGATTTGCTCTAATTCTGTATATGTGACAGCGCGGGCCAATGTTACGATACATTCGTAAACTTAGCAAAGCCGTGCTATTTTTTTTTTTTTTTTTAACTTGAAACAGAAACCCATTTGAGAGGGTTGAAAAGCACGCAAGGGCTCCTTTATCTTTGAACGTACATACATGAATAAGTAGAGGCCGGATTCTCGTTTGTTTCCTTCTGTAATGACATCACATTTTGTTTTTCATTAATTTTAAGTCCGGAATATTAACTACCAACCTATTTTAACAAAATTTCCTGCATAAAATGTAGACAGAACATAACTATAATGAATATCGTAAAAGCAGGCAAGCTGACCCATAAATTACCCGATTTTGATGGTACAAAAATAATATGTCTGAAAAAGTCGTTTCGAGCAGCAGAATCCGCCCATCGAAACACTGTTTTATCGGCGAAATAAACCGTAACGCTAGGTAACAAATGCTAGGTAACCTACAGTCCAGTCAACGAACAGTTATAGATGGAAATGTTTGGAACACTTTGTATTACTTTGCTGTTTTATGTATTTTCCTTCAAACGTAAAAATAATTTCAGTGTTCATCGTGAAATCTGAAATGTAGCGACTAACAGCCCAGGAAATTAAGAGTTATAGGTGGAAATGTTTGGAACATAATTTTTAACTTCATAACTTTGTTTCGGCTAGTTAGGTGGCCAACATATCAAAAGTCCTCACCCGTTGCCTTTGAGCCGGGGGGGGGGGAGGGGGGGTTTAGAAAGTCCCATTTTTCGGGTTTTCACTTATATCTCGGAAACCCTGCGCCCTAGCGACATGACTATTCCATAACAAATTAAAGCTTATTAAATTTCCTACAAGTTCTATTCAATGAAGTTTTTCGAGATATCTTTAGTTTTCAAAATATCCGATCTTGAAAGTCTGTCATTTTGGGAAAAAAAACACATTTTTTTCTATTCTCGACCGGATATTTCTTCAACGATGCACCCAAAAATAAATACCGGTTATGGGGTTGTAGAGCATTCCATTCGCTTCAATAATATATATTACAATACTATTTTATGTATTTTCTTTCAAACGTTATATACGCACTCACTTGGTCTTAACAAAACCATTGCCAATATAATGGTCAAGATGTTATATAATTGAGTGTGAATAACTGGTCAGAGGCCCAAAATTATACATTTCGTACTATTTATACGTCCAGTACTACCTATATTTACATAATGGAGTATATTTTGGACAATACAATGATTAGAAATGGTGAGAAATTGAACGGTTCATTGGTCGACAGTTGTTGCAAGATATCACTATGAACACTAAAACTGTTTTCACAGTTGAAGGAAAATACATAAAATAGTAAAGTTATATATATTATTGAAGCGAATGGAATGTCCTACAACCCTATAGCCGCAATTTATTTTTTGGTTTCATCGTTGAAGAGATATCCGGTCGAAAATAGAAAAAAGTGTGTTTTTCCCAAAATGACAGACTTTCACGAGCGGATATTTCGAAAACTAAAGATATCTCGAAAAACTTTATAGAATAAAACTTGTAGGAAATTTAATTAGCTTTCATTTGTTATAGAATGGTCATGTCGCTAGGACGCAGGGTTTCCGATATATTAGTGAAAACCCGAAAAATGGGACCTTCTACCCCCCCCCCCCCCCCGGATTAATGGCTAGGGGCGAGGACTTTTGATATGTTCACCTCCTATCCAGCCCAAACAAAGTTATGAAGTCAAAAATTGTGTTCCAAAAATTCCCACCTATAGCTGGTTTCAAGCATTCGTTGCCTGGACTGCTAGTAATTTCGTTCTTTCATCCTTACCGACTTACGGCCACAAAGTGGTGCCAAACGCCCGATTTTGGGAAAAAAACCTCTAGGTACTTGAATCGCTATGATTTTGGTATCATTTTAAGGCAGTTTTTAGTGCTGAGTCGAATGAGACCACTACCAATTCGAAAGAATAATTATTATGGATGGTTTGTATATTACGAAAACCGTGAAAAAAAGTAAGTATTCAATTTAAGTCATATTTTACTCAATTGGTATGTATATGTAGCCTTCAAAATGTATTTTCGAGTGTTGAGTTGAATAAATTAAAAAACAATGCAATTCGGTTAACTGTTCTCAGCGTATTCCTCTTTATTAAAATTTCCCCTTGTAACGAATAAATGTTGACATTTTTACAGGAGATATTATGTAGATCGCATTGTTAATGTTCAGTTACTTGCTATCTCAAAGTGTTCAACAACTCTCTGCAGAAAATAATAATGGTAAACTCGTCTTTGGTAAAATAATCGTATCACTAATTGACACCTTCATTTTATTAGGCTGTGCACACATACGGCCGAGTACGGCGATGAAATTTACAGGAAAGCAACTTCAAAACACTTGCTTTTAGGTAAAACTATGCGGAGAGGATAGCAGTACCGTATTTTTTTTTCTGAACCAAATAAACTACAGATAATTGAGTTTCATTACAGATATCTTCACAATCTAAATGCACCAAGTTCATGGTACATTTTGTCAAAAATGAAAATTCGTTTAAATGCATATACTCATGAGACTTCCTGGGTAATAGCAATTTTTTAGGAATAAAATAAGTGGTACAAAATATTGTTTTACTTTACACTAAAAACTGTGAGATATTTACTCAGTGAGAAAATGGTCAACAAAAAGGTGTTTTGTGATCAAACCTATTAATAAAATGGAAAAACAATATTCAAAGAACAGTTACAGATGGAAATTTTTGGAAAAAAATTTTTGACTTAGTAACTATGTTTAGGCTGGATAGGAGGCAAACATATCAAAATTCCTCGCCCGTAGCCTTTGTGCCGGGGGAGAGGGGGGGTTTAGAAGGTCCCATTTTTCGGGTTTTCACTTATATCACGGAAACCCTGCGTCCTAGCGACATGACTATTCTATAACAAATGAAAGCTGATTAAATTTCCTACAAGTTCTATTCAATAAAGTTTCCCCGTTTATAACTCCTCAACAATGTACCAAAATAATAAATAACGGTTATAGGGTTGTAGAGTATTGCATTCCCTTCAATAATATATATTACTTTGCTGTTTTATGTATTTTCATTCAAACGTAAAAATAATTTCATTGTTCATCGTGAAATTTGAAATTTATTGACTAATAGTCCAGGAAACTAAGAGTTATAGATCGAAATGTTTCGAACACAATTTTTAACTTCATAACTTTGTTTCGGATAGTTATGAGGTCAACATATCAAAAGTCCTCGCCCGTAGCCTTTGTGCCGGGGGTTTAGAAGGTCCAATTTTTCGGGTTTTCACTTATATCTCGGAAACCCTGCGTCTTAGCGACATGACTATTCTATAACAAATGAAATCTGATTAAGTTTCCTACAAGTTCTACTCAATAAAGTTTTTCGAGATATCTTTAGTTTTCGAAATATCCGCTCTTGAAAGTCTGTCATTTTGGGAAAAAACACACTTTTTTCTATTCTCGACCGGATATCTCTTCAACGATGAACCGCAAAAATAAATGCCGTTTTTAGGGTTGTAGACCATTACATTCCCTTCAACAATATATATAACTTTACTATTTTATGTATTTTCCTTCAAACGTGAAAACAGTTTTAGTGTTCATCGTGATATCTGGCGACAACTGTCGACCAATGAACCTTTCAATTTCCCACCATTTCTAGTCAATATATTTTCCAAAATATACTCCATTATGTAAATATAATGAGTACTGGACGTATAAATAGCACAAAATATATAATTTTGGGCCCACTGACCAGTTATTCACACTCAAATAGATAAGATCTTCTCCATTATATTGGCAATGGTTTTGCTAAGACCATGTGAGTGCATATATAACGTTTGAAATAAAATAGTAAAGTAATATATATTATTGAAGCGAATGGAATGCTCTACAACCCTATAGCCGACATTTATTTTTTCGGTTCATCGTTGAAGAGATATCCCGTCGAGAATAGAAAAAAGTGTGTTTTTTCCCAAAATGACAGACTTTCAAGAGCGGATATTTCGAAAACTAAAGATATCTTGAAAAACTTTATTGAGTAGAACTTGTACGAAATTTAATCAGCTTTCATTTGTTATAGAATAGTCATGTCGCTAAGACGCAGGGTTTCCGAGATATAAGTGAAAACCCGAAAACTTGGACCTTCTAAACCCCCGGCACAAAGGCTACGGGCGAGGACTTTTGATATGTTTACCTCTTAACTATCCGAAACAAAGTTATGAAGTTAAAAATTGTGTTCGAAACATTTCCATCTATAACTCTTAGTTGCCTGGACTATTAGTCGCTAAATTTCAAATTTCACGATGAACACTGAAGTTATTTTTACGTTTGAAGGAAAATACATAAAATAGCAAAGTAATATATATTATTGAAGGGAATGCAATACTCTACAACCCTATAACCGTTATCTATTATTTTGGTACATCGTTGAAGAGTTATCCGGTCAAAACGGGGAAAAAATATGCGGCAAAAGTGTTTTCCCCCAAAATGACAGACATTCAAGAGCGGATATTTCGAAAACTAAAGATATCTCGAAAAACTTTATAGAATAAAACTTGTAGGAAAGTTAATTAGCTTTCATTTGTTATAGAATGGTCATGTCGCTAGGACGCAGGGTTTCCGCGATAGAAGTGAAAACCCGAAAAATGGGACCTTCTAACCCCCCCCCCCTCCCCCCCCGGCACAAAGGCTACGGGCGTGGACTTTTGATATGTTTACCTCCTATCCAGCCCAAACAAAGTTACGAAGTCCAAAATTGTGTTCCAAAAATTTCCACCTATAGCTGGTTTCAAGCATTCGTTGCCTGGACTGATTAGAGTAGTATTCTACAACTAATCTATATATATATATATATATATATATATATATATATATATATATATATATATATATAGGGTAAGTGACCCAATAGTTGACACTTTAAGGAAGGGTTATTTTACTTAAAATAATTCTTCGCTTAATTTTTGAAAATAATAAACTTTGAATATATCAAATTATTCGTCAGCTCATTCTCTATGAAATTCACATAAACCAATTTTAGATACATTAAGTATTTCAAGTAAAATAAATCATTAAATTCTGCCTTACTCTGGTCCTAATGTTGACACGTCTGCAGTAGGTCGGTGCCTAAGTTTGACTTTTCTGTTCCTAAGGATGACAGTGAGGGAAAATGAAAATAATACAACTTCATTCTTTAAACAAACAACCTAATTGGATTGAAATCGTGCTGTTTTTCCTTCAACTTGAACTATACAATAACCACGAACTCTAATAACGTTAACTTTGTTTATAACTTGCTTATTACAGCCATTTTCATCATTCATCCCTTGGCCATTTTTGAACAATCGCTCTTCTTCTTTAACGTTTTGTGTAACTCATTGATGATGGTTTACTTACAACTGTTGATTCTACACAGTTCATGCTAGTGATGTCCTTCCTTCCTCAGGCTGAATGGAGGAGTCACCATCTTCCTCAGTCATGGAGTTTCTCACCTTATTTTTCCGACGAGAAGAATTTAAAAGTTATTTCTTGTAAGGGATTTTTCTTCTTTTTTGTTCAATCTAGCCTTCGCTCTTTTTTCTTGGCGATTTCAGCTGTGTTTTTTTTTTTTGTTTTAGCGCGGTTCCTCCCTCCCCCATAGGGAGGAACCCCGCTTATAGGGTTGATACAATGAAACAATCCGGAAGTGCCGACTAGAAAATTTCGCGTTTCAGAACCCCTATAGACCGAAAATAACGGTGGTTAAAATTTGTATATATATATATATATGTATATATATATATATATATATATATATATATATTTGTCTGTTCGCTCATTTATGGCTTCCCTGATGGTCCGATTTTGATGAAATTTGGTACAAAAATCCGTCGTCCAATTTGAAAGGTCAAGTTCGTTAACCAGCAGAATCCGCCCACTGGAAGATGGCGTTTGGGGCGAAATTCGCGCAAAAAAATCGTAACGCTTACGTTTTAGCGCGGTTCCTCCCTCCCCCATAGGGAGGAACCCCGCTTATAAGGTTGATACAATGAAACAATCCGGAAGTGCCGACTAGAAAATTTTGCGTTTCAGAACCCCTAGAAACCGAAAATAACGGTGATTCAAATTTGTATATATATATATATATGTATATATTTATTTATATATATATATATATATATATATATATATATATATATTTGTCTGTTCGCTCTCTAAATAGAAGACGAATGGTCCGATTGTGATGAAATTTGGTACAAAAATCCGTCGTCTAATTTGAAAGGTCAAGTTCGTTAGCCAGCAGAATCCGCCCACTGGAAGATGGCGTTTGGGGCGAAATTCGCGTAAAAAAAATCGTAACGCTTACGTTTTTGAGTTCATAAGCTTGTAAGTACTCGTTTTATAGGCTTCTTGGGCTAGGAAAACGAATGAAACCATTTTCAAGGCGATAGCTTTAACCGTTTTCGAGAAAATTGGAAAAATAGTTTTTGAATACCGTTTTTGGTTTGGGTACTTACAATCATGGGATTCAGTTGAAACATTTTCTGCATGTTCTACTTTCATTAAAACTAATATGTTGAAATTTTTGTTACGTTTAGAGTTAAGGAAGGTTTAGAATAAAATATTTTATTAACAGACATAAAAAGTTTTGGTAACGTTGTTTACTTTCCTTAATATCTCGAAAAAGATTGAGAATCTTGGTAAACGGAAGAATACAATTAGAAAGCTTATTAAATGCTCTTCAAAAATGGTTCTGATGAAAGTTTTGATTAGGCGATGTCAATCGGAGAAATAAGTGCTTAAAACTTTAAAGTAATTGATTCCGCTATTTCGAACTGTTCTTTTTGTCTTCGATTTTGGTACTTAGAATTATGGGATTCAGTTGAAACATTTTCTGCATGTTCGAATTGTATCAACACTAATATGTTGAAATTTTAGTTACGTTTGGAGTAAAGGAAGGGTTAGAATAAAATATTTTATTAACAGACAAGAAAAGTTTTGGTAACCTTTTATACTTTCGTTAGTATCTCGAAAACCGCTGAGAATCTTGGTAAACGGATGGTTTCCATTCGAAAGCTTACTAAATGCTCTAGAAAACAGGTTCTGAAGAAAGTTTTGATTAGGCGATGTCAAACGGAGAAATAAGTACATATAACTTAGAAGTTTGATAAACGATAATTGATTTCGGTAATTTATACGGTTCTTTTTGTCTGTTTTTATTTCTTGTTATTTTGTTATTGGTTCTAGGAGGAGGATGTATTTCTCAATAAAACAGGGGAATAAATACAAATTCTTTGAACCTGTAACAGAACTGAAAACGTAAATATTCTCTGTGTAGAGTCAGTCCGGGTCGAGGTAGTAGGCCGGTTCAGGTAGGCTGGTATTGCACTTCATAAATCAAGATTCATTGTTCTCATCAAGCATTCTAGGACAGCTGACAGTTACCTTTACCTGTAGGAAGTCATGCAGCCAAATTCTGTACTAGAAATATAATTATATTTTGTGGTTGAATGTGGCCGTAGTTCAATAAAAAATAACACTACTTTCTCATTTTCATGTACAATTTTATTTTGTTTAATTGCATTTAAAAGTAAAATGGATATGTTTGCACTGCAAGTTAAGTAAATTAGAAATATATTCGTAGAAGAGTCTTCTTAGACCGAAACTTGGGACGGCAGAAAGAGTAATTTCTGCTTAGGATAGTTTCATCCCTAGCCGAAAGTCATGTTTTTTTTTGTTTTTTTTTTTCATATTTGTTTACATTAGGAATGATGCAAACAAAGTAATAACTGTTTCTATTCTAAGTCTACAAAATAACACTAGGGATATGAATGGAACCGCGCTAAGATGACGCAGTTCCTGCGAGTCGGACTTTTTTGAGTTCATAAGCTTGTAAGTACTCGTTTTATAGGCTTCTTGGGCTAGGAAAACGAATGAAACCATTTTCAAGGCGATAGCTTTAACCGTTTTCGAGAAAATTGGAAAAATAGTTTTTGAATACCGCTTTTGGTTTGGGTACTTAGAATCATGGGATTCAGTTGAAACATTTTCTGCATGTTCTACATTCATCAAAACTAATATGTTGAAATTTTGGTTACGTTTGGAGTTAAGGAAGGGTTAGAATAAAATATTTTATTAACAGACAAAACGTTTTGGTAACTTTGTATACTTTCCTTAATATCTCGAAAAAGGTTGAGAATCTTGGTAAACGGAAGAATACCATTAGAAAGCTTACGAAATGCTTTACAAAAAAGATTCTGATGAAAGTTTTGATTAGACGATGTCAATCGGAGAAATAAGAGCTGTTCTTTTTGTCTGTTTTTATTCCTTGTTATTTTTTAATTGCTTATAGTTGGATAATGTATTTGATAATAAATCAGGTTAAGAAAAACAATTTAATCTTAGAGATATGGACTATATGGAGATATAACTTTTCAACTGCCTAGCGGGGTCCTTCCTATGGCGGGTTGGCCTATCCAGGTAAGATCGTAAATAAGACCTTTCTTGAAAGTAAAGATGGAACTGTCAACTTTGGTCCTCCTCTGCCTCCCGGCACTTTAAATGCTGACGAAGGCTACCAATGAGTAGCTGAAACGTCCTAAATATAGATTTGTTAACAAAAATCGTATTGAGGTTTCTTTAGCCGAATCCCAACCATTCCATCTTTACTTATCACCTCGACGGCTAACTATCTAATCTTCATGTTTTCTAGAAATGTGGACCCAAAATAATAACAGCTTCTATTTTAATCATTTTAAATGAGTCTAGAGATAAAAACGGAACCGCGCTAAGATGATGCAGTTCCTGCGAGTCGGACTTTTTTTTTTATGCCGGACTTGCTCTATTCATGAAATTTTAGTTTCCAACCTTCTTTAAACGTTCGGAAACCTGATACATCCATAGGTTGGTTAATGTGAGAAGCAGTTGGAGGTACCGCCTGTTATAACCATTGTACCACAAATTGATTAAGAAGTTGTGTGACATTTCAAATTGCAGAAAACTATTATAAAAAGTTGCCTGTCAACATTAGGAACAGAATGTCGAAATTAGGAAAACATGTTGTCAACTTAAGGTCCCAGTCATAAGAAATGAATTAAATCAGGATACATGAATTTCTAATGAAAATCTCAACTAAATGTTTTAGTATTCATCACTTACAACCGTTTTCCTAAAGTTGACATTAGTGTCAAGAAAAGAGGCCCTGGTTGTTTATTGGGTTCCCAATGTTGACACTACCATAATCTCAAGATTTTTTTATTTAACATGAGTCAAACCTTTTACAGCCCATAATTTAAGTATCATAGAGTTCATAGAAATCACAAAAATACAATTTAATGCACGCATTACAAAAAAAAATTCTTAAGAAATATTCTTAATCTCTTATCAAATTCACTAAGCAAAGAGAGCAGCAGGAGTTGACTCGAGGATTTTTCATACTAAAATGGCTGCAGATGTTATTAACGGAGTTGCATAGTTGATCGGGTCAGTCGACATTATTCTTCAACACCTGTTCTTTCATTTGGATGCAAACTTATTGAATTCTCTTGAATCTAATTGTTATTTTTCAAATTTAAATTTGAAGTGTCAACTTAAGGAGCAGTGTCAACGATCGGGTCATTTACCCTATATATATATATATATATATATATATATATATATATATATATATATATATACATATATATATATATATATATATATATATATATATATATATATATATATATATATATCACCTGTCTGTCTGTCCGTTTGTCTGTTTGTTCCTTATGCAAATCCACACCCTTCGTCCGATTTTGACCAAACTTGGTACACAGGTAGGTCGTGATACGGGGAGTGTCATCGGCTAGGTCAGAAACGTCTACCAGCTGTCTGTCTGTACGATTGTTCCTTACACAAATCCACACCGTTTGACCGATTTTGACCAAACGTGGCCCACAGGTAGGTCTTGACACGGGGAGAGTCAAAGGCTAGGTTAAACTCGTCTATGACTCACAGTTTGGAGATCACGAGATCGAAACAATGAACCCAAATAGTTACAGATTTGCGCTATTAGATTTCAATATTAATTATTTGGTTTCTAATTTATTTTTGCTTTTATAGATGCAGAAAGTAGGTAGAGCATAGCACGCCGGGTAACAGCTAGTTAGGTATAAAGTAGGTATAGCATGGCACGCCGGGTAACAGCTAGTTAGGTATAAAGTAGGTATAGCATAGCACGCCGGGTAACAGCTAGTTAGGTATGAAGTAGGTATAGCATGGCACGCCGGGTAACAGCTAGTTAGGTATAAAGTAGGTGTAGCATAGCACGCCGGGTAACAGCTAGTTAGGTATAAAGTAGGTATAGCATGGCACGCCGGGTAACAGCTAGTTAGGTATAAAGTAGGTATAGCATAGCACGCCGGGTAACAGCTAGTTAGGTATAAAGTAGGTATAGCATGGCACGCCGGGTAACAGCTAGTTAGGTATAAAGTAGGTATAGCATAGCACGCCGGGTAACAGCTAGTTAGGTATAAAGTAGGTATAGCATGGCACGCCGGGTAACAGCTAATTAGGTATAAAGTAGGTATAGCATAGCACGCCGGGTAACAGCTAGTTAGGTATAAAGTAGGTATAGCATAGCACGCCGGGTAACAGCTAGTTAGGTATAAAGTAGGTATAGCATAGCACGCCGGGCAACAGCTAGTTAGGTATAAAGTAGGTATAGCATAGCACGCCGGGTAACAGCTAGTTAGGTATAAAGTAGGTATAGCATGGCACGCCGGGTAACAGCTAGTTAGGTATAAAGTAGGTATAGCATAGCACGCCGGGTAACAGCTAGTTAGGTATAAAGTAGGTATAGCATAGCACGCCGGGTAACAGCTAGTTAGGTATAAAAAAATGTTAGTTCAAACGCGACCTTCGAACCTTCGGACCGAATACCTTCGGTTTTGGAGGTTTTTCACTCTCGGCACCACTGTGCGACCCCCCCCCCCTCCCCCCCCCCCCCCGCCTAACTATAAAACTCCATTGTAGTAGCTTTATCTCCAAAATTTAACCATGGTCACTTAAGTGTCTTCTTGGTCTTCCTCCCACCCCCCTAGGCATTTTTAGTGGTACGTATCTTTGTATTAATTATTATGAATTATTTTCACATGCAGAATATATTGTTTTTTCTTATAATATAAAATTGTAATGACGTTACTTGTGTGCTCGTGGGGCCAGTTGTTTCTGTTTACTGTAGGCTTATGTCTTTCTGCATCTTGTTTACCTTTACATCTTTGTTAATATTTTTACTTTTTCTTACTGACAACCATATTTTGTATAATAACTACCTATCTATTTAACGTTCAATTTTTAAAGATAAGATTGTTTCAAAGTTTATTGTCATGATGTTTTAACTGATTATTCTTACTTGTAATTTCTGTATATTTATTTTTAGCTGAAGAAGGCTGCCAAAGTGCAGCCGAAACGTCAAATATAGATTTCTGCCTGAACATCTGAAGTTTTTTCCTCCTACCCGAATCCCAACCAACCCTTGACTTCGTTTATACGTATTTGTCAGTTCGCGCTCTCTCATGCTCAAAAATTACCCAATTTTGTCCAGGTTTTTAGTCGGTTAGAGTCCGAGGCAGCATGGTTATCTCCTCGCCAGGTGTCCATGAAGGATATATATATCTGTGGCTTGGTGCTAAAAGGGCCAATGTCAATTTTTTCATATTTTGTGTTTTTTATTTACTTCCCTTAAAATACTTGCAAAAACACAAATATTCATGTATACTATAAAAATATATATAGTATTGATATATATTTGGTTTTATGCAAGTATTACAAGGGGGAGTAGATTAACAAAACAAAATATGGAAAAATTGACATTGGCCCTTTTAGCACCAAGCCACATATATATATATATATATATATATATATATATATATATATATATATATATATATATATATATATATATTAGTTTTGGATTAATATGGGAGGTGTAATAAAAGTTTCAAGTCATTGTGACGTTTTTGAGTGAACATCAACAAAAAAATAAACCGCTTTCCACTTTTCTCGGATATGGTTCGTCTTGAATGTAAGCGTTCTATTTCACACGCCACCGTACCTATACATGTAAAGTGTACCTGGAATTCTTTGATTTCCTTTGGGAGAATTGAGGCTGTTGGAATAGAAGTCCGAATCGCAGGAACTGGGTCATCTTAGTGCGTTTCCCTAAGGTCAATTGGATAGCTTAGAATAGAAAAAGTTAATATTTTGTTTTAATATTTCGTGAAAATGGAAGCACATGTAAATTGAAATCTCAAAGAGACGAAAGATCTTTGACACCAAAACACGAACCTGTCAATATCGTTCCCCTATAGCGCCGATTCCTACAATATAGATCGCTGAATTAAAAATTGCATAACAACCGTTTTGGCAGGAAATTTAATAAGCTTTCGAATAGAGCTTTCACGTTTACTACAATTACCCAGCCGGTTTCGCAATATATAAGAATAAATCCGAATATGCCAAGAAAAACCTGTTTTTTTTTTTTTTTTTTGTTTTGTTATATTTTTTTAACTCAAAAGCGGTTGTAGATATCGCCATAATAATGGTTTCATTAAATCCCCCTCGCCTAATTACTTTTAAAGGGTTGCCTGGAAGCCTAGAAACGAAAAAGTAAGCGCTAGGATTTCCCCCCGCAAATTTCATGCAAAACGAAACATGTCCAGGTGGATAGAATTGGCCGGTTATCGAACTTGATCTTTCAAATTAGACAAAGCATTTTTGAACTAAATGTCATCAAAACGGACAATGCTTTTTCATGTGAGTATAGCTCACAATTTTACTATACAAAACAAATTGTTAAATTTTTGTAAACGGCCATCAAAACACGCGTAGAGACGGAGACATCCTAGCCTACGTAGCAACGACAGAGCTTAATTCCCACGGACAGAGAACATGGAGCTAATGACCATAACATTAATTTAAACTAAAAAAAAAAAAAAATATAATGAAAACCAACGGGACCTACAGTTAACATGGTACCTGCCTGTTAGTTTTATCCGTAAAAAGACTAATGCCAGCTGATACCAAAAATAAATGAAAAAAAAACAACACTTACTATGAATGTATGAGCACGGGTAAGGCCGATCGACATCTCCTCAGCAGAGTGACCTGGAGTGAGGGAAGACTCGAAGGCTCACCTATATCCTGAGTTATAGAGGAAGTCTTGAGGCATACCGGCACACTTGTGGCATCAGTTTTCTCTTCGATTTTGGATGAAGACAAGTCTCTTTGTGTTTTGGTATCGATGGGCAGTGAGACACATATTGGTTGAGGCACATCGGCATCGGTCAGCGCGGCACTTTGGGGCACAACGGATATCGACGTGGAGGGAACGGCTCTTGTAGAGAAGGACCTATATCCAGAAACACGACTTCTAAGCCTATGAGCTAGGCAGAGTGATAAAGCAAGGAGACCGAGAAGCGGTGTTATGAAGGATGAGTCCCTGGAAGCCGGCGGTTCACAAACCGCACGGCTTCCAGTCGGCTCCAGCCAGACCTTACTCGAACTGTTTAGTAAAAGGTTGCCTTCTAAGGAGAACCACTCGAAGCGTAGCCTGTACACTGCCATCTAGGCTACTGGTGGGATTGCTAGACCCGCACACAAATACCCACGGACAGCTCCCCACCATCCCCACTCCGAATTCTACCTGTTATTAGCAAGTATACAGCCCCCTCCGCTCTTGACGAGTAACAACATTCGTTAATGTTTTCATAATTAGAGACACGGATATCAGAAACTCGATAAATAAAATAGTGCTGTTGGTGGTGGAGGTAGCGCAGTTTAAACGAATCGCAGCAAATGCCTTACCTTTGTGCGACTTTGAATAGAAGGCTGAGTTACATTTATTTACCATGCATCATACTTTAGCCTTAACCTCACTATTCGAAAAGGATGAGCAGAAGAGAAACGAAAATATCGTCCATGTCAAACTATCGAATATGAAAAATATCGTTTCCTAGATTCGAGGCTTAGCTCTTGGATTGTGGACGATACGGCTTGCCGCAAATTGCCGCAACTCCAACCCCTTTAGAACAGCCTTTAATTCATTAAATAAAGTATGTAATAAAACATACTATGTAAATATTGCTCCGATTTGCATAGTCGATAGTTTGACATGGTAGGGACGATATGTTAAATTAAATTTAAAAAAATAAGTGCGGCTCGCAAGAACTGCGTCATTTTAGTTATAATCCACGTCATTTGGAAAACATAGAATAGTTAAAAGATTTGTTTTGCTCCTTCGTAAAAAATGTAAACAGGTGTGAAAATGTAAAATGAAATCTGAGAAACAATATATTGAGCACGAAAACAGGAAGCTGACACCATCGAAGGCGGAAATTATTCCTTCCAATTATATGTATATGTTTCATTAAGACGAGAACTTTTACCGTTGGTGATGCGAAGGTAGAATTTGTTAGGGTTCGGTCATGGTATCTAAATAAAACTATATTTGTTATAAGAAAATGTGTTGGGGTCTCCCGTGGTCTAGGGTCACCGGTGCCAGAAATTTTCTCATCTCATGGCTCGCTGAGAAAATTCCTGGCTGCACCCTGGATGTCGGCGCTAATGGCCAAGAATTATGTCGATGTGCCGTAAAAAAAAAAAAAAAAAAAAAAAAAAAAAAAAAAAAAAAAAAAAAAAATGTGTTGTATTTTTTCCGACATTTCGGCTTGAAATTCAAGCCTTCACCAGGCTGTAAAACTAGGAGGGCAGTGTTAATACTGATTTATATACGAAAGAATTGACAAAAAAAGATAAACATTATATGTACATGGAAGAGGTGAATACATGTGGTAAGTGCGTGTTTAATAGCTTAAATTAGAGGTAGATTAATACAGATTTAAAACTTCAATTTTCACAGATTTCACAGAAATGCGAGTATCTAACAAGATAGAAAGAGCACTTAAGACAAAAAAAAATTATCTATGAAAAGGAGCAAAATGTATACGAAAAATTTTACTTGCCATGATAAGAGGTACATGAAGACAGAAGTTTTTCACAAATATTTTGATAAGTACTGCATAAAGACAATTTCTTTAAGGAAATAGTTGTAAATCAGTAAAAGTTCATTAGATAATCCAAGGCTTGTATTTGTTAAATAAACTTAAAACATATTGCATTTGTATTATAACAAGAGCTGACAATGCGCATAATTGTTTTCTTAATTTTGTTAATAGTATTTTAAATTACATAAATAGATAGTTATATTTAATGTTTTAGCGCGGTTCCTCCCTACCTCCATAGGGAGAACCCGCTTATGAGGTTGACCTCACGGCGCGATCCGGAAGTGCCGACTAGAAACTTTCTCGTTTCAGACCCCATAGATCACGAAAATATAGGTGGTTCAAATTTGTATATATATATATATATATATATATATATATATATATATGTGTGTGTGTATATTTATATATATGCTTGTCTGTTAACGCTCTAGCAAGCTCAAAAATGGTCCGATTTTGATGAAATTTAGTACAAAAATCTGTCCTCTTATTTGAAAGGTCAAGTTCGTTAGCCAGCAGAATCCGCACAAAGGAAGATGGCGTTTGGGGCGAAATTCGCGCAAAAAAACCGTAACGCTTACGTTTTTGAGTTCATATGCTTCCAGGTACTTCTTTTATAGGTTTCTAAACATAGGAAAACGAATGAAACCATTTTTAAGGCGATATCTGTTACCGTTTTTGAGAAAAGTGGAATCAATGTTTTCGCATGTCATTATTTTATTGGGGGTACTTAAAATCGCGGGATTCAATTGAAATTTTTTCTACATCTTGGGAATTAATCCCAACTGAGATGTTTAAATTTTGGTTATATTTGGAGTTAAGGAAGTATGCGAAAAAAAAATATTTTATTAATAGACATGAAAAGTTTTCGGATCTTCATACACTTTTCGTAAATATCTCGATAAAGGTTGGGCAATCGTGGTAAGTGGAAGGCAACCATTCGAATGCTTACTAAATTCTCTACAAAAAAGGTTCTGAAGCATTATTCGATGGGACAACGTCAATCAGAGATATAAGCGCTTAAAACGTGTTTGTTTTGTTTTGAAAGGGGTTTTCTATTTGTTTATCTCACTTTTTAATTGGTTGTTTTTTAATTGCATTTATCAGTAAAATTAGTATTGTAGTAAAATAAGCTAAGAAACGGTAAAAGGTATAGGTAATACGTTTGGAATAGCTGTGGAAATCAAGATGGCTGTGGCTAACCATGATGGCGTATACATAGGTTTGTTTTGAATTCTCCTATCTATATAACCTTCCTCCTGCTACAACTGAAGTTATCATTATTTCTAATTTTATAGAAAGATTTAACCCACGAGAGAATGAACTTTTATTTGCCATGAAGCACATATTTACAGTTGATTATTACAGTGAAACGAATTTGCTAGTGAAACAAGGAACTTAAAATGACAACGAATTTTCGGTTGTTTGGAATAGAGCCTGCTGAGCAGTGTTCGTAGAGTTAGTACGTTTTTAGTACATAATTGTATTGACTTATTCAGCCTTCCTCAAGAATGAGGATTAAGAATTATCCGCTTCTGTGAAAGTTGGGTACTGTCAGTTTCCTGTTATTTGTGATGCCTAATCTACTCCACTTCTTCGAGATATACAGAACCGCGCTAAGATGACGCAGTTCCTGCGAGTCGGACTTTTTTTGACTTGTACATAGTCCATGTTCACGAGTCCTTGAAAAAATCTATCTATTTACGCGAAACGGGTAGGAATACTATTGTTTTGCCAAAAGTTCGCCGGAAAACTGCGTTTTGGTTAGCGGACTCAGTTGGTTAACATACCTGATGACATTTTGTTTTAAACGAAGTATTTATGGAACAAATTTCGTCCAAATCAAGCACTTTTCATAGAAGAGAAGAGTTAGAACAGATGAGTACATCGTACTTCCATGATCTCTGAGTTATGTTACCTCGACATTTCTAGTCGGAATCGTAGGATTGATCCGAGTAGGGTCGATTCGACATAGGCGATGGAAACGCGTATCTAAACGTAGTCGATATTTAATGGAAAGGGTAGAAAAAGAAGAAACGAGACTAAGATAGAGAGGAAATAGAACCTTGTGAGCCTAGATAGAAATAGAAAACAAACAAGATAGGGAGAACAAAAGTTGACACTTGACAGAAGAACAAAAACAACGTGAATCTGAATCTAATAAGTCGGATCATGCAAAGAGGAAGAGAGACAAAACAAGCAGGGAGAACAAGAACTACACTAGAGAGAAAGAGGAAGTGTGACTAGATAGAAAGGGAAACATACTCACAGGCTGCCGAAGGGTCTACGAAGTGATGGAGTTCTCCGCCGCCGTCGAAGTGGTGGAGAGAGGGATAGAGAGAGAGACTGGAGCGAGATGGCCCCGCTGAACGCCACTGTGTTCACTTAATTTCCTCAACTAACAAATCCCATCTACAATATTCCTATTGCGCGCTTAGGCTTCGTTTCTCAGTATAACTTCTTCTAGTCGCTCATTTCAAAGAGTTTCTTCTTATAGTAACCTAATTATTCTTTTCATTCTGAATTGACGTGCCCTCAGGATAATAGTTTCCACATGTCTTCAGTTTTTGGGCAACATCAAAAGCCCATGGAGGTTTCTCGGTAGAATTTCAGCTTTGATAGTTCGGTCCAAGTTCGATATCCCAGGAATCAGAAGAACTTTTTCCCCCCAACTTAATTATTTTGCTTCCGTAAAGATTTTTTCTGTTCACAGGCACTTCAAACATTTTTACATGTAACTAGGTCAAATCAAATTAAAATCATTAGGAAAAGTTTCCAATGTCCAATAGTCCACTTGCACTTTATTCTTGCATTAACCTATTCATATGAAGTAAAGAAATACACATATGATTAAATAATTATACGCGAAGATTATACACTCATTTTATGTGGTCCATAAGAATGGGACAAACTTATATCACGAACCGCTTTGAACAAGGAACCATAATTGAAGCCAACAACAAAAAGTAAAAAATCTAATCATCCAAAAAACCTTAAGAATGGTGACGTGGAAAGTAACCTGGCCGTGAGGGCCTGCCCCGATAGCTGCCCTGCCTCTCTCCCACTGCCCTGCGCCCTACTCTTGCTCGATAACCTCCCCTCTTTCCCCTCATCCTAACCCCACTAAATGCACTCCACCACCCCCTTTTCACTTCCCCTCCAGCGACCTCGCATCCCCTCTCCGACCTCACGACCAGGTCTTTCCAATTGCTGGCTATTACCGATTTAGTGGCTAAAATCAATTGAAATCAGGTTTCGAAGCTTTTCGCCCCGTTGAATAGCAAAACATAAAGAGGTAGTGAATTTCACTGAGCGATAAAGAACTTTATTTCGCTTTATGAGCCAACTAAATCCACAGATTATTCAAATATATTGAGATGGAGATAATTAGCCGTAGAGGTGATCTGAAGGATGTCAAGGAATAATTCGGCTAACAGAAAAACATCAGCACTTCAGAAAAATCTATATTGAGAACGTTCCGACATGCTCTTCGGCATGCTCAGCACTTAATGTCTAGGCAAGGGAGGAACCCCTTTTAGGTGACCATGGATAAGTGTTAGGGTTAACACTTATCCATCATCACCTAAAAGTAAAATTTTACAAACAAATATAAAGTTTAGCAATGGGTAATTATCTTGCAACTGACTTATCTTCTATCTTACTCTCCGACCTACATAGCTCTCTCGTCTCACAGTTCCCCCAGAACATAGGATTTGTGTGTAAGTACTAAGTCCTGGGGGACGAGGTTAGCTCAGTGGTATAGCACTCGACTAATGAACTGGAGGACCAGGTTCAAAACCCGAGCGCGCACTAAAGATTTTTTCTTCTAGTGCTGCCGTTCGAGGGTTGGATATGGGGTCCCAGATCGTCCCTAGGCTCACCCAGCCTTTAATTAATTTAAGTAATAATGGTTACCTTGGGTGCTAATGACTCTAGCAGTCGAAGCAGCCAAGGGGAAAATCAGGCGGCCGGAGCATAGTGTTGACCACACTATCTCCCTGGCGTGCCGTATGGTCAAGAATCACTGGGACTGATACAGGCCGTATGGGCCTGTTACGGGACTGATTTTTTTTTTTTTTTTTTTTTTTTTTTTTTCTATGTCCTGGGGGACAGACAGATAGTACTATTACACAAATTCCACATATGTACTCTGGAACTATCATTCTTCCCATCCCTATTCCGTCAAATTTAAAGTAGCTCACAATCTTCTTCGCCACGTCCTAGCCTTCCGTCCGACTCGCAGGAACTGCATCATCTTAGCGCGGTTCCGTTCTTATCCCTAGTCTCATTTTGAAAGATTAAAATAGAAACAGTTATTATTTTACTTCCACCTTTCTTGAAAGGTCTTGATTTTTTATCTTACCTGTATGGGTCGGCCAGCCCCAGGAAGGCTCCCGCATAGAGGCAGTTGCATACAGCCAAGGTCTTTGAATCTCCCTCTTGGAAAGCTATTTTTCTAACAATAAATTCTTTTTCTTATTTTACTTAACCTGTTTTATTGTTAAATACATTGTCCAACTATAAGCAATTAAAAAATAACAAGGAATAGAAACAGACAAAAAGAACCGTTCGAATAAACGAAATCAATTACTTTAAAGTTATAAGCACTTAACTCCGATTGACATCGCCTAATCAAAACTTTCTTCAGAACCTTTTTTGTAGAGCATTTAGTAAGCTTTCGAGTGGTAGCCTTCCGCTTACCAAGATTCTCAGACCACTACAATTACCGAGTTTCAATGTAATACTACAAAAACTACGGCCGGTATGGGCCAATACATAATTTGGGTCCGGAGTATATATATGTATATATATATATATATATATATATATATATATATATATATATATATATATTTATATGTATATACATATAAATATATACGCCCCTGCTTCTTGTAGCTTTTTCAGCACCGGTTGAATTCGTTGGATCATTTATTCCATTGTCCTGTTTTCGGAACACTTACCTTTTTGCCATTTCACTAGTATTAAGGAAATCTTCTATTTCCCTTGTCGAATATTATTTATCATTTACTACCAATATTTTTTTTTTTTATTTGCTTTTTTACCCTCGTTCTAAATTGTTTTGTTTTCTACATTAAGCGCAGAAAATCATCACAACGACAAATTAATCAGTGTAGTTCATACTCATACGCTTTTCTGGAATATGAAGTACAGGGTGTCACAAAAATAATGGTCATCCGTTGACCAGATGATTCTCCGATGCGAGATCGGAAAAAATAACCCCCGCAAAATTGACCTTGAAATGTTATTAAAGGTCAATTTTTTTATTGCATATTTCGAATCTATGAGTCATGAGGAAGAAAAAAGTCAACGGCACCATAGGTCAGAAAATACTCTTTGTGGTCAAAATGACCATTACCTACGTATACGTGAGCCATTCCACTCCAATTGACAAATGGTGGCTGATTTTGATATATTTTTTTTTTTTTTTACATGTTCTACTAACCCCTTGGGCAAAAATACCTCGCTTCATTTTTTTTAAAAAAGCATCTTCTAGTATACAAAATTATAAGTATGAAAAACGAGCCTCCTAGCGGCAATCATTGGAGGACCATAACTCATATTTTACAATTTACAGGAATGCCTTCATGAGGTTATTCTCGAAGCTCGCACACTGTAACGTCCAATGGACACATATATATATATATATATATATATATATATATATATATATATATATGCATAAATAGATATAGATTTAAAAATGTTAACGTCTGTCTTTTTTGGTGTCTCTGATGTAGGATTGATGCTAATTTGCAAAAAATTGTCAAAATTGGCTTTATGAGGCCGACCTTTTTCCTTCGGAAATTCGCTGAAATGGTGTATTAGTGAAATTATGCAAAATCGTCGAAAATGCCCAACTTTAGACCCCTAAATAAACCAAACGGGATTGAAGGGAAATCTGGAAACATTTTACTATTTTCTGCATGTGATGGACTGCTAAATACTCAAAAAAAAAAAACTAATGTTTATTTTAGTCTAGGGGACGTTGTTGTATTTTTCAATTTCGAAAAACAAAAAAAAAACTTAAAATATTATAAAAAGTTATTTCAGTTAAAATAACAATCGATGGGTGTAGTGGCTAAAGCCTAGTCCACACTGGTAGACATGTTGCGCGATTTTGGCCTCGAGACGTGTCTCAGGTTGTCTACGTAGACATGTGTATAGAGGAGGCCCTGTCTATGGGCTTGTTGCGAGACCAAAAATCTCAAGTCTAAGGTCTACCGAGTGGAATGGGAGTCTTTAGACATGTTGCGCGATTTTGGTCTCGAGGCGTGTCTCAGGTTGTCTACGTAGACATGTCTATAGACGAGGCCCTGTCTATGGGCTTGTTGCGAGACCAAAAATCTCAAGTCTAAGGTCTCCCGAGTGGAATGGGAGTCTTTAGACATGTTGCGGAACATTTGGACGTCACCGGCGCCTTGTGGCTAGGCATGTCGCAGTCTTTCATCTTATTTTAATTGTCCCAGTACCCCCCCCCCCCCCCTTCCCATTTTATATCTTATGATATAAAATGTGTAATAATAATTTAATAATAAATAAATAAATATATGTATGTATGTATATGTGTGTATATATGCGTACATACGCCCAAGTACGTATGTACGTGGGCGTATGTGTATTTGTATATACATAGTTTAGTTTAGTATTGGTATTGGTATTAGTATAAATTTTCTTATGTAGTTTAGTAATAGTAATTTGGAGACCCGTTGGCCGTGAGGGTTAAGGCGTGAGCACTTAACACTCCGTGCCAAAGGTCGTGGGTTCGATTCCCACTAGGGGTGGTGGCTTTTCTTTCGAAAAAAAGAAAAGGCATCAGCCCTATCCTGGCTAGAAAATGGTGGTAACCTATAGATAACCCTTCCTAAAATTCGTAGTTAATAATAAATGGATGTTAAAATTTAAATAAATAAATAGTATTAGTAATAATATTGCTACATTTTTATTTATTTATTTAAGAGCTCCGTAACTAAGATGATAAGCTCTAATTTTCTTAATTTATTTAATGACTGCTCCACAACGCGCTGTGTTCCATTGTAGACAGTAGCAGGTCGATATTTAATAATTATGTTTCTAGACATTATTCACAGATTTACGGTACAATACTTTAGAGATATAAATAGTATGACATATACATGAAGATATTTGTTATACATGCACAAATATGAGCTTATACGGCACATATGAATAATAAAAATGTATTTTTATAACATTTAATAATTTCAAATTGAAGAACTTAATTAAATTAAATTTAATAAAAATGTTTTATTTAAGTTTTATTTATTTGTTTTTATCCTCTAAAGGAGTAATATTTTAAGTGGGATTAAGTTTAGAGAATCAGCATTGTAGCAGTACTTTAGCATAATAACATATTTTTTTTTTTAATTTACATTTTATAGAACACAAAAATAATAGATATCTAAAGAATTTCATATTAAAATTATTAATTCTAATAATAATGAAATAAAAACTTAATTAAAATATATATAAACTAATAAAAATTGTATTGAAAAGGTAAATATAGGATGTTTCTGATTTTAGTAAAACATATGTTTATTAATTTAGGAGTACTTTATGTTGTTAAGACAACGGTTATCTGAAATTCTATAACATACATATATAATTATTTTGTATTAAATTAAGATAAGAACGGTATTTCATTAAATTGAAATAGGTATATTTTATCATTAGATTAAAGTGAGTTAGGTTACGTTTCAGAATAAATAGACACATGAATTCAAGAGTAATAATATATAATAATATAATTATAAAATTAAAATAAACTGCATATTGCTACAGAGTACATTAATATTATTTTTAATAGATACCAGTTGTATTAGTTAAAAAAAAATCTATATATATATATATATATATATATATATATATATATATATATATATATATATATAATATATAAAACAAGAGAAAAAAAAATATATATACATAAAAAAAATATAATAAAAAAAAGAAAGAATCTGGACTCGCTGGCCGCCAAGCATAATTCATCAGTATAGGCTGTAATAAAAAATACGTAATTTAAAAACTTCTTTTAACCAGGAGCGAAAAAAATTACTCCGACGAGTGGTCCCAAATATCCACGTGGTTTTCATACGAGAACTTGCAATTCCTGCTTCCAGCAAACGAGTCAGAGGGTAGCCGGAACACAGACTTTCATGATGGATAAAAGAATGAAATAATTATTGCTAAACACGCAATCAACCCTCACAAAACAATGGCCTCCATGGTTGAGACTGGGAAGACGAGACTGAAATATCCACATCATAGTGTGGACGCGAGACAAGACCAAGGTCTGTCTCTATAGACCAAGTCTATGTCTCAAGCCTAGACCGTCTCAGCCTGTCTCTAGACAAATCGCGCAACGAGGTCTACCAGTGTGTACTTACCTTAACGCCTTGGACTCTCACACGGGAGAAGGTGGGTTCGATTCCCAAAGGCGACAGGAATTTTCTCATCTCATGACCTCATGCTCCTATGCTGAATTATCCCTACCTTAACAAAAATACTATTTAAATAAATTCAAGTGCCTTTTTTTTAAATTTCAGATGAAGAATATTTGCAAATGAAAACGTATTTTTACAGAGAACTACTTGACGCATCGACACCCCGTTTGCACGGTTCTTCCTTGTTTTGTTAGTACATTTTAAAAATATAATGCAAAATATGAGTAAAGAGGAAATTCTTCCCTTCATAGGTCTATTTGAGCCCTTAGAAGTGTTATTTTTTCATTTCCGAGGAAACCCTTTGTAGATCTCGACAAGAACCACAACTTTGCTCCTTTGAAAAATTATGATATCTCAAACCGTTTAGTAGTTATTTCTCTAATGGCCCGCTTGTCTGGGCAACCCTGTATATACAGATTCAACTCATTTTGGAGTATACTATGTCCCATAGGATTGAATGTGGTTGGATCTGTTTCGGGTGAGGTGCGTTGCCCGTTGTTGAAGCATCTAGCGCAGCGCCACTCGTATAAGCTTCCAGTGGACGACCCCACTGAAATTACGATGATATTTGCACGAATACTTTTGTGAAATATTTTTGGAGCAAAATATTCCGGCTTGATGCCACTCCTTAGAGTGAATAAATGGAACGCTTTGTGTCAGAATTCAGCCTCTTTAGTAGTTCTATCTCTACTAGCAATATTAAAATAAATGAGAATTTGCATTCCATGTCTGAGGAATGAATTTTTGCTATTTAAAAAACAAAAAAAAGTTGTTGGAGTCATTTCGAGCCGTTGGGTGTTTATTATAAAGGCTCGTCTCATTTTATCGCTCATTCTTTTACCTTTTTTATCGTTTCATTAAATACCGTCAACCGGGGTGACTATTGCCAAAATTTTGGTTTTTCACTTATTACAATCACATGGTTGCTTTTTCATATCGTTGTATAGTATAACATTTCACTTTTCATCTCTGAAGTTTTCAGATTTTTTAGTGAACATATGTTGGCCAGGGATCAATATATGTTCGTGACAATAGTCACCCCGCGAGTGGGGTGACTATTGTCACAGGTATTTCTAATGGAAGAAAACGTTTCACATAAATGGGGTGACTATGGACAAAAAGGGAAAGTCTCTAAATTCAGAAAACGTTCAGTAAAAAAAATGTTATCAACATTTTTATATTTTTAAGAAAATAGCCAATTCCTTATTTCAAAAAACAGTCCTATTGTTCCTTTTTAATTAAAATAGGCACAATTTAAAGAGTATTGTAATATTTCATTAAAGCTTAATAATTTAACATAGGAATGAAATCAAAATTCATGGAAGAAAAATTAAGAAATCACCATCCCTCCGAACTCCTCCTTATTAAAGGTTAACCACCCTCTCCTCTCTCTCTCTTGGGTGGAGTTAGTTTACGAACTATGTCCGATTTCAGGACAGTGGATGTTTCTGGGTTTTCAGGGATTATGAACCTTTGAAGGTTTTTTTAACGAATTTAATCACGACTACGTCTTCGTAAATTTCGTCATCTCTTTTGATAAATTTGTGAATTGGTTGACATTACATAAATCAGCTTTTGGCACTGTGCCCCTTTTTGAATTCATTGGTTGGCCAATTTGGGTAGAGTTAAGTAGTTAACATTTGAAGAGAATAAAGTGTCACCTCAAGTTGTGACAATTGTCACCCCAAAAGTGACTCCAAAATGACAAGGGCTTGGGTAAAATGTTATAACTTCTATATAAACATCAAAATATACAATCTAGGTTTGCCTGCTCCCGCGTGAGGTGTCTGCCGAGCACCCAAACCAACAGGAAGACCTGTCAGACCAAACTGTGAGGTTCTGGGTGGGAAGTTATCCAACATACCAAAAGTTTCACAAAACTCTGAAATTTTCACAATTTTTTTTCTTTTTGAAAATAGAAGAAAAAATAATTAAACCTACGGAGGTTTGTCCATAAATATGTAGGCTACATTTTAGGTACCAAAAACACCCAAAAAAATCTATAGGGAAAAGTTTACTGCCAAATTTGAAAATTCCTAGCTTTTGACAATTCTCAACCCATGGACAATAGTCACCCCGGCTGACGGTACCTTTTTTTGTTGTGTTTTTCGGTGTTTGATTTATTTATTATTATTATTGGGGGTTTTTCTCCTCAGTCTCCTGGGATAAATTCTTTCGGGGGCTATTGCCTACCGAAAGAATTGTTTTTTTTTGTTCTTTTTTACGGGCGCTCATTTAGAAACTTTTTTACCGTTCTGGCGGTATGAAATTATTATTATTACTATCGATTATAGATTGGATCTTCATGTGCTTTGGATATCGGAATCCTTCATAATTCCTGTCGATTTCCCAAAATATGAGAATTACCTTTGAAATTAAAATAAATATTTTGAATAGGGAAACAAAAATAAAATAATATAATACATTGCGACACAATGAACAAACTATCACCTTTATAAGCTCTTTGGCAATGAACTTTTGATAGTTAATGTATAGAATCGACTCTGACAGTACAAGATAACAGTCAATTACCTCAGGAAGTTAATAATGTGATTTGAATTTAATATATATTTAAAAAAATGACTACAGTTGCCTTTCGTTTGTTTACCATTTCTACTTTTATACTGTTCTTCTCTACTGACCTAAGTAGTAAGTCATCTAGATCTTTTACTAGATATCATGTAAAAACAGTTGTAATGGGTGTAATCCTGCCCCTAGCTTTCTCCTACCATAAAAGGCATTTTTTAATCTCACGATTAACTATTGGTACTGCTCTAAGAGTTAGACAACCGGCTGAAATTCAATAAATGGGGCTATTCTGAGAGTGATTTTACTGTAACTGATTTTTAGTTAAAGAATTCATTAAATATTAAATATATCTTATAAAAAAGATTTAGTCTGAATTAAGCTGTTGCTTACCTTATTGGGAAGGGTCTAAATCATTCAAACAAACATGATTACACTCTATGCTGAATGACACGTGAAGTGATTAATTTTTTTAATGCCTGGATTCTGGCCATTGATCCAAACAACTATGTGTCTGTGTAATTTAAAAATTTATGTTATAGCCCTGGTCCATTAGCCATAGTATTTTGATTCGTAGATAGAACACAGAAGTTTTTATTTTGATTTGTTTCTCTCTAAATTCTCAACTTTTGGTCAGTTTCGATTTTGCTTTAATGCCCTTTTACTGGTACAGAAACTTTGATAAGTTGTGTTAGCACATTTCTACAATTCTTTAAGCTTTATCTTGATCACGTAGACTTTTCTGGTAATATTTATGACTCACGTCTGTCAAAGACCAATTATTTTAGTTTCTTACACTGCATGTTAAGCCCAAGTAAAAGAGTGTACTACATGTTTATATGCAGTAGCATGCTTGTTATCATACTGTAAAAAATTGTTAAAATTTTTATAGACATGAAAATGTCTTTTACCTGTTTATTATACTATGTTTAAAAAAAAAAAAAAACCTATTCCTGTACTGATGAAAAAAATAATAGTGCAAATTTAAAAAAAAAAAAATGATTGTGAACACAGCCTAAAAGGATTCCCTCCGGTGAACACGGCAGTTGGCCAGGAGCCCCTGTGTTGGGACAGCAAAATGCATAAGCTATTGAGATTATAAATAGTTAAGGCTCCCACAGTACTTGTAATTTTCTCTTTTTGTTATATTAAATATATATATATATATATATATATATATATATATATATATATATCTGCTGTATAACACGCAAAACTCATTAACTCCTACTCTATAATGAAATATTAATTAAGTAAAGATGGAATGGTTGGGATTCGGCTAAATAAACCTCAATATGATTTTGTTTTAAAAAATCTATATTTCGGACGTTTCGGCTACTCATTGGTAGCCTTCGTCAGCTAAAATGACAAAAAAAATAAATTAATACAGAAACAAAAAAAATTTATAATTGTGATAGGTAACAGAAGTACATCCCATCTTTACTTATCACCTCGACGGCTAACTATCTAATCATCATGAAATATTAATGTGCCCCTAGCAAACATAATTTGTTCCCATGACTAGGTATATAATTTTCGATACTAACAATAACCAGTGTTTTTTTCTAAATAATTGAGTCATCTGAATAAAAAAAATAAAAATCATTTATATTTATAGCAGTATTTTTTTTTTTTTATGAGAATTGCACCAATATTAAACACCTTTTTTTTTTTTTTGTATCTTGCTTAAATTAGCTTTTGTCACTTTCGGTGGTGGATTTTTTTATGTGATGCTAGTGTTTGCAGAAATAGCCCACTGACCAACGCCCCTGGTCAGTGGGCTATTTTTCTAAATCTTCAATAAAATAAATTTCTATTCATTTGAAGGACAAAATAAATACAATAATCAACAATTTTTAGATAGTGAGGTTTGTGGAGATGAGTTTGGTTTTGAAGAATCCTGCCCAAAGCCAGATGTACCTGAACATTTTACTAGTTGTTGCTGGGAGAACAGAACTCTTACCTGTTGTGCACCCAATTCTCACATAGAAGATTCGTAAGTATAACTTACAGTAGGCGTTATAGCCCAATTGTTGATACACCGTTAAACACACACAAAAAAAAAAACACAGTAAAATTATTGAGAGGAGATCGTTGACCGTAGATGATGCAAGGTAGGGATTGTCGGGGTTCGGTCACTGCTATTTAATAAAACTACATTTTATCATGAAAATGGTTTTATTGTGCCGACGTTTCGGCTTGAACTTCAAGCCTTCATCAGGGCTGTAAAAAACAAGTAGGACGGATGTAATACTGAAATATACATATATATATATATATATATATATATATATATATATATATATATATATATGCCTACATACAAAAATACACATACATATATACATACATGCATATATGGAAAAATACAAAACATAAAATACTAGAACATAATATATAGAAGAACAATGTGCTCTAGAAGTGTTTAGATTATTAGGAAAACAGATATAAGAATAACAGATTACATATTAGATTAGATATAAGAATAACAATATGGGCTTACCGATGGGAAGATAGAGAACTATTCCTCACAAATGCGGGATCATTTCTGACAGTTAATACAGGGAAACATAGGAAGAAAGGAGTTGGTGAGGGGGGGGGGTTCTGGACCACCCAATGGGTAGAGAACATAGAAGATGAAAGAAAGAGCGGCGAAGTACAGTAAGGGGTCATAAAGTCATAAAATGTTGTGTTAATGGAAAGGGAGGCAGGTATAAAGGGCTATATTGCAGGCGGTATAGGGGATTAGGATGGAGTTTTTAATAAATGGAAGATGTTGGAGTAGGTAGAGGAGATGACTTCTTTGTCAATTTTGTCATTAACTGGGTTATTTTCTAGGTGGATAAAAATTGATTCGGAAAGGAGGCGTTTGTCTTCGTTGAAATCAGTGGAAAGGATGGAGTATAGGTCAAAAACAAAGTCATGTCCGTCTGTGATGGCATGTCTAGTTAAAGCTGTCTTTATTCCGTACATCGTTTTTGTGGTTGTTGATACGTTTTCTTACTGGGTTCTTTGTCTGTCCAATGTACGCACTATTGCAGTTGTACTAAAATTATGATTAAAAATATATCATTATCATAATTTAAACTTTTTGTTTCATAGTTTTTGCATAAAACTGATTGCTACAACATTTGCATCCTGTTCAAAGTTTTGAACGTGTGACCTCCAAACTGTGAGTCCTAGACTTACCTGTGTGCCAAGTATGATCACAATTGGTCAAACAGTGTGGATTTGTATAAGGAACAAACATACAGACAGACAACTGGTAGACGTTTTTGAGCTAGCCTATGAAACTCCCCGTAACTAGACGGGGGTTTGTCAAACTCGGTCAAACGGTGTGGATTTGTATAAGGAACAAGCATACAGACAGGCAGCTGTAGACGTTTATGACACCTAAGACACTCCCCAGATCAAGATCTACCTGTGTGTCAAGTTTGGTTAAAATTGGTCAAACGGTGTGGATTTGTATAAGGAACAAACAGATAAACAGACAGACAGACACATGATTTTTATGTACAGGGTGTTTCAGGGTTAACTGGCCAAACTGAAAATCTGAACTAAGGACCTCAAAACAAGAAAAAAAATTCCTTTGAAGGTATGTCTGTAAACGCTTTGTTTAGGAGATATTCACACGTAAAGATGTTCATTGTTCTGAATTATTTACCTTATATGAAATAAATAAAACCTATTTATTTCTTCTAACTGCTTTACAATAAACACTAAGACTCAAAATAATTTTTTTTCAAATTGAACTTATGTCCGCTAATATAAAAACTATTGGCAGCATGAAGATTATTACTATTATGGATAAGGATTAATACTCCTATGGAATCAGCATTGTAAACTGTCAATAACATTTATCAGTTCGTAATGTTAATGCTGCCCATCGTGAATATGCTAGGCAATTTCCGAATAGACGATTACCAGACAAGTCTATCTTTAGCTCCACGTTTCAACTTCTTAGAGAAACTGGTACATTTGCTATAATACCTAGTGCTGATGGTATTTTTGCCCCTTTACAAAATGAAGAAAGGAATACGACTATATTAGAATATTTCGATGATAATCCATCTTGCAGTGTACGAAGAGTTGGAGCAGAATTAAATATTACGCCAACTACAGTATGGAGAACTCTCATTGCAGATGGACTTCAGCCATATCTTTATCAACGGGTACAAAATTTATTATCACAGTATAACGCAAAGGAGCATTTTTTTGGATTGGTACTTAAATCAAGTTGAGCATAATCCACAATTTTCAGGAAACATTCTTTCGACTGATGAAGCTACTTTCACTTGAAGAGTTATTTTCAATCAGAAAAAAAATCACCTCTGGTCACAGAAAAATCCTTATGCCATTTGTGAGCATATTTTCAGCACCAGTTTCAGTGCAATGTGTGGTTGGGATTACTAGACAATATTTTAATTGGTCCGCATTTCTTGCCACCTCGACCCAATCCTCATGCTGCCAATAGTTATTATATTTTTTAAGTTAGAGTTAAGAGTTTATTTTTAAGCAGTTAGAAGAAATAAATAGGTTTTATTTATTTCATATAACGTAATTAATTCATAACAATGATAATCTTTCGGTGTGCATATCTCCTAAACAAAGTGTTTGCAGACATACCTTCAGAGGAATTTTTTTTCTTGTTTTGAGGCCCTTAGTTCATACTTTCAGTTTGGCCAGTTAACCCTTAAACACCCTGTATATAAAAATCATGTGTCTGTCTGTCTGTTTATCTGTTTGTTCCTTATACAAATCCACACCGTTTGACCAATTTTAACCAAACTTGACACAAGATATAGGTTAATTTTAGCAAATTATTCAGGAATGCAGTCTACTCTACCAAAATTCTGAGGAAAGCACTTAGTTATGCAGCTCCTGCGTGACAGACTTTTATTCTTAGGAAGTACCAATACTGATTGGCTCTTTCCTAATTGTTTTCAAGTATTCACTTACTTAAGTTATCACAATTAATTATTGCACTGTATTTTGTACAGATTTTCAATCAATGTTAATTAATTTAAAACCTGTACAAAATACTGTCCAATAATTAGTTGTGCTAACTTAAGTGTTTAATAATTAATAAATGTTAATTAATTATAAAGTTGGAGGCCCAGTGGCCGCAATTGCTAAGGCGTATGCACTTCGTGCCGAAGGTCGTGGGTTCAATTCTCACTTGGGGTGGTGGCTTTTCTTTTGAAAAAAAGTAATGACTTCAGCCCTATCCTGGCGAGAAAAAGATGGTAACCTATAGATAAGCCGTCCTAAAATTCTCTGTTAATTATAATGGGCGTTAAAATTTAAATTATTAAATTATGAATATCTGGATTTTTATTATTTATAGAGTCACGCTTAAAACGACAAAATCATTTTAATAAAAAACGACTTAATTTTCTATCTTTAAAGAAGTTGAGGGTAATTGGTTACTAGTTTGCCTCATGCTTTTGGATTTGTGGGGTATTTTCATTGGCGAAGAAACAAAATTGAAACTTAGAGAACTCACGCACGAAATGTGGCCCACATAGATGAAAATGAAACAAAGTAAATCTGGTAGCACTCAAGAGAGATGTGAATAAAATAAATTTACTTACGTGGCAGCCCAAGCCGACATCTAAGAAATAGCCGATCAGAAGGGACGATAAAAATTGGGGATAAAAGGAGAGGAGTGATACAGCCATACCTCCTTCACCATCTGCCATAAGTACTTTGGTTGAGAGAAGAGCAGGAGGCAAAGCTTCTCATACCGAAGAAAACAAATAAGGCACCTACCACTCTCTCAGAGACCTACCACTCTCTCAGTATCCTACTTAAAAACATGGAAAATACCGAACAGGATTGGTTATTTGTTTTTAATATTATTTATTTTTCATCAAGGTTACCTCTCCTAAATTGTTTTAACCCTTTAAGGGGCAGAGACGGCCTAAGTCGTCGTAAGTTCAAAAATTCGCTCGCCGCACCAATTCTAGTAGCTTGTTGCTCTGATAGATATCCTCGGACTGTTAAAACTATTTACAACCCTTCCAGCCCCTTTCTACCCCTTGGCAGCCCACATAGCGGTACTTTAACAGTGTTTGTTGTCTTACAACGCCTAGCGTACCCAACCTCTCCTCAGTCTGTGCCCACTCTCTCAAGCGTTCTCAGTGATTTCCTTCCACAGAAGCACAACTACCTTCAAAAATGTAATTAAAAAAATCGTCTATATGAAATACTATTGCATGTTACTTTATGTTTCTAGAATATGTCACTAGGATGTTATTGATAATTGTTTAGACAAAAATCGGATGTTTGTTCAATTAATTTACAACTATTTTTATATTATATAAAATATCTATTTATTATTTAGGTACATATATTGTAATTAATCATGCACGTATTTAAAATGATATGTATATATTTTATCACAGTTTATTTATTTCCTTTCTGCTTTATGTAATTACAAATGTCTCAAAGAGTAAAAATATTTCTTTGCAAATTTTAATTTGAGTAAACGGGCTAATGATCAAATTTTATAGAAATTCAAAAAATAAGTAAGGAAAGAATCCAGAGGACAAGGAAACTAACAGAGATAATAAATCCCATTATAAGCGTGAAAGATCGCGGCCCTAACGTGGGAAATGTCTAGACCTGTGTCATGCAGGCTTGCATTCAAGTACACATAACATAGACCCTTATAGCGCACAACCGGCTCAGGCCGTTTTAAAAAAAAAAGTGAAAGAGTTTGATTTTGCAATAAACGGGCTATAGGGGATGTTTTGGCAACCACAAGGAGTCATTTTTTTGCATGACTTGATTTTTAATTTTGTTTCCGATGATTGCACCTTAAAGGGTTATGTGTGTTAAAACAGGCTACTATCCTCAGAACTTGTCTTACAATTATGTGTTTTTATCTGAAAATATATTGGTTTATGAATTTATTTTTAAAAGTTATTTGTTGTAGGAAAAAAAAGTTGTTAAGAACCAATCTTTCAAAATACTATTTGTTTGTACTGTTGTTCATTATTATACAAAATACGTTTTTTTATATATTTATTATAAATGCCAATTTTTTTCAGGCTGGTTATGATGATTTCTGTTTTTGTGATATTCTTGTGTCTTACGCTCTCAATTCTCTTTGTGGTTTGTTGCTTTTGGTCTCCATGTCCTCTTTATTCTGTTTGCCGGATGAATTATACTTATGGAGACATTGTGGCTTATTGTAAGTACTCTTCTTTTCTTATTGTTTATAATATCTTACTGGTTTACCAGCTTCCATTTGGATATGAAAATTCTGGATTCTAAAAAACAACCCAAGTAGATTTTTTTTTTTTTTTACGGTGCATCATCTAGGCCATTAGCACCGACATCCAAGGGGCAGCGAAAAATTTTCTCAACGAACAGTCAAATGAGAAAATTCCTGCCGCTGGTGGGAATCGAACCCACCATCTCCCGCTTTCAAATCTAAGGCATTAGCCACTAGACCATGGGGAGACCCCAACACAAGTAAATAACCATAACTATGTTTCTCTATATTTTTTATATAAGTGTTCAATAAATACAGAATATAGAATGCAAAATGAATAACACTTTCCTTTTTTTCTGTGGATTAATGGCAGGGGTCTTAATAATTAATCTTCTTGTGAGCTGAAATACTTTGATTCGGTTTCATATGACATACATGGATACATTTTAATATGGCAGCTGAACTATCCTGTAGAAAGAAGAGCAACCAAAGAGATAACGTTAGGTCTATAAAACATGTAGAGTATATGTAACAGAATTACATGGCAGTAGTACAATATGCAATAAGTTTACTTATTATACCCCTACTACTAATTCATGAAAAATATTTATAGCTGGGTCTTCTTTAAAATGTTTTCCATCACCATTCTCTCATCTTGGGCTTTGGACTAGACAATGGCAGGCTGCACTATTTATTTTTTTCTATTTAAATTTTTTTTATTTAATTTATTTTTAAAATAATATCAAGTCAAATATTTCATAGTTGGCATAATATCTACCGGACATGATCTCTATGTATACATCAACTAGTAAAAAACAAATAAGGCCCTTCAGAGTGACCCGAACTATCCAAAGAAACTGGGTAGCAGAGGGAAACCGCTTTTAAATAGGCTCAAACTGTTTTTCAATGAAATCTGGTGGATACAAGAGCGAATACAGCTTACAAAACTTACCGCTAGATAATGCAAAAAGCTGTCACAGTGGTGGCTTTCAGTCCTCTAGTGAAGAAATTCCCTTGTCACGAGAGTGGCTATCAGTCCATGGGGATGCCGGCCCGTTGCCACAAAAGTGGCTATCAGGCCACGGGACATGCTGGTCCATGGATATATGGCTATCAGTCTGGAATGGGTTCAAGCTGATTTTATTCACATTTCACAAGAAAAGAAACCTAAACTGTGTTTTTTTTTTTTTTTTTTAATAGTTTTAAACTAAAAAAACAAAGCATTCTGTTATTGTGATAAGGGAATAAAATCAGATATGCTAACTTAACAGTTTAAGTAAAGTCAGAAATAAAATCCTTTTGGAGCCCCTAATGAATGAAACTCATCAATAACTAAAATTACTCAATTCTATTCAGTGTATTGGATTGTCAACATTTTTGTAAGAAATTATGGTATCCCTGACTGTAATAAAATTAAATTATTTAATTTAATGTCTCAATTGAAGATGATCATGGTTCATTCATGTATTTAATAAAAAAAAACTCCCCCCCTCTGGAACAGGGTGCGTTCCAGAAATAATGCAATTGAATTTCCCTTATCACTCTTATTGGTCAGAGTAGGATCGGACTCCTTGGGGTAGATTGGGAGGGGGGCACTAAGCTTTGCTGCGAAACTCGTCTCATTCCTCTCCTTGCTGTGGAAGCACCTGGAAGCCAGTTATTGTAAACCTCTGCGCACTTACCGTGTCATGGTAAAAATTAATTGATCAACTTTACTCTAAAGTGAGAAATACACACTCTTAAGGATACAAACACTGTGATTCGTGGGACTAAAGGGGACTCTTCTCTGACCTAATCACCATTTTCGGGTTAAAAGCCTTTAAGGAGAGCCTCCCGACATCTTCCCAGCAAACTTCTTTTTGTTCCCATGAATTTGGCAGCCCTGTTTTTCGTCCTTAAAAGAGATCCAATCAGTCATGACAAAGAGCTTGTAAAATATCACCAAAGGTGCCCTCTGGGGCAGATACTGGTGATGGCAGAGTCACTGGAAAAAAATGTGTAGAAGCCCAAGGACTGTACTTGGAAGAATTTTAACCCATCAGCAGTCGCATAGGTCTGACAGACCCGACAGACGCAGATTTGCTCTTCTGGGAATCGCTGGTGAGCAGTTACCGAGCTGACATCCAGTGGACCTCTCCCCCCAACCTTCCTTTGCAAGCAAAAATCTTCTGCAGATGTTCAGGTGTTACTCGACTGTCTAGTTGTAGCCTTCTTTGTTGAGTTTTCATCTTCGGGTCTGTCAGACCCATGCGACCTGTCGTATCATAGTTTTTTTCTTTATTTGTTTGCATTTAATATTTTCTATTTTTTATTATGAATTATAACTATTATTGAAGGAAATTATATAATTTATACATATGCATATGTGTATATTGAATTGGAGGTCCCTAAAGCAGGGCTTTGATACTCAGGGGCCTGTCAGACTAGTCTTGTAACTTTTTAGATTTTCTTTTTTCTTGTAAAGAAGTCAATATATTTTAACTTTGTCTTTTTAAATATAAAGGGAGAACAATTTCAATCCATCAATCAATATTGTAACAAAATTCATTAAAATAACAAGAAAGGGGTCTCCCCTTGGTCTAGTGGCTAATCCCTTAAATTCATGTGCAGGAGAAAAAGTAAAAATAAAAGTCGGAGATCACAAAAGATTCTAAAACATTTACTTATTTAAAAACATTCTCACTGACATCATTTTTCCTTTCTGTAAATCGTCTCAATTCCTGTATATACAACAGTGTTTGAATGGACTCAGAATGGGCGTTTCCTGGGTTACTGTAGACTCATCTTCATCTCTGATTCATCGTCATCATCATGCTTCTGAAAAGCTGCGAATCTCTTTGAGAACATCGGCGATTATTTCGGCTTCTGTTAAGTCTCCACAGACTGCGAAATCTTCATCGACATTAATGAAATCTTCATAAGTTATCTGACAGTCTGGAATGGCGTCTTCCCATCCGTCCACTGGTTGTAAATCATCAACAGAATCGATGCGACTTATTCCACTTCAGTTTGATTTTAAAAATTCAGCTTTTTTAAAGCAATTACCTGAGGGGGGAATATTTCAAAAAGATCTAAGATTGGCAGCCTCTCTGTCCACCATTGGAGGTTCAGACTCGTAAAAAATTCGAATTATCCAACATTTTGTTCAAATTAACCACATTTTTTTACATTGTTTGCGCACTAAATTCTCGGGGCCGTGAGAAATATTCGAATTAAAGATGATTTCGAATTATCCATGTTCCACTATATATATATATATATATATATATATATATATATATATATATATATATATATATATATATATATATGAAAATGTTTATTATGTATATGTAAAGAATGAGTTTGGTATGTTTAATATAATTAATTTTGTTTTCAGCTAAAGCAGAAGAAGCTTTAAGTGTACCTGAAGAAAACTTTGATAAAACTAACTCTTATACTCCTCTTCACATAAAAGTGAAAACTGTGGAAGAAGAATGAAACATTTATGGACGAAGCGAAGGTTAACAAATGAGGAAGGAGCCATGCTTCATATAAGCCTTATTAACATTCATTTAAGCTGTATTTAATATGCAACATCAGCCTCCTGTATTTTGATTGTTTTTACTTATAGCGCACAATAATTTAATTTCTGCTTCCATTCTTCTGTAACTTTAAATTAGGAGTTATATTTTAGCTTTGAAGATCATTCCCCACCTTTAGCTTTCTATTTATTTATTTGTATTATCTAGTCATTCTAAAGCAACTTCTTTAGTTGCTTGTGATCAAGTATCTGATCTGTATTTCTCGGGGCTATTTATATTATTGTTTTTGTTTTTTTATTACCTGATGTAATGTTTTATGCAACTATTATTTACTGTTGCTGATTTACAAACAACATTTCATTGAAACAGTAATATGTGCCAAGCTTGAGTTATCCCAAATTCCGTTCCAGTGTAGCAATAAAACAGCCCAGGTGGCTGGGGGGGTCATTTAAAAACCCTAATTTTGGACAATTGAGTAATGACATTTCTTGACCTCTTTTAACCCTTTCTGGACGGTGGGCTTCTCCAGCAGCTAGCACAGAGCCGTGACTGGCTGACGGTGGGCTTCTCCAGCAGCCACCTCACTCTATATCGTATAAGAATGGTCGCTTCTTTTCTTTTGTTTCATTTAGTTCTATAAGTTTGTATTTTTGTATAAATCTGTATTTGTTGGCAAATCGCCGTCGTTGCGAAGCTCGGAAATTAAATTTAAAGAAATAAGGGCGGTAGGCTTCTCCAGTTCTTTTAGACTCTTAGTGAGATTTCTTAGTAGACGTGTTTGAGACTTCTCGGAAGATGAAATATCGCAGCCCGTCCCTTCCTGAGCTCCAGGAAGTAATATTGAAGAGCATTCTAGGATTTCCACGAAGACGGTGGGCTTTTTCCGAAGCGTAAAATATGTAATTTGCTGAGGAAGCATCGCAGTTGCCAGGGATAAAAGTTTTCTTTCAGTAGTACAAAGGTGTTACGTGGAAAGTGTTCTGCACTAATTAAAGAATATATATAACACAAATCTAAAAAAAAAAAGAAACAAGACAATTGTCGAGCGCCCGTTGAAGCTAACTAGTAGCCATCAGGAGGGACACACAGGTATCGGGAGGGTCCAATCACCAGGTACCCTCTGTCATACCACTCCCGCCGTCTTGATAGGGTTAAAATAAATAAATTATTCTTACAGCATCAGGGATATCATTTTGACTGGCGTAGAAAAGGTCAATGTACAAATTCATGAAGCTATTAATAGATTAATTTCTTGCGCCTCACATGCATATTCTATGCAATAATTAAGCACTGGTACATTTTGAAAGAACATATTTGCTTTCTACTGTAAAACTGAATGTTGTTTGTCAAAATTTCAGAATGTTTCTCTTTCAAAATATTTCGATTGTGAATCATATGTTTTTTAGTATGCCTTTCAGAAAAATGCTAGAGATTATTACAAAGAAAGAGGCATGTTAACAAAATCTAAACCATTTTGTTATTATAAGATGGTGACCCTATATTTCACAAAATATTTTATATGTGACGGAAGGTCAAATTTCATTAATTACACGTTATTCTTTAATAACTTTTTATTTTGCTCGACATGTTTCACTTCCCCTTGACGCCTCTTCAGGGACACTTAAAATACTAATTACAGCCTCAATCAAGAAGCAGGTTGAGGCTGTGATTAGTATTTTAACTGCTCCTGAAGAGGTGTCAAGCGAAATAAAAAGTTATTAAAGAATAACATGTAATCAATGAAATTTGACCTTCCACCACATAAAATATGCTGTAAAACATTCGTTTATTATTCTCTTTACTTATTCCTTGAACTCCTATGAATATTATATTCGGGCTATATATTGGAATGTAATCTTTAGTGAATTGAAAGTGGGGTCATGTTTTTTTATTTGGAGTTATTTATATTATTGGTATATAAAACTGAATTGGAAGTATTTACTGTCTTTGTCTTAAAAGCTTACTAATTGAGTCTGAATGTATTTCTAATTTTTTACATTTTTGTACTGTTTTTTTACAGTAGAGTGTAAGTTTTTATATATCATAACTGCTTACTAGTACTTATATATTTTTACAATAGATTTAGGAAAGAAAATAATATTACATTTTCCTTTTTATATTCTTAATTTGTGTCCAGTTGTTTCAGCAATAACAGAAATTCATCTTTTATGAATATTCTGTAATTTTTATTTCACGATTTAGAATTAAATGTGAAAATATCCATTATGAATTTGGTTGTTATATTTTACAGAAAATGTGATAATTCCATTATAAAATTTCTAATGTTATGTTTAAAATACTCATATGGACTATAGCATATTTATGTGTGTCTTTTTGTGATTGCACGTGTATTTCAGTGTAGCCTTATACCAAAAAGCAATAATTTAGATTATGTTTGAATAGGGTATGATAAATATTTCTCCACGTTATTGCTTTTTTGCAGTAGATCAACATGAATATTTTGTTGCTTTTATTCTTTACCTTTGTGATTCCTGCCGTAATTCTTTGCATTATTTTTCTTTGTGAATTTGCAAACCAATGATGTAATATCCATGTGATCTCTCTTTTCACAAGTAAATAAGAATTCCTTTAATTCACTTATAGTCTTTAAATATATTGATTTTGCTAGTCTCTCTAACAGCATTTACAGGAGTAAGTTATTTATTTTTATTACCTCATAATCTAAAGTAGATAGTTTTTGTTTAATAATTTTTCTCTGTAATTCACAATTACTAATGTTGGTTATCATAAATATGTATATGATTACTGCTTATGTTAAAAAATATTACCGTTTGCATATTTTCAGTTAACTAATTTGCATAAAAAACATAAAAATACGTTTTGTCTTTTACAACGAAGTGTCCTTACACACACATACATATATGTGTGTGTGTGTGTGTGTGTGTGTGTATATATATATATATATATATATATATATATATATATATATATATATATATATATCACTCCCAAACGTGTGTATAATTCTGACTCATTAAATATTTTAATATAAATCCTTTATTAAGGATAAGGCTCACTAAGGAAGAAGACAGAATAATTAAACGAAATGATACAACTCAAAACTTGAAACGTCCAATATTAAAACCTCACTTTAGATCAATATAGTTAACTGTGATTAAGGGAAAAAGTTTGTAATAGTGGAATATCATGTCGTTTATGAAGGAAAACTTTTTTTGGGCAGGGAGGATTCACATTAATTATTTGGGATTTCTCAGTAAACTATTGAAATATCTTGATGATTTAAAGCAGGGATATTTTAAGTGTTGGGCATTTTAGACTCAATTAACATATTAACTAAAACTTTGAAATGATCCGTATTTCAGACATATATTTGTTCATAGCAGAAATAAATATATTTAATCTGTGATATTGTAATCATTGAAAGATACCTTTTAAGTATTTTTGCTACTTACAAATAATTTAATTCAATTTTTCTTTTGTAGGGCGTAATTTTAATTTGTGTTTGTCTGGAATTTTGAAACACAATTTTTTAATGTCCATGAAAAAACTGCTCTAGGTTTAAGGCCTCTATAGACATATTATTCTACAATTTTGAGCATGTAAGGTTTCTATGTTTATTGTCTCTATCCTTTTCCCTGTAGAATATTAATCGAACAAACACAGCTCAAAAAGATTCTGGTACTATTTAAAAGTCTGATAAACATTTTTATTTTTCACTTATATAGAAAAGCATAATGCAATATGGCACACTTGGTTAACTTTTATGGGGTTAACTTAAAACTTGGTTAGTTCAATGTAGGCTAAACTTATTTAAATTAATTTATACATTTTAAGTTTCTTATTCATTTGTTATTGTTCTGTTTATTACTGCATGCTTTTTTCATGTTAAATGTCATAACTTTCGTTCTGCTGATCTGCTGTTATATTTTTTGCATTAGGAGGTAAACAAGAAAATATACAGTGTAAATTTCTTGGTTATATTAAGTATTTCCCTGATAAAAAATACTTTTAAAATGCACTACCCCTCCCCACATTTTGGGATAAGCACATACAAAGGAAGACTGATTATCTTTTCTTTATTTTTACCTGTTTTTGTTATTTATTTTTTTACCACAATACCTTTTAAATTTACTTATCTATAGGAAGTCTAAGTAGCTTTATATTAATTATATTTTTTTGTGATGTTTGTATATATGTAAGAGGGAAATGCAGAAAATATTTATCTAAAAAGTGAGTGGATTTCTTAAAATATTTTTTTTTGTCCGCCGACTTCTGTAGCCATTAGCAACTAAGCTTTTTTTCAATAAAATTGTAAAAAAAATACAAAAAATATTGTAGCATATTTCACATTCAATTTAATTTATAGTATCACCTACAGGAAGGTCCGACAATTTAATGAGTATAGATTCTTTTATATAAATATATTCAGATGTATGGAAAGTTTGTAGAGATTTTTAAAATAAGATTTTATCTTCATACTTTCAACGTATAATTATTACAAAGGCTATTTTTGTTTATATAAATTTAATCCTCTATGTATAACTGCATTAAAGATATACAAACAAAATAGCCTTTCTATTCATTATAAATAGAAAGAATTAAGATAAAATATTATTTTAAAAATCTCTACAGACTTTCCGGACAACCCAATCAATGGACACTACTGCTATTCAATCCTATATAATTTTCTTTTAAAAATAAAAAAAGCATGTTTTAAACATTTGGTAGGAAATTTATAGAATTCTTTGATTGAGTATGGTACATCTTGGTATAATTTAATGTGATATTAATAGTTTACATATCATAAAGTAGTTGGGATTGGTTTGGAACAAAGATTGCTGTATTAGATTCGTAAATATCATAGATGTGCCCAAAATAAAATTAAGAGAATAAATGGTTTATTATTTCAACATATATGGTTGATAATTTAACCAGAAACATGTTCCAAACCTAGGTAAATGGTATTTAAACATTATTAATGAAATTGTTTTCCATTATATAGATTTGGGGTTTCATCTGAACGAATTCATGCATATCGTGTTTTGTTATCACTTTTTGAAAATAATATATTTTTGAGACTTACTAAATATTTTAATAATTTAAACTTGAAATCAGATTTAAGTAAAATTTCTTAATGTGAACTCCAAAAGTTAAGTTTTTTCTTTATTTTGTTTTTATATTATTTCAATCTACTTAATATTGTTTGAGTAATATTTAAGTTTTTAATAGCTATTTCTATATTACTTATATATGATAAAATATTAATTAATTTGATAAAATATTATCTATATATGATAAAATATAGTTATTAAAAATTTTCTTTATTTCCCTCTTATGATGTACATTTTCTAGATGTGTCGAATATGTTTTTATGATTTACTTAACCATCAATAATGCTTCTATGTGATAGTCTGTGTAACCGTCCAAATGTAATATGTATTTATTTGTGTCTTTGATCAATTTTAATGCATGTTTTATATATAATTGTGATTATTGTCTTATCTTTCAATACCTGCCAAAGTATGTTTTTTTTAAGTAATTCTTGTTCCAGCTTTTATCAATATTAACATTACACTAGTCACACTTGGAAAATCACTTGCTCATTTATACTTTTATATTAGCTCTTCAAGTACAGTTCCTCAGAAGCTGTTTTTGTGAATTGTAACTGCTTGTTAATTGGGTTTGTTTCCATAAATACTAGTTTGTTTTCATATTCTATGCTTATATATATACCTAATTATGTTTCTATGTGTTTTCGGTGTTCTCTATAGGAAACATAGTTTTTGGCATGGAATAACCCACCTTATGAATAAAAAAATGTAATGTATATTATCCATTTAAAATCAATAATTCAGCTGTTTGTTAGTTCTATTAGTTTTTGTATTCAAAATTCTAACCCTAATTTTTTTATTAATGTGCATCTACTGCTTTGGCTATTAGCACCTAAATCCAGTACTATGAATTTAAGTATTATTTCTTTAAAATGAAAGTTTTTATTTATTTTCAGGAGATTAAAATGTTCAAAACAATTTTTTTTTAAATATTATTTTCTATTTTTTTATATATTGATACTAAATTAATAACTTATTTTTGTTAATATTCTGTCTATTTATTCTGTAAGACTAAATAAAATTAATTTAAAAATACATCAAATTTTTATCTGCTTCATCTGTTTTCCATGTTGCAATTGATCTACCTTATATTAATTATTGATGTAATATTGATAATTTTAATGACGTTATGAAATAGTCTTGATGTTTTTCTTTCTTTTTCATACAACATTTTTGATCCAAATTTCACCAAAATGTGACTTTTTTTTACTGTGGAGCATAAATAGGGAAATACACACACACACACACACATACATATATATATATATATATATATATATATATATATGTATGTATATATATATATATATATATATATATATATATATATATATATATATATATATATAGGGGAAGGTGTTGTACCTTTGACCACTTTGCACAATTGAATTTTTTTTAGCTTGAATATTAAGGCTAAATTCAATTTTTTTTATTTCATTGTAATTAGTATTCTATTGTTTAATTTTTTCAAGGTTCTAACTTTACATTTAATATTTTTTATTAATTTTTTAAAAAATAATCATACAGTGGTCAAAGGTACAACATGTAGTTGTACCTTTGACCATGGGGTGTTGTACCTCTGACCACGTAAAAATAACACAGCAGTGCAGAAAAAAAATTGTATTGAGTAATATTATAATTAATTGTAAGTTTAATAAATACAGGACATGGATGTAAGCATAATAAAAAGCTATTATTGATATTATGTTATGCTTAATATGCTGAAAAATTCAGTCTAATCGATAAACGTTTTAACTGTCAAGCAGATCCACTAGCAATAGTAGGGCATGGAAGTTAAGCCACAATGTCTTCAACATCAATATCATACAAATTTTCATATTCTCTCGTAAACTTGTCACTTAAAGTTTGTTTTTTCAAATATTGGATCTTAAACATTGTACATTTAATACCACAGATCTCTGCGACTAAATATGTAATAGTATTTTTACTTTTATTTTTAACAAGTATAAAATTTCCTTTTTCCAAATAATATTTTTCAAATTGTTGCTGGTTATCGACTTAACTCATGACATTAATCAGACAGATCAACGTCACTTTCTCCTGAAGAAATTTCCGTGTCAGTATCAGAATCTGAACTGTCATTAGAATAATTTTCTTTTTATTTACCACTTTTTTAGGAAGGGGTATATTTATAGGTGGTGTCTTATGTTTAGGGTGGTGCTTTCGTTTTTTTTTTTCACCTTCAATAATTAGCTTTTCAGGAATATTTGTCAGGATACGAGGTTTCCCTTTAGGCCGGCCCCTATTTGACATTTTCCTTGCCTCCGCTTTTCGATGAGGTCTTACAACTTCAAATGGAACGATTAGGGGCGATAGGTTCGAACTGCTACACTGAGGATTAATAAAGTCAGTTTGAACTTATTTAATTTATTGTTTTTTTAAATTCTTTGAACAATTGAAGAAACCAATATTAAATTTAAAAAAAATTGTAGCAGAAGAACATAAAAGTTGAATTTTGTAAAAATTACTCAGGTGTGTTGTGGTACAACAACTAGTCGTGGTCAGAGGTACAACACCCTGGTAGTGTAAATTAAAATGCATGCAAAAAAATTTTAAGGTTAAGATAAATCAATTTCAGAAGCTACACCATGTTTCTTATTGTAATAGCTACTTTGTCATATGATTGCCATCTAAAAAGACTTAATACAAAAAATATTATGAAGCAAAACGCCATCAATAAATAACTTAAATTTATATGATAGAAATGGATAAGTATTTTTGCAAGAATCCTCTTTGACTTGATTAATCCAAAGTAGGTTACATAAGCCCTTTAGTGAAGGAGCTAAACACTAATTACACCAAAATTTATAAAATGTTGCTACGTGCCGCAACAGCCTCGGTGGTCAAAGGTACAAGACGGTCAGAGGTACAACACCTTCCCCTGTATATATATATGAATTTACAACAAAAACAAATAATATTAAAATCATTTATTAATCATATGATGGGGAAATATGTGTAATTTCTATGAAAGAGTGGAAGAAAGTTGTTTTCCATGACAACCAAGAAAGAAAAATCACCACAATCTGTCAAGGTTTTGATGGTATTCTGAAGAAAAGAGTTGAAGTACCTACTTAACATACCACCATCAAGTTCACACAGTATAATCATTAGGTAAAAGTGCTATGGATTCGGAGATTGACATTGAGGTCGGATATTTGGGAATTTCACCTGTTTTTCCATTGGAGTGAAATGTATAACTTCAAATTATATATATCTAATATAAAAAATTCTCGTTTCAGAGTTTTAGTGTTTATACTCCTCCGAAATGGCTTAACCGATTTTTATGAACTTTTTTATGTATATTCAGTAGGTCTGAGAAACGGTTTATAACTAATTTATATACACATAAGTGATAAGGGTGGTCCACCCCAAAAAGTATTTTTTTATTTTTTAGACAAAATATATATTTTTTTTTTTATGATTTGGCATTAAAAAATACACACAACCCTAAGTTTTCAACCACCAATCCCCATTTTATAATAACGATATTAGACCTTTTTTTATTTATAAAATGTAGTTTTATTCAACATGTGATCTTTTGACAAAGAGAAATATGGCTCCAGGTTCTAACCTGTTCCTGAATGTATAGAATTAACTATACATTCAATTTGTGTTACCAATTGACATCGTTCGGAGCAACGGTTAAAAATAATGCTGCAAATGGTCAACAGTTTAATTCAACATTCAAAATCAAAGGCCAAGTTTATCATCACAAAGTGGGATCATTGCTGCCAATGCCAAACGAACCACATCAAATTAAACAAATTTACTTTATGGGAGGCGAGGACTCCGAAATCGTGCTCGTCAATCCCGTGGATGCACGTTGGGCAGGGTCACCACATCTCAGAGCCGGGCCCGGGACCAGATCACGGGCCCCCACTTCTCACAGCCGGGCCCCCTACTTCTCAGAGCCAGAATGAAAATTCTAGTACATTGCTATAGGACTTTGGGCATTTTAAAATTATTTTGACAACTGTACCCGGTTGTCCCCCCCATGTGGCAGCCCTGACGTTGGGGCTATATTAACCTCAAGTCTCAGTTTGCAAGGCCAGGGCCGCCACATCTCAGAGCCGGGCCCAGGACCAGATCACGGGCCCCCACTTCTCAGAGCCGGGCCCCCAATATTGATAAACCTTCTGCTCTCCCCACACAGAACTCATAGTTACTATTAATGGTTGAAATGTCTAATAAACGTATACTAATCTCCAATGTATTGTTTTACAAAAAATTTAATATGTTCTCAAAATCATAAAAAAAAAAAATCTTAATGGAAGTAGCGTGTACATTTTAGGATTTCATATTCACAAAACTGAAAATTCTAGTACTTTGGAGATTTTAAAGTTATTTTCATCTTGCGTTTTGAGCGAAATGAGAATAAACCCCGACAATCGGTGCAGCAAAGGTCACTTTCGGTACTTGTAGGTTTGTTACGACTCGTAATGAAACATGCTATTCTGAGACTGCGCTTGTTTTGTCGTTTATGTACATTAAAAAAAATATAGAACCAATTCCAAGAAATATAGGCTAAGCCCGTCTATATTTCTAAACCCCATTCTTTTTACAAGCTCATAACCTATACATTGTTTTCCAATTAGCGAGGCCCTAACAGCTGTACCCGGCTGCCCCCCCCCCATATGACGGCCCTGTGCAAGGCCCATCATCAGTGAGCTATTGAAAGGTGCCTTTAAGCTAATGTTGAGATAAATCGTATTACTACGACCCCCATCTTAAAGCTACAGTCAAGATAAATCGTAGTACTACGACTCCCGCCTTTCAAGTGTTAAAATATTCGTTACTCACTTCAAAGTGCTTCTCACGGCTATTTTGGCTTGACTGTACGGCAAAAATTTGCAATATCGATCATATTTCTCTAGCAAATTATGTTCCGAATGAAAAACGTGCTCAAGGTCACGTGATTTCCTGCGCCATGCAGTATTGTCCGAACTCGTACGACCTGTCCAAAGTCACCCCAGATGACGGTACCCATTACAGGCCATTGTACCCCCGACGTACACACTATACGAACAATGACACTATATTATAAAATCTTCAGTGTGCCACTGTTTCGAGCTTAGGCCCTCAAATACATCATATGAGCCACACATGCCCCCCGAATTCATATTAAATTTACTTTTGACGTTATTGAACAGACGTTATGCCGTAAGTTACTTTTTATATATTTTGAAAATTACAAATAAATTAACTGATGGTTTATTCCTGACCATAACCTAAAATAGTGATACAATAAAGATGTATTAATTATTATGACGTAAAGGTCCTTTAACAATAAATATTTAATGTCCAAATCTCTTCCTGTTTCGGTTCAACTGCCTTGGAAGAAATGCCTTTTTTGAACTTCTCGTTTTCGAATAGCCATTTCAAAATCCTGTGTTTATTTCCTCATTTTTAAACAGAATAGCTTTTGTGAAATTTCCTCTGATCATGAAACAAACTATGATTATGTGAAACATGGTTCATTTCGTGCATGCTCGTCACTTAAATCGATCAGCTGGTTCTTATTGTCGTTCTTATTTTGTTTTAAAAAACTCTACTTGGGGCAATGCGGTTTCTCATAAATATTATTCTAAATACGCCCCCAGGGAAACAAGATTCATGACGAAATTACTCTCTAAAGGTCTTCCGAAAAAGTAAGATTAGTCTTAATAATTTTTAAGCTTTCGTTGTTCTGTTAAGCCTCTATATTTAGATATTTATTCTTATTGAGATTCCCGCAGGTACTGTTCACCAGTTTTTCTAAAAGTCCGACTCACAGAAACTAATCCTTATTCCTGGTGTGACTTTAGAAAATTAGAATAAGCTTTTATTATTTTGCTCCCATCCTTTTTTCTGACAGCTTTATATTGTATCTATAAATCTATAAATTAATTTTTACGTTTTAAGGTTATGCAAATTTTAATACCTGCAGGATGAAATCTAAAAAGAATGTTGGATACTAAAGTTGTCCTAATGAGTATTAGCTGAAAGCAACAGTGCCAATTGATAGTAAACATAACCCACTCCCTTCCTCTGTTTCTCAACTTCTGCTAGTTCTTAAGGAATGGAGTATTACTAACACAAAAGAAACCAACATTTTTATACCTAGATATCTTGACCGATTTTATTGCCATACAAATTTAAAAAAAAAAAAAAAAAACAGTAAAGGTAATAAACTAGTTTAATGGAACAAAACTAACTTGGATTTGTTATTATTGGATAATAAACTTGTTAAACTTTTAAATACTTACCTTCCACGTATTTTGATTTTGTAACCGTTTTCAAGATAGTTAAGAAAGTGTAGAAAAAATCCAAAACTGCTTATACCCATTGATAATTTGTTTTGTATATTCTTCCTCTGCTCTACATATAACCAAAATTTAAATGTCATAGTTTGAAGTCAAACCTGTGAAAAAATGTTATACTTGATTCATTGTGACGGACTACCTGAAACTAAATTTTTTTCCCTTACTTTTATCAAAATTGTTTACATATATTTATTAAAACTGTTTTATTGAATTACCCCTATAAAAAATCCTATGAAAATTCTACTTGGAAGCCTCTTAATGAAAAACTGACTGATTTTTTGCATGAATTTTGCCAAAAGGGCATTATTCTGGTATGCGAATTCTACTGGTTTGCAAACCTGACCTTTTGTTTTAGACTTAAGTATTTTCGTTAATTATACACACATGCTTGTTTGGTGAAGGGTCAAATAAATTATCGATTTTCTCAGCAAACTCCTTTATTCATCCGCTCCACATTTTTAGTGTGCTAATTTGCAATGAAAAATGTCATATATTCCAAAAATTTGTTATTATCATTAAACTTTCGCTATTGGCTTAGTTACTTAACCTGCTTGGAATTGAGATGCAACAGAGGTAAAAATTAGCATTTCATATAGAATATTTTTTTTTCAAATTATTGTACAATTCTTTAATTTGTGTTCCCTCTTGACCTGTATGGGGAAATGTTAAACGTCTTTACTAATATTTGGAGTAATTAAAATGTTGACTCTTGCAGTGTTTTCATGGTTCCATTGTTGATCGAGTAGATTGTCTGACTGAAGCACAAAAATTGGCTTCCCAATAGGTAATAGCAAACTATGAGTCGAGCAAAATTAATGAATATTGGTATCTTAGGCAATAGAAAAACATATGAGTGTTCTTGTTGATGCCAGTCAATGTGTTAATGGTAAAATATGCAAAATAGCACATATCAGACAGATGAATAAAGGACATTGCTGTAAAAATGGGTATGATTTATTGGAACCCTCACCAAAACAACAGAATACAATGGGTCATTTTACCAAGATTTAATACATATTTATTCATATTCATATATATTTTGATTAATTGAAACTTAGTAAAAAACACAAAACAGAAATTCGTTTATCTGCCTAAGATGGGTACGATGGCAGTTGACCTAATTGAAACATAATATAAATGCCAACTAACTGCCATTCATTTATTCTTGATGTTTCTTTTCCAGTATAACAAAAGTTATTCAATAAATTTATTTATAGGAAATTTAGGCCTATTGAGGCGGCATCTTCAACCTTAAGTTATGGTTGTGAAAAATCTTTACCGAAGGTGAATATTAGACGAATTACTGTTTTGAATAAGCTATTTATGCAGCACATAACCGATCTCATGGCTACTGGAAATTGGCAAAATATTCTTGTTGATAAAGGATTCGAGATTACCAAAGTGAGTGTTTGATCTGCTTGTTACACTCCATTAATCTTTCTAGTGAACTGTGTAATATACAGTGACAAATAACTTAAAACATATTTTTTTAAATATACCTTATATGTGTTTTAATGATGCAACCTAAGCAAGCATCTTATTCGTGTTAAATTAATAAATATGCCTTGTAAAATTACTTCATTCAACAAAGTTACTGGTTCTTGCCTATTTTTTGTACTCCAGATATTTGAATTCATTTTTCTTTGATATTTACCATAGAGATATATAAAAACAACTTTAAAGATTAAAGATGATTTTGAGTAAAAAAAAAAAGAAAAAAAAAATTGAATAATAATAATTTTTTTTTAATGTTTTTTACGCAACCCATCTTTAATGGTTATTAGTGGAGTAGTTAAAATATTTTCTTTAATAAAATAATTGATATCTCACACAGTAAAGTATGTATTCCGTTATTAGTTTTATAATATTTTGAATCTTGTAGATTAATGAATTATATAAGTATAATTTATATGAATTGTCCCTTTTTCATGTTTTTCATTTTCTGTATAATTTTAGTAATAAAATTATTGAGAATTACAAAATAATTAATTTAAGTAGAGAGTGTGATATTTTAAAGAATTTTGTCCAAAGTGTGAGGTGAATATAGTTCTTTTATTCTTGTTTTATTTAAAATAAAAGTTTTGCAAAATTCTTCAAATGCCTGGTTTCTTCTTCAGGTTGCTGTGACTCCTGATTTTAAAAATGTCAATGTGTTTTGGTTTTCTTCTATACAGAATGATGACATGGAATCTCTTTTATGTAGTGTAGCCCATAAAATGCATCATGAGCTATCCCAACTTCAGTTGATCGGAGTAGTTCCAAAAATTACATTTGTAAAAGGTATTTTTTGTATTCTATTTTTCTAATGCAATAATTTAAAAAAATAATTTCTAAATTAAAATTGTATTTCTATTAAATAGATTGAAATTTTTTTAAACAATCTATTCAACAGGATGATTCAGGTCAAAGTAGAATTTTTGTTCTTTGTAATAGAGCTTTTTGAGCAGAATATTGGAAGGGAGGTTTACTTTGAACTATGTTTGAATAGAATTCATCCGCCAAACGTAGGTTGTTACAGCTAACACTGGAAGCACCTCTGTTTTGTTATGACTTTATATGGGGTGTTGTCTTCTGTAGTTCTTTCCTGCTTTATTATTGTACAGTTTTATTATTCATCAAGATCAATAGATGAAAATGTGTAGTTTTTGTGTATTTATTAATATTTTATTACCGCACATACACCAAACTCTGAAAGGAAGTTAATTACAAATTTAATAATTGAAACAGTTGCTGATTACAAATGTAAAATAACAGCCTACTGCAAATTATTCAGCCTACACTACCCAATTTCTGAGGAAAGTGCGTCACTATGCAGCTTCTGCGTGATAGAAATTGTTTTTATTATTATGGGATAATTGTTGGAGATTGAATATAATGATGCGAATGAAAAATCTGTCCCTGGAAGTCATCTTATTTTTCACCCTTATCGTACATTTTTCTTTCTGTTGATAATTTTATTAATTATTTTAGATAAACAAAAGGGAAAGTTGCTTGAGCTCGACAATTTATTGAATAAGATTTCAACTGAATCCAGTAATTATGATGAGCAATTTGAAGAAGAATATATTGACTTCGAAACAAAACAACCTATGCTTATGAATGTTTATGGCTTGGAGCATGATAAAATTATGAAGAAGGTAATCATAGCATTAATTTTATTATTTAATTTATTTTAGTTATAGGAGGTGACGTGACTATCTTATTAGCTGATACTAGAAGCTCGGATATCAAGTGTTTCCAGTTTTGCTTTGCTTATGTCTGAAATGTATTAGTTCATTATCTGCACTTTAAATATTTTATATGTAGTTTTCATCTAATTGTACCGAAACGACCTGTAATAATTTATTTCTGCTTAATATAAATTATACAATATATTTGAAAAGCATTTATAAAATAATATTCACATTTGAATAATGTATTTGTTATATTGGCAACTAGTGCTCTCTTTAGCCTGTAGTGTCTTCTTTTGCAATATGATGGACTTCCATCGTTTTAGTATCTTTATATTTTTGATACATTTTAAAATATTTTCTGCAGTACTGCTATATCTTGCTAGGTTATTTACAAGGGTAAATTAAATATCATTTCATCGGATAGGAGTTACCTGCTCTTACTGTATTAATTAAAAAATGATTCTACTTGCCCTCACATTAGCACTTTAGCATAATGTTTAACTGGATAACAAATAAATGAGTTTTAGGTTTGTGGGGTATTTTCATCAGCAATAAAACTTGAAACAAAGGAGAACTCACTGAAAACGTGGTCTCAGAAGGAACCCGCTCATACGTGGCACGAAACATGACCCACATAGATGGAAATGAGTAAATAAATCTGGTAGCTCTCTAAGAGAAGTGATTAAATAAAAAGGTTCTTACGTGCAGCCCCAAGCCAGCACTTAAGAAATGGCCAATCTGAAAGGAATTGGGAAATGGATGTGGGGATAAAAGGAAAGAATGATGCAACCATATGCTTCCTGCTCCAATTGCCGTAAGTCCTTGGTTGAGCAACTGCATTGAGGGAATGCAGGAAGGAAAACCATAAAGGGACGCCGAGAAAAGACGAAAAACAAGTGCTCTCCCTCCGATAATTAGACAGTGACTGACTCAAGCCCTTGGGTTCTCTAGTTTCAAGGTCCAAAGGGCAGAAAACGCTGCTCATGGCCAATGAATGGCCTTTTCCTGCACATCAAGTGATTGTATCACCCCCTTCTACCACAAAACAGGCGGGGATGGAAAATTCCATCCTCTTGGTATCTACTACTTAATATTAACTGAAAAGACCGAACAAGGTATACAGCTTATACAGAAATAGTAGACCATGATATTTGCATTCTGTCATGGTTAACCGTTATTACTGTTCATTCTGTATGACAAATTTAACCCATTTCATTATCTAGTACCGATTATTGCTATGGTATATCATGTTCTCTATGTTTGTGCCTAAAATTTGTATCATTTTGGGGTCAAATCTCAATGATACTTCTAAAGAACGGTGGTTCCCTTATGGGTCACACTAATTCGACCCTGTGAGTGTACTTTGGTTTTTGTTTTAAACTATGAAACCTTTTAACATTGTTACTTATTTTTAAATTTACATTTTGAAATTACATATGAACGTAAGTGATTATGAACAAAATATCAATAAGTGTCTCCCCCAAAAAGAACCCTTCACTCAAGGTGGTTCTCCCCACCTTGAGGATAGATTTTTATTTTTTCCTGTGTAAATCCCAAAATTATCAAAAAGTGGCTTCTCTAAGGGATTACAATACATCAAACAAATATTCTCTCCATTGAAGACTGTCCAGCCCTGACATGTAAGTGGTTCCATGAGATACTACTCAGCATAATGGGTTTAACACGTTTAAAATCCATTAATCTACAAGTTCTCTAAATTTCATTTTTATGTGAGCAGTGTTTTAATGTTATTTAACTTGATTTTGTTAGCAGCCATGATACTATCACTATGTTATATTATTATTGTTACCATCTCTACTTCATTTTGCTTATTTTAATATTTGGTTTGCAGATTGGGTTTAGTTCTTCAAAGAAACATTTTAGTAGTGAAGAATCAGACGATGAAAATGAAAAAGATGTGCCATCAAAATAAATTGTCACTTATTCATACCTCCTCAAAGGAATCTATCCTACCACCTATCGACTCTGCAATGAGGAGATATAGATAAAGTACATACTTCTATTTCATCATTCTTACTTCCTCGGCACTACATCCCACAAGAGAGAAATGTCCCTCAGAATCAACCTCTGCCTGTTGAAATGGTCTTGTGCTGCTACTTTCCAGTTCCGGGCTGCAAGCAGATTGCGAACGTTGCCTGCTACTACATCTTGACATTTCAGGCTGGGACTCCCGTCATGTCTGGTTACATGTACCTTTTCTGTGAAAATTTGTTGAGGCACGTCTTGATCTGGCAACCTGGCTAGGTGTCCTGTCCAGCCGAGACACCTGCATTTTATGCATCATATGATATCGAGCTCGCTATACTGAGTGGCCAATTCTCGATTTGTCCTGCGTCTCCAGTTCTTCTGGGCTAGGACACTTCCATATATGCATCAAAGACCCTTCTTTCAAAATAGAAGATGGATAACTCTTCTTGTTTTAAAATAAGTAGTGACCCAAATCTAAGCAATTTTTCATATTAATAAGATTTTTATTCAATGAGCAATTTGATTATTGAATAAAATTCTAAATTAACATAATAGTCAATTTAATAAAATAGCTCTACATGTTTCGCATCATATGATGCCTCTTCATGAGCCTAAACACTAAATACATCCTAATAGAACATAGATGAACCTTCTGCTGCAATGGCCATGTCTCAACTGAAGAACATCTACATAGCAGTAATCAACTGTTTTTAGTATGCTGCTTAAAAAATCGATGGAGTCCAAAACATAAAGTTCGATTATCCAGGCAAAGTTTGGTCATTGAATTAAAAAACGATTTTTATTAATTATAGATCAAAAGATTTATTCATTGTCGTAAAAATTAAAAATATATTATTTAAATATTTTATTCTGGGTTTCTTATTCACCACATTTTCCCTATTTTTAATGATGTGTATATTTTCTTTTCTTTTTTGTTTCATTAAATTTTTTCTATATCTACACTCATTATTACATCTTTGCAAAGTCAAACATATGTTTCATTTATATAGCATGGTTAGCAAGAGCCGTTTTATCTTTATTTTCTTTATCTACATTTGGATGAAGATCATATGTGACTACATAAAATCATGTGTTATCAAATGCTCCTTCAATATCCAGAAATGCTCCTATGGCTATTTCCTTGTTGCTCAAGCAATGCTCAATCTCGCTTACCACTGTATGTAACGCTGATTCACATGACTTACCTTTGTGATAGGCATATTAGTGTTTCACATAACCGATCCACGGATTAGTCATTTCCAAGTGCCTGTTCAGAACTTTCTCCATTGTCTTCAAAACAATGCGGAAAATGCACTTCCAGCAACACCTCCAAAGTCTGTTGAATACTGATCGGGTCCTTTGAAGAACCCCAATTTGCGATTTCTTGACTGAAATCTCTCCAGGATTGCGTCTTAGACTTATTTATGAGCATATTATACTCTGCTAAGGCTTTCCTATATTCCTGCCAGCCGCTGTTCCTTTTTGCCTTATTGAAAAGGTTCTTCAACCAGGAAGCGGTGGTGTGGTTTGATGTTTGTTGGCCTCTTCCAGATTTTTATTCCACCAAGGAACCCCTTTATAGGTTCTCTTTTTAGTAATGTGCAGTTCTCCTCGAAGGACTGCATAATAACCTTGGTGACCTTATTTTTCATAAGATCAATTTTGAGTGGATTAGCTGCCGAAGTTAAGACAGCTTTTCAGTCCTTCCTGTAGGTCCTGCAAGTAGTTTTCCAAGTTCTTATTCCTTGTGTTTCTATGTTAGGCTTTCTATGTCAACATAGAAGAACATGTTGCTATTTATGTCAAACCTAATTTCATAAAGATCGGACCATTTTTGAGCTGGTGGGGAGCGAACAGACATATATATATATATATATATATATATATATATATATATATATATATATATATATATATATAAATAAACACACACACAAATATATCTTCGTTTTAGTTCATTGTTTCTTTACAATCATATTCATGAATTTAAATTTTTGCGTGTCACATGTCATACTAAGATGGCTGACATTAGACCTACACATTTTTAGCATTGGAAGGTAGATAACACCATTGAGTTAGTAGATAGTATCCTACTAACTCAATGGATAACACTCCCTCCACTATCTAGGAACTCATTGACAAAAACAACTATATACTCATGAGGTTTACGTGGTTACAGAACATAGTGATATACATATACATAACTAAACAATAATGACAACTGTCGTCATGAGTAGAATTGTTCACCTACACCCCCTCTCAATTCCACAACTATAACATGATTTATAATAGCATTTACATTTTCAACCATAACAACATTTACATGACCATCAGCAACCAGATTTCTAATAAAATGGCACTTGACACCTATGTTTACTTCTTTTTGTTTCCCCAGGACTAGCCATTTTACTTTGATTTTTTTGATTGTCTACATAAGTTACTATAAGTCCAACTTTTACCTTTAAAATATTTTGAATTAACTGTTTTACTAAAAGGCATTCAACCAAACATATAGATAACGATATATTCAGATTCTGAAGAACTTAATGTGACTGTTGTTTGTTTTTTAGTTTTGCAACAAATTAAATTATTAATAAGAATAATAAAACCACTAATGCTCCTCACGTCAAAAGGATCTCATGCAAAGTCAGCATCTACAAATGTATCAAGATTACATTCAGTAATACTATGTTTTTCAAATTTTAATATTGAATGTTTAGTGCCTATAACATACTTTAAAAATTGCTTAAAATAAGTCGGAGAAAAAGTTATATTAAAACTGACTGACATAAGTTCCACAGAAACAAGGATTAAATGTTGAATTAAAAATTTGTATTGTAATCCAGTGCCTTCTGTATTTTGGCGATTCTATGAAAATACAGTTGAATCTGGAATGCTAACCTGGACGGTTGTGTAATGTGTTCTCCCCTGTTCCCACATTTAGTTCTATAGAAGCAGCTTCCTAGACTCTGCAATTAGCACTTATTCAAGATTAAGTACAAGAAACTTCCTACTAAGGTATAGAACTTTCATTAAAGTCAGACCTATTAAAGGTTATTAGAATTTTATCAATAAGTTCTTTTTGAGAAAAATATAAGGCATCAATGGCTTTCGATTTCAATTCCCAAAAATTTAATTTTACCTTCTGTATTAATTTCTTTCATCTCAAATCTAGATTTTAACAAAATTTTAATGTCTGTAATTTCTCCCTCACAATTTGATATTAAAATAATATCATCAACCCAGATTGGCGCTAATGGCCTAGATGTTGAAGCACATTAAAAAAAAAAATGTCAACCCAGACCAATAGGTACCGTAAAATGGGGTCACATAGTGTGGTGAAATCGATAGCTACAAACTTATACTGCTAGGATATTTTCTTTTAACTGATACCAAAGGGTTGAAATTTGCCCAAAGAGTGCTAACAGACAAATATACAGGGTGTTTGGAATTCGACGCCCGCTCCTCTTTTTTTCCACAGTTGTTAGAATTTTGAAACGAAACGTCTTAACTGCTTCAAATAAAGTTTCTTTTCAGGTTATAGTCAGTTCTCTAACCTTCTCTGACTGCCATAACTTTGGAATTTCCAATATAATGCCATACTTTTTATGACGGTTCTTGTAGAAAATCAAATTCTAAAATGAGTTTATATCAGTGAATTTTTCCATTTGATCTTACACAGAAGTTGGAATTACATAAGTTTAATATTATCAAATGTCAGACCCGTCATTTTAGAAATGGTGGATGACCCAACATCTCCAGCTTTATGGCAGTAACGGTAGCTTTGTTTGGGTCCTTAGAAAGGGGACACTTTTCTTCTCACAATAAGCATTATCTAGACAAGCCAGCATAATGCTTATTATGGAGAATACAACTAAAGTAAATTCTGGAATCGCCTTTTCTCAGAAATGGTTAATCTAATAAAAAAAAAATTCATTTAGAGCCTTCTGCTCAAATTCAGGAACATAAATATGCTTTAGATCTATCCGACAAACCTGTGTAATGTACTGTATAACATACAGTCTTCTTTTTCGTACATGGCTACCGCGCATGTGTGAACACCAGCAGACACTGTTTTATAATGGGATTGATAAGGGCTTTTCTCACCAACCTAAGCCCAAACCAAAAACTTGATTCAACAACTATTTTTCCAATTTTCTCGAAAATGGTTAAAGCTATCGCCTTAAAAATAGTTTATACGTTTTCCTAGGCCAAGAATCCTATAAAACGAGTATTTGCAAGCATATGATGTAAGCATTACGATTTTTTCATGTGACTTTTGGTCCAAAAACCAGCTAGAGTGCGAACAGATATATTTATATATATATATATATATATATATACACACACACAAATATGAACCACCGTTATTTTCGTTCTCTAGGGGTTCTGAAACGTATAATTGTCTAGTCGGCACTTTCGGATTGCGTCCTGAGGTCAACCTTATAAGCAGAGTTCCTCGCTATGGAGGGAGGGAGGAACCGCACTAAAACTGATTTCACTATTGTATTAAGCGGGGTCTCCCGTGGTCTAGTGGATAGCGCGCTAGATTCATAAGCGAGAGATGGTGGGTTCGATCCCCACTGGCGCCAGAAATTTTCTCATCCCATGGCTCGCTGAGAAAATTCCTGGCTGCACCCTGGATCTTGGCGCTAATGCCCAAGAATTATGTCGATGCGCCGTAAAAAAAAAAAAAAAAAAAAAAAAAAAAAAGCCTCAGCCTCTTTTTTCTTATTTGTTTGTGCATGCGCTTAGGTATTGTTCATAAAAGTACGGGATATGCATCTTTTTGAAGGATTTTTAAAGCCCGAACTACAGAAAAAAGTTTCACTAATTTATTTCAAACAGATAGGAGAGATATTAGTCTGGAACATCGAGAAGGGTTTTTGACTTTTTTACGGCTAAAGGATGCATCAAATCGAAAAATTCACTGATATAAACTCATTTTAGAATTTGATTTTTTACAAGAATCCATGATAAAAATTATGGCATTCTATTGGAAATTCCAAAGTTATGGTAGCTGGAGAAGGTTAGACAGCCGACTATAACCTGAAAAGAAACTTTATTTGATGCAGTTAAGACCCTGAGAGTTACCTTTCGAAATTCCAAAAACAGTGGAAGAAAGGGAGCGGGCATCAAATTCCGAACACCCTGTATACCTATATATTTGTCTGTTCTCTCAGACAAATATATAAAAGCAGTGTAGGTTTGTACCCATTTCACCACACTGTACTAATGTGACCCTATTTTACGGTAAGTATTATCCCTGATATGTAATTAAGGATCGACATTGCAACAGGAAAAACCAATATCAAGTAAATATGAATTGAAACAAGTATTTCACCCTTAGGACCAGGATTATCTACCTGATTGATTACTATTTACCATCTGCTTATATTATATGCATAGTTTTTTAAATCTAGTTAAATGTTTAGAGTATAGGCAGTACTAAAAATTATAATTATGGGATAACCGAAACTTAACTCTTTAAAGGAATTGAAAAGTACAAATTTGTGAATATGAAAGGGCTTCTATTGGAGTAGAGTGGTATTGTCTTTAGTATAGAACAATACAACATTACTAGTTTATGCTATTTAAAAAAAAAATAATAGAAAACAATGAACTCTTTATTTTATGAACACATAAAAATATACATCAAATAATAAAATAAAAATATATCAATCAATAACATTGTACAGCACTTTTTTTATTGAGTAGTAGAAAAGTTGGTTGGCCGAAGAATTCTGGAATGCATTTCTCTTATGAGTGGGACTGTATAAGCAACACATTCATCCCACCCAGGAAGTCTCCAAGCACTTTCTCTTATTTCTTTCCTGCTATGTAAGTCTTTATAACCTGAAAAAATATCATAAGAAGCTCATTAAGGTTTTATTTGATACTACTTATCTAATGTGAACATTTTCCTAATAATAGTATCCTATAAAACACTTATCATTTTATAATCAAATAACCCATGAACCACTAACAGTCATGCGGGACTGGAGGTGGGTAGAATGGGCGAGATCAACTTATCCCCTAATTGTGAGATAAGATTGTGTCACTCCCAGCCCTCCCTCCTACTCTACCATCTTCTGAGACTCATTTCATTCTGAGTATTTAAAATATTACATTTTTTTTGTTTTTGTTATGAAATAAAATGCATACGTGAAGCCCACACAACACACATAGCTTGCATACTGTTTTTAGTAGCTCGTGCAAAGTAAAACTGTACACTTCTAGTTTATAGTGCCACTTTATTGAATATTTTCCCAAAATGAACTATCTGCCCCTGTCAAGTATTCAAAGAACAATTATATTTGTGATAATGTGCAATTTTAAAACTTAAATGTTTAATAAGTCTTTAACCCTTTCGCTGCTACGGCCTGATATATCAGTTCAGTGGTTGCAATGGCGGAGTGCTAGGAGCTGATATTTTAGTCTGGAGGGAGCAGTGCCCCGAATGCTTCGGACTGATATATCAGATCGGATCTTATTTATTGTCAATCCTCCACTGTCACCATCTGTAGGCTGTTTATAGAAGCTGCAGTGTCCTTCAAAGCCGATAGTGGGCATAGTACTTCACTTTTGTCATTTTATCTTCCAACTACTCAGACTACCTGTACGTGTATACCTGCTCCCTCCCTTTTTTGTACTGCTGAAAACCATTGTTTTTCTTTACCTGGAATTTACTCTGCATATTTTCTGCTTATCTAGTGAACAATTGTGTGTGTAAATATTTCTAAGAAAATTTATTCTGAACAAGAGTTATTAGAAACTTTTGGCGGGTGTGAGCAAAAGTGAAGCGGAGTTTTCTTCGGATGACGATGAGGGTTCTGATTATGTATCCCAAAATGTTTCTATTGGAGAAACACCTGGAACTAGTGGAATGCAAAGTACAAGAGAATTATCTTCAAACGAAATATCGTGTGACGAAAGTATTCAGCACGCGGGGCACTCCAGGCGCTAGGCTATCCCACACCACTGCATCATCTAGCCGTAGAGTATTATGCGGCTTAAAGGATAAGAATGGTATGTTCATGACATTAACCTATGGAGACGGCCGCCAGTACCTGATGACTAGATCCTCCCGATACGAGTGTGTCCCTCCTGACAACTAATAAAGAGCTCCTTTCATGTGTGCGCCTTAGTTGTCTTGTGTTTAGCCATTTCAAGGTTATTGGAAGTTAATTTTGTGTTTCTTCAAATATTTAATGTTCTTCTGCCGCCAATATTTAAAACGGAAATATAGAACTACTAAGAAGTCTCACTAATAGTCTAAAAGAACTGGAGAAACACACCGTCCTTATATGATAAAGAGTGAGGTGGCTGCTGGAGAAGCCCACCGTCAGCCAGTCACGGCCCGGGCTGGCTGCTGCAGAAGCCCAACGTCCAGAAAGGGTTAAGGCACTGCAAGCTTTTAATGCAGAGGTTATTAACAAGTGGTGAATCTAAAATGTTTAATCAAGAATATATACTATTTCTGTATGGGGAACATCTTGACAAGTGTATTTCATCTGGTGGACAATATCTATGTACTGTGGAAGATTTATTTATTTTTATAATAAATAAATAAATATGTACTTAATAAAAATCTGATTTCTATTAAGTTACTCCTAACATAAAACTTACACCAAATATGATGGACATTGTAGAGGCGGCCAACTTGTGAAAAAAAACCAGCAAAAGCTTCTTGATTACTTCTACGATAATTTATTGCCCTAGCCCAATTGTTTCCCCACTCAATCATTGTTCCTGGTTTAAGACTATAACTTCTAATTTCATAGATATTTTCCCCGTCCCGTGATTCTATTTGTGGCCAATAGCTAAATGATAAGAGGTACTGAAGATGCCTAGAACGCAAGTATTGACCTCTTTCTTCCTGTAGTTTTAAGTAATCCTAAAAATAAGAAAAAAAAAATGTTATAAAGAACCATCACATAATATATTAATAGTTTTCTTTTAGAAGAAGAGGGTGTTATAATCATTTAATTGTACCCCTGAAAATTACTTTTTTGAATCTCATAAGCTGGCTATACAAAATAAAAATTGAATCATAATCGTGTATTGCAAAATGAAATAGAGAATAGTACATTTGTTAACAGGAATTGTGGAGAAATGATTATAGAGAAAAACAATTATAGGATTGGATAATTATTCCAAATAAATCATAAGTCAGGTAAGATTTGTTTTGTTCAATCACAAGTTATGACTTCAATATTTCTTAAGTCATATATATTTCTAAAGGCATATTGAATAATCTCATTTTTAAATAAGTGTTGCTATCTTCAATATACTATTCACTTTCTAATATAAAAATGCCAAAAATATGGGTTTCTGCACAAATAATATCCAATATAGGCCACACAATTTACATTAAAATAAAATAATGCATTTTATATGAATGTCAGCTTCAAAATAAACCTTACAGAACAATGAATCATCATACTCCGTCCTAGTGATCCATGGTAATCTATTTCAGCACTTATACAAGGTAACCAATTATATTTTTGTGAACTATTGCAAATATTAAAAAATAGAATTGCACACCATGTTAAATGTATTATCGATAAAGATCAAAACAGGAATAATTATTTCACAAAAATTGAATTATTCCAAGGTATAAATGGTTTAAATAAAAGCACATTTTTTTTTTTTTAACATACTGGATAAAATTGATATTTTATACATTGACAAACAAGATTTTGTTAAAATTGTTTATTATTCTTCTACATAAATATTAATACTTAATTTCTCGACTAATGATTTTAACATGTTCAATACCGACACCCACCTGGCGGGTCCCTTGCTTTTCTTGGTACCTGACTCTCCCGGGAAACTTTGGTTTAGCTTTAGTTAACTCTGGGGCCTCTTAGGGAGTTGAGAGACTCTGTTACTTGTGTTGGTTTTTTGTCAGAACATTTGTCTACCTCGGATTGGTGTTTGTATTGTTTCAACGTATTTGTACATAAGAATTGTAAATATATACTTAATTTGTAGACGTATGAAGTATGTAGGAAAGTAAAATTTATATATGTTTTTGGTATAATGACAATTTTGTAAATATATGCCAATTTTAAAGAAAAAATATAAGTTATAATAATATTAGTAATAAAATTAAATAAAAAATAGTTTTTTATATATTGCCAATATGTATATTTTTATTCTATTAATAATTAGTTTAGGATAAGGAAAGAAAAAAAAATTATTTACATTAATTGGGAGGGTGTAATAAAATGTCATTGTTGACATTTCTTTTACAAAAACTGCCCTACAAATTTATTTCATGATAAATATCCTGACGTACAAACGATGCTCCAACCCGCCAGGCGGGTCATGCATTACCACGCAGCCCTGGTGGGTTGTACGTAAAAAATGAGGTTTATGCTGCATATATCAGTATCGTACAATTTCTGACAGAGCACGGACACACAAAAAACTACTTAAAACGATTTAAAATAACTGATGATGATAAATGTACAATAGACGGACAGATACAAACTTTTACCCATATACTCTATGATTGTAAGACTTACGACAGACAAAGACTAAGCCTAATGAAAACATAATATTACAAGGAGGAAGCTGGCCTGAGTCAGAAAGAAAGTTGATCGAAGATCATAATGAGGAACTTATGAACTTTGTTTTATCCATAAATTTTGATGATCTAACAAACAACTAGAAAAATGAAGAACGAGAAGAAGATCTGACTCCACTACATCATCATCAAACTAAATTCTTTTGCTTATTTATCTTGTACTTCCTTACTTACATTGCTTATAAACTACTAATGATTATTTTATCCTTTTATACTCCATTTATTTATGTTATTATGTATATAAATTATTATATCAATATTATAAAGATTAACAATGTACAGGTATACTCGCTTTAACTATGTAAAGACATGCGTGCAGTGTATCAAAAGATATGGGGCAAGCTTTAACTAATAAACGGCTCTACCACAGGGTTACTATGGTTGAGAAAAAAAAAAAAAAAAAGAAAAAAAAAGAAAAAAAAAAGTGCAATGAATGTGTTATATAGTGGATTTCGAAACATGTTAGGTGCATGTTGATACATCTTCAGTATTGACAAATCCCTAGTTGCAAAAGATTCCCTACATGCAATTAGGCTGCACAATTTGTAAAATATCTATTTCAGCCCCACAAAAGGCATCATTTTCAAGTAAAAAAGTTAAAGCTAAGTTTTGAAAATATTTATCGACAAACATAATTATCGACTTTCAGCCAGTTGGGATGATAATAAAGCAATTTATAATTAAAAGGTTGATGTTTAGAAGACTGTAAAATAATTTTAAAATATCTTCCCTTGCAAGAATGAAAAGGAATCAAGTATTTTGGTATTATATTGAACTAAAGTGATATATATATATATATATATATATATATATATATATATATATATATATATAAATTATGAAGCATGCACAGGATTGTACAGTACTGCACTGTGAATTTCAAAGTAAAACATTCGAAAAATTTATATTCAGAAAATAATTTTACGTTATCCTTGAACAATAATTCCTTTGCTACATCCATCCCTGAAAATCCCCCAGTATGTCTCCACAAATGAAGAGCTTGATCCATGTCTCCAACTTCAACAGTCCAAGAGCCCACAAGTTCACTGTTCAATTCATCTTTGCGGGAATTAATGAGTTTAACAGTCTTTTCACTGAAAATCAAATTCATAACTTAATAAGTTATTTCAAGAAAAAATAATTATGAGGAAGATTTGGCATATTAACGGGAAAATTAGTCATTTATAAAGTTAGATTCCTTTGTGCATATGAGCATAAATAAAATAGGATGAACAATCAAATATTACTTTAAGCAACCTACTGAACTTTATTCTTTCCCTAAAGATTTCTAATATAAATATATTGCCCTCCCCTCTTCCTCGTTCCCACCCTAAAAAATCCCAGATAAACAAACAGCTGTTAACCCCAACCATCCATATCTAAAAACATTAAACATGTGAACTAAGGAAAAACACTCTACCATTCATTGTCATTCTCGTTTTAATAAACTCCAAGAAGGGTATCCTTGTGGTCCTGGGGCCAACACTTTGGATTCTAATGCGGGAGATGCGGGTTTGAGTTCTGCAGTAGGTTTAAGTTTCTTCATATCAGGTCCCGTTGAAGGCATTCCCTGCTGTACCATGGACGTTTTGTAAAGGTAGCAACCTATAGATAGCCTGGCACAAATGGCCTCAATGCAGAAAAAAAAAAAGAAGAGCCAAGGTTTGCCTTACTTTCTCCAGATGGTTAGATCAGTGTGTTAAGAGCGGTTTGCTACCTGCAACATTTCTCCATGAGCAGCGTATGGAGGCGGTTTAGTTATGGTGTGGGCAGGCATAAGTTTGGAAGCAAGCACCAAACTACACATAATCAACAGGGACTAACTAAATGCTGAGACATAAGTAACCAACATTCTGGAACAATATGTAATGCCATTTATCGGTAAAACTTTCCTTTATCTGCATGATAACGCAAGACCACATACTACTTCCAGGATATAGAAACTAATCTTTTGCCCCTTCTTGCAAGAAGTCCGGACCTCAACCCTTTGGAGCAGCTGTGAGATCAGATGAAGACATATATCCTGCAGAGAGCTCTGAATCATGCACTGTCGACGTTTGCTGAGCTAACAAACACACTACTGGAAGAATGAAAGAACATTCCCCAGGAGGACTGTTTACCTCAAACAGTCAGTATCAAGACCTCTGGATGCTGTTAGAAGAGCAAGAGGAGGTTTTAAGAGATATTGATTTTGTAATAAGGAAAAATTCCATGTTTGTATTTATTCTGAATGATTGCCACTTAGCTTTTTTGTTTTACTATTTACTCTTCTAATGTTAATATCTTCCTACAAAAAGTAGTTTCTATTTTTTTTTTATTATGGTGCATCGACTGCTGAGGTCATTAGCACCAAGTTTTTATTATAATTATTATCTAAATAACAATATGAGTAATTATTAGGAGATTTTCTTTACTTGGTATTTTTAATTTTTTTACTCCTTACGATTGTTTTTGAGGATTTGCATAATTTCCCCAAATCATTCCTCATGTAGTGGAAGTTTCAACTGCATACAATTATGCTGCATATTTAGTTATATAAGTGTAGGCTCCCAATGATAAATGTTTGATTGTGAAACAAATTAAGGTGAATTATTTATAGAATTAAACCCATTAATTTAGATTTATTTTCATTGATTAAAAAAAACATAAATTAAAGATATAATGCCATCAAATGTTTTTCTAGGGGAATTCGAACAATCTTTTAATAGTCAGAAAATGCTGTTTAAACCCTGGGAGTTGAGTGTAAAAATAATACAGATGCATCATCAATTAATCAACTACTAGCCCAATCAATATATATTTTTTTTTTGCTTTTTTTTATGGCGCATTGACTTCTAGGCCATTATCCCTGACATCCATAGTGCAGCAGAGAATATTTTTGAAACGGGACCTGAAAAAACGCTGCAGCAGAGGGACTCGAAACCCCATCTGCCACACAAGAATCCAAAACATTAGCCACTAGACAACGGGAGCTCATGAAATCGTTAGTGTTGTCACTATTGGAGGGAGATTTCCTGCATTACAATAGCAAATTAAATTACTAAAGGATTATACTTTGATATATGCAATATAGCAAAGATTTGAATCGTCATAAACATTACTCCTTAAGTATAAAAAATAGCACCGTATAAATTTTAGAAAATCCAAATATATCATAAGAAATTAGGCCTCACTAGTTTGATAAATACTCCTTTCTAGCATCAGGTCTGATATTATGAGTTTGAAGCTCATAAATTATGTCCTTATCTGAAAGCATTCTTGAATGTGGCTCTTTGGTAGGTTCAATCCTTCTAACAGTTAGTTTACTGAACCATCCCTCCCTGTTGTCTTTTCTATTAGAGGCGGAGTTCAGAGTCCTAAAACAAATTGATGATTAAAATTAATTAACAAAAGCAGCTTACACTCTGAGGATTACTGCAAAAATTGGTAGTAAATTGTTATAAAAAATATTTAATGTGAGAAAATATACCTTTTAATGAAAGGGGAATATTTTAAATGAGAAAACATTGGTTTTATTGTCGAACAATTTCTCAACGAAGTAGCCATGATTGACAACACAAGTGTAACCTCCAATGGAAGAGTACTGATAAACAACCAAGCTCTATCTTGATAAGAAGGCCAGAATTTAACATTTCTATTATTAAGTAGACTAGATAAGGTTATTTTTTATGACATTTGCATTGCTAAATCTAATTGTTTTTTATTTCGAATCGATAATACAAGAATCAATTAATCGTGTTCAATTGTGTCTATTGAGGCGCAAAGAGATTAATAAGTAAATCTATCTTTTGTAAGGGAATTCTGTTTCTATTGAAGTTATCTTGTTAAAATGTAACTTCCAGCATTTGCATTTTTATTATTTAATTTAAAAAGTACACTTTAAACATTAATTAGGGTTTCGTCAGTTATCAATAAGACGACACCTACAATACCTTTGCCTAAAAAAATTACGACGATAAATATTATAAGGACGAGTTTGACAATTGAGTTTCCAAAATAAATAATAATCATCTCTTGTCTTATTTATGCTTTCATTAAAAATACTTCCTTCCTTGTTAACTAAAACTGTGGGTTGGATTTCCACTGAGGGAGATGGAATTTCTTTCTATACATGGAATACGGTTTTATCCAACAGATAATAATTTTTAAATGTTTTTTATACGGCCTATCAACTTCTCGACTTCTCGGCCATTAGTGCGCCGCAATATTATCTGTGATCAAGAAAGGAAAGAGAATAAACAGACACTGTTTTGTATGTATGTATGTATTAATTATATATATATATATATATATATATATATATATATATATATATATATATATATATTGTTTTGTTTTAAACTGTTTCGGTGGGAATGAGCTGTGTTTGTTGTGATGCGGCTTCTTTCTCATGCGGTCTCGCTCATTCCCATACGAACCCGTAAGGATTAATGGCAACCAGAAGAAGCCGGAGAGCAATCCGGCGAAATATAGCGCAGAAAGGAGGAGTAAGACCTATATATATATATATATATATATATATATATATATATATATATATATATATATATATATATTAACATGTACTTCATGCAAATATATTTAAAGATTTAAAGAGGCTTATTAAGAAATAGTTGGATACGACTTTCTCAAATACCCCTAATCATTTGGAAACCAATCAATGGTCGGTTCTAATACAAAAATAAACCAAATATTATTAAACATGTGTTTTAATTTCCCGACCTCTTCACTGATGAAGTAGCCGCCATGCTGAAATGTTATTGTTTCCCCATTTTTCTCGCTTGAATGATGGTTTTTAATTTAACACCCGTCAAAAGAATGCTAATTTCCTATTATTAAAAATATATTAAAGATTGAACCTGTGCAAAATAATGTTGGAAACTTCCCAGAAGTATCGGAAAAAACTGTTCTCTTCATGGACAGGATTTAAAGTAGTTTCTGTAAATAAAACTTACCCTGAATCTGCAAAAACAAGGATAAAAGATTATATTAAATTTACTCATTTATTTACCTATTATATAGGTAACTACTTATACATATATATATGTGTTTGTGGGGTAATTTATTATATATAAAAAAAAAGATGGAGGAAAATGTAACTTCAACGTATTCTCCACTTAGAAGATGAAATAATGACAATAAAGTATAATGCAATTTAATGAGCTTCTGATGGGACTCGATCATGAAACAATAGTCAATAAGACTTACCTGCTGCATCGTGTCTGAAACACCTAAGGAAATGTCCGATAAGAAAGTTGGTTTTGGAAATAAAGGTTTTAAAATCGTTTGCTCCCTTTCCATTAAACTGCAATTTAAATGGTTTTGAGTTTCAGCGGGAGGGTCCGCCTGATAGGACCGCTTTCCTTAAAATAAAATTTGGGACGCCTTCCCACATGGGCTCAGCATGGGAACTGGCCCGTCTTTAGGGGCCAATCATGGCAATCCCGTGCGTTTAGTGCACGTGATTGGCTGATTCGGGCCAATAGGCGTCTTTGAGCTAATGACCTCAGCAACCGATGCACGAAAATTAATATATATATATATATATATATATATATATATATATATATATATATATATATATAATGAATACAATGTAAACATTGTACATTAAGTTACAAATCATAATGAGCAATATTTTTATGCAAGTATTCAATACTGATGATTGCAAAGAGTTATTTTTTTTATTTTATTTTTTTATTTTTATTATTATTAAGGTGCTTCTACTACCTAGGTCATTAGCACCAAACAACAAAGAGTTATTGCAATTACTTTTAGCGCGGCTCCTCCCTCCCTCCATAAGGAGGAAACCCACTTTTGAGGTTGACATGATGACGCAATCCGGAACTGCCGACTCGAAAATTTTATGTATCGAGTGTAGCACTCCCAGCAATCTCATCTATTCCGGAAAGCTGCTTATATTCATCTTTCCCCCGAGTTTTTAGTGTGTGTGAGTGTGTGTGTGTGTGTGTATCGATTTGAAATGGCAAAACTTCAGGAGCGTGTAGGGGACCAAACAACTAAGATAATAAGTTCTTTAGAGATTTGCTCGTTTTTGTTTCGTTTTGGAGAAAATCGCAAAAGAAGGAACGAAAAAGTTTTCATTTTTGTACTTATTTATTTAAATTTTCAATGGAAAAAAAATCATTGCGAATTATTTAAGAAACCAATTATTAAAATTCAATCTCTTGACGTTGATGTAGTTTTCGTGTACGGTTTCTGCAACGGTAATGCTTTAGAAGCGGTGCGAGAGTATGCGCGCCGATTCAGAAATAGAAGAGTGCTTAATCGACGAGTCTTTTTATTAACTTTTAATAGACAACGTGAGACTGGGTCATTCATACTTGAAGGTACTTGGTGATAGGTGATAATCACCATCCGTAAAATCTTCAAATATTGTAGAATTTATTTCTTCGTATAGGGAACCTTGAAGCAGAAAGTTCATTCGGTGTTAATCAACTCAAGGGAGCAATTAAGAGACTGAATCATATATGAAGTGCGCCAAATATCATCAGGACAGTGTTTAGCTGCAATTTATCAAGTCAGTGCTAGATGTAATGTTTTCGTTTCTGCAAGAAGGCAACATTTCAAGCAATAACTAAATTAAATAAACAAAAACATAAAAAAAATTTAATAAATAAATTGACCCAGTCTCTCCTAGTCTATTAAAAGTTAACAAAAAGACTCGTCGAATAAGCACTCTTCTATTTGTGAATTTGCGCGCATACTCTCCGCCTTGAAAACATTAAGCAGGCTACACGCGGTCAGACAGGCCTGTCAGTTAGCCTGACGGTCCGCCGGAAAGCCGGTTGCCTGAACGTGTATATATTCCGGCCGGTCTGTCAGTTAAGACTGTTCAGGCGGCCGGAATGTATACACGTTAAGGCGACCGACTTCAGGCGGACTGTCCAGGTCTAACTGACAGGCCTGCCTGATTTGTGTGTAACCTGCTTAAGAAGGCATACCAAAAATGGGAGAAGAAGGGAATCAATTTTTTAACCCAAAGCTTATTCTGGTGTAGCATTACATATATGAATCACCAACACATTACTCGTTGGTTCAAAAAAATTAAAATTCAAGTGGAGAGGAGGGAGGGTAAAACATTTAAGCAGACAAAGTGTAGTAGACATATTTTTTTATTTGATTAACAAACAAATACGTACCTTCGGTTGTAATAATAATCAAAGAACCCCTTGAAACATTCGTTGCGTGAAATTATTGTTCAATATTTTTATATTTAAAATTATTAAGACAATGAAAAAGGCTGTGCTGTAAAATATTTCTGTGTATTTGACAATAAAGTGGGCTTGCCACTTCTAGATTATTTTGAATATCACAAATGAACCCATTATTATATAAATTAAAATTAAATTCCAGATTAGCACACTCATATAATAGACTATCTTCGTTCTACATTCCGCAGAATTCAAGTGGAAGAAATGTTTGTGAAGAGATAAATTATTATAGTGACATCAAAACTTAGACATATATGTAAAATGTGTTTTCGTTTCTTTACTTTAAACATTCACTTCACCAGTACCATTTTAATGTGAAATAATGAAAAAATGAAGAAAAATGGAATTATTTATCTAAAAACAATATATTTAAAATATAAATTACACTGCCCAGTGAATTTGATAATACATTTTCATGGATATGAATATGATACTAGGAGCTTTAAAATGAAGGTGCATAAAACATGTAATGCTTATGATGTCACAGTCCTACATACACCTCTTCGAGCAATGAGGTTGTTCTTTAAATAATTTAAACTAGCTGCAACAATGTTTTCCCTAAGCCAACCTTGATTAGAGTGATCACGAGTTGAGATGGTGTAGTGAATGTTTAGTTAAATTTAAGTTGTTTATTTTCCCTCCCCTATTCCCCTTTTTTTGTTGATGTTTTCATTTCATAGTCATGTAGGAATCATTCATGTTTGGATCTAGTTTAGCCAGTATTGGCGGTAAGTGTTATCATCCTGACTATTTTTTAAGTATTTTTGAACCAAATTTGGTTTATTGCTGCTATCTTGTTTGTAAGTAGGTGGTTTTCATGGACATTCATAAATAAATATATAACTCAATTGTTTTTCCTTTTGACATATCTCTGTAGTTTATACAGATTTTTTTGTTTTGTGTCATTCACTTTTGTTGTGTTTTATAAGGATATTTTTCATTTATCTTTTCAATAACACAGTATGACTTATTAATTTTGTTTGCACTGGTTGTTTTATAATGTTTATTGATCATAAAAGTATATTTATATGAAGAATTATACTTGCCAAAACATGCAAGGCAGGTTTTGTTTTGATTAGGAATTATTCTTACTGGCACTATTGGTTTTATCTCAGATAAGACTGTATTCCTGTTTTTATTGTGGGCTTGTGGAAACATAGTTTAGCTGTAACTTGTGTTTTTTTTTGTTTTTTTTGTTTTTTTTTTGTAATAATATAAATAATTTTGTTGTGAATACTAATTTTTAGTGTTTTTTGTTAGAAGTTAATTTTTTTATTGATGCTTTGTTCATAATATTAGTTTGTTGTCATGTATATTACTCTTTATCATTAAATGTATGGTAAAATTATCCTATAGGGTTATCCTAAAGTTTTAACATAGAGCGAAAATAAACAAATTCAAAAGCAATACAAAATTTTAAAGGCATTAGAAAGTCCTTTATAGTATTAATTTTCCATTCAAATTATAATATGTTCTAGTTCCTAGAGTTGTGGCGTAGACCAGGAATTTAACACAATTATTCAGGAATCAATCGATATTGTTTGACAATCAAGTCCTCTAGTCAAGTCTTGTCTTAGAATTACAAAACACGATAGTTCTAAATACAGTACTAGCATTAACTGGTTGAAAGTAGGGATTAAAATCTTAAATCGCCTTGTACTTTTGTTGGTGTCAATATATATATATATATATATATATATATATATATATATGGTACTTTTCTGTTATTGTCCCACCAGTAAATAACTATTTTTTTTTTAATTATAATTTAAAGACCACTGCATTATTGAGGAGAGAACCATTTGTGAATTTTGTCAAACTGAAGTTTAGCGTCCTCAAAACCGATTTCTTTAGCATTTTTCACTACAACGTATTTTAATGCACTAAACACGAATACGTTAAAAAAAATTTCGCTTTCGACTAGGAAAGAAGTTATTAAGCACTAACTTTTACTGATAGGAAGGTTATAAAAGTAGGCGTAAACAGCGTATTTGTAAACACACGCATGTGCAGATATGTAACATTGGGAAACAGAGAACTCTCATTTGAAATGTTCATAAACCATTTATTCAAAAATATTGTCAATTTTAAGGGCATCCTCACCCGTTGTCACCTGTTGCTTATGGGTATACGTGCTATGCGTTTCCGCTCGCTACACTCGCTCAAGAAGGTATCAAAACCGTAGTCAATCCATGAATGAAAATGAATAGAATTTTATTAATTTTAGTGAGTTGAATTGACTAGGGTTTTGATATCTTCTTGAGCGAGCGGAAACGCATAGCATGTATGCCTAAAAGTCGTCCTAGACATTCTTCTTATCCTCCTAGACATCCTTCTTAGCTTTCTTCTTCTTCTTGAGACGCGATGTTCGGTGGATACAATCGCACAGAAAAATGCCTTTAAGCGCTCTTCATATTTATGAGCACGTTTGAAGAGAATAATAAATTGGACGAGAATAATAAATTCTATGTTGACAATTAAAGTTCAGCAGGCGCGAATTAGAACGAACTAATAATTATAAAGGCATTAGCTAATTATTAAGGGATTTCTGTTATATAATACTTTTCATGAACGAAACAAGAAATGTGAAGAGTGTTTCATTATTTCAAAAAATGGTTGTGAATAAATAACTGCTGGTGAATTTAAATAATTGTTGGTAAATTTCAATTAAACTTCTTTTTAACGGATTCCTGTTTAGTGCATCAAAATACGTTATTGTACAAAATTTGAAAGAAATGGGTTTTGAGGACGTGAAACTTCAGTTCTACCGTGAATTTGGCCACTTTTTGTCTATTAAGTCCAATTAAACCTATAGTTGTGTTTATACAGGGTGTTCCGCATTGAGATGTCATAACTTTAGGTGTTTATTCTTCACCTCATTTGTAGTCCAGTTGCGCCAAAATGAGTGTTCTATCTGAAAATGTGGAGGAGCTACTCGAACTTTTGTCTTTTTTAAAAACTACTGGCTTTTTTTTTTTTTTTTTTTAAAGAAAAACTGAGTTTTCAGAATTTGTGATCAGTGTATCATAAATAAAAACCACATTTTTAGGATTCACATTAAATTTCCAATAAGAAACACCCGTTATTAAAATATTACCATGTAAAGGGGTCTCCCGTGGTCTAGTGGCTAGTGCGCTAGATTCATAAGCGGGAGATGGTGGGTTCGATCCCCACCGGCGGCAGGAGTTTTCTCATCTCAGGGCTCGCTGAGAAAATTCTTGGCTGTACCCTGGATGCCGGCGCTAATGGCCAAGATTTGTCGATGCGCTGTAAAAAAAAAAAAAAAAAAAAAAAAAAAATATTACCATGTAAATTAAGAGCTATATTAAAAGCCATATAGATGAGAATGTTTAATATTAGTGTTTTATTAAATTATTCAATATTTTCTTATTCAGCTACTTTTAGACTTAGAGGTTTGCCTCTGCCTCAAAAGTTGCATTATATAATAAGCTTCAAAATAGTACATCGTATCCAATATATATGCCTTTCAATATAGTTCTTTACTTACATGGTAATATTTTATTAACGGGTGTTTCTGATTGGAAATTTCATGTGGATTCTAAAAATGTGGTTTTTATTTACGATACATTGATCACAAATTCCGAAATCTCAGTTTTTCTTTAAAAAAAGCCAGTAGTTTTTAAAAAAGACAAGAGTTTGAGTTGCTCCTCTACATTTTCAGATAGAACGCTCATTTTTGTGTCACTGAACTACAAATGAGGTGCAGAATATACCCCTAAAATTATGACATCTCAATTCGGGACACCCTGTATATATATACACACACACACACACATACACGAGGGGCTCAGTGGTAGAGCACTTGACTAATATGCTGGAGGCATTGAATTCAAAACCCAAGCACACTAAAGATTTTATCTACTTCTCTCTTAATTCGTGATTTGGATTCGGGGTCTCTTGGCCCATCCAGCCTTTGACGGGACAAATAAAAAAAATTATATTTACATATATATATATATATATATATTGTGTCAATTAAATATTAAATATATTGTAGTATATATATATATATATATATATATATATATATATATATATATACATATATACATATACACACATACATAAATACACACACTCAGTCTAGGGTTTTGGTAATAGTCTTATGGCTACATTTTTTATAGAAATTTTGATGTAGTAAATCGAGTAAGACCACCTTCGAGGTGATATTTTTCAACGATATTTGAGAGAAATGGAAAACTGACATTTTTAGTTTCGAGCACTACAAAACAATGGATTGAGTTGAAAATTATTTTACTTGTTTGACATTCATTCTCCCTAAAATACATGAGGCATTGCGGATACAAAGGGCGAACTCAACAAAGGGTAGTTTTGAGTAAAATGTGTTTGAATATTTTTTCCATAAGGGCTAACTCCACTAGATATTCGAAACATTTTTTTTGTTTTCGGATGTCTCATTGTTTATTTATTAATGTATAGTAATAAACAAATTATATAATAATTACACACTAGAAATTAGTGTGAACTTCACTTTCAACGAAAAGAGCATTTTATTTATATCATTATACAGTGGGCCGCTAGTGGAGTGTTGAGTTCCACTTTCTTATCCGCCGTCCTACGGCATTTTCCAGCCGGCTTTTTTTCATTCTCCGCGTATTTTGAGAGGGAAAGAAGGTCGAACTCAACATGAAAAATATACCTGTATATTCTCTGAAGCATCTAGATTCGGATGTATCTGCGCCCCATTTATATATATACATAAAGTTGTGAGATCTCTTGTAAAACCCAGTCAGTTACTTTAGTTAGTGTCTATGGAAGCACCTATTCAAAAACGAAATTGTAAATTATCATTTTAATTAGTTGAATATTCCATGCAATTGCAAATTCATTGTAATTGTTTTAGAAATAGGAGTACCCAATACCAATACAGTCCCTACCTGTTAATAAGTAATTTATTATATTACAATATATAATATTTTTGTTGAAAAGATGCTTCCATTGACACTATCTAAAATAAGTGACTTGAAATGCTTTTAATAACAAACCCAATAATTTGTAATTTACAAAAGAGTTAGAAGTTGATCAAAGAATAAACGTTTTAGTCATGGAACTAATTATATAGCATTTCCAAGACAAATTCAACCTTGCCCACATTAACTTAAATCTTTTCTAAGTCAAATTCAATCTTTTCCATTTCAAATTCAACCTTATGTAATCCAAAGTCAATGTGAAAATGATGATTTTGAAATGAAAAAAGTGGACTTTGAAATGGAAAAGGTTTAATTTGAAACAAAAACGGTTGAATTTAACCCTCCAGCAGTCGCGCTGGTGCACTGAGTGTGCCAAGCCAACATTTTGTATTGTAAGAAATTGCCGGGAAACCCTATGGCCCACAAACCTCAGGTATTCCAAGGAAAACCCCTACTACACCTACAGTTCTACCGTGTTCTACCGTTTCACGCATTACTCAGTTATAGCTTGTAAATCATTCAAAGAGGTTGATGGTGCAAGCACTGCTCTGACGATCAATGCAAGAATCTTGCATTTCAGCTGATGAATAGGCATTTGCAGTCCAGAAAAAGCATTCCATAACTTCCTTCCGATAAAAAAACAATTTTTGTTAAGAAAATTCCCAAGAAGCAACAATGGAAAAATCACTTCCGAAGAAAAAAACAAAGCTTGAACCAATTTGCATTAAATCCAGTAAAATGGGAAAGGAGCCAGATTTGTCTGAATAGATCGTAAGAATTATATTCTTAGCATTTAATTACCATGTATATTTCTACTTTTATTTAAATATCTTTTAATGTTATTTTTTTTTTAAGTGTATTCCAGACATTAATGTTTCATATAAACATTATAATTTTCAGTCTTATTGTAAATTAAATATTTTTTTTTTAAATATAAGAAGTTATATGCAATGAATTTGTTTTAAAATATAAAATTAGCTTATTTACATTACCATTTACATATATGTCTACAATAATGACTTAACTACAATAAATAATATAATAGTGATGAAAAAAATAAATAAATAGACGTTTAAAACACAATAACGCGATAATAAACACAATGGCACACTAAGTGCGCCGCACGACTGCCCATGTTCCAACAGTGGGCCCGGCTTCTGGAAGGTTAAATGGAAAATATTGAACTTGACTTGGAAATTCAAGCCCTCATAATAATATTTCATGGAAAGGCATTACATTGCCTTTATGATTATGCTCACTGCTATTTTTTTTTTTTTTTTTTTTTTTTTTTTTTTTTTTTTTTTTTTTTTTTTTTTTTATGGTGTTGGGCTATTAGTGCCGGGCTATCTGCAGGTTGCCATCCTTTTATAATGCCAACACCATGTGGACGGTCATCCATTCAGGAACGTTTTTTTTACCGAGTAGCGCCTATGCACACTGTTATTTGAATTATAAGAAGTATACCCTCGCTCCCCTTAAATGGAATCTCTTTCTTTCTCCCCTGGGAGGCAATTTTTAAACAATATAAGGTAATTGACGTTAATAACATTTAATTGGCCAAGTTGTAGATGCGCCGTAAGAAAAAAAAAAAAAAAGAAAAAAAAAAGAAAAAGAAATAAAAAAAAAACATTTAATTGAATTTTGACTTTTCCAGGTATGAATTTACCCCTTTTGAATTTTTAAAAAGAATAGAAAGAGGAAGTAAAGATGGCATTTTGAAGTTCCCAATTTACTTTTAATTGACTCCTGCACTTTCCACCTTTGGTCTGTGAAAATGTCATGGATAATTGTGTGGTTTACCGTCTGGTAAGTTGCTAAATATTTATAACAATTTATGTGGACAAATTTGTATAACATTTTGCAAAATGCCAGTTCTGTGTGAAGGCTTTGCTATTATGAATACAATATGGATTAAATTCTATTCTCACAACTTTTTACTTGTATTTTTAATGCATCAAGTAATTACTACTGAGAAGGAACAAAGTTGTCTTTAAAATAACCAGTAGAGTGTAATATTTCTGGGAAATAAATTAACTGTATACTTACCTGTAACACTGAAATAATTGTTCTGTAGTATGATTTGTATTATCGTAAACTTATTCTTGGATTTTACTAATTATACTAATTTTTAGGTTATGTAACGAAGATGGCTAAACCCGAAAGACATCCTTGGCCATACGGCCCTCAATGGAACTACTATCCCCCTCACGTTCTTAGCCTACCTAAGATACCTCTTCCAAGCGGACCTCAAATAAATTCAGAATACAATGAAAATTATCTTGGAATTAGATGCCCAGAACCAAGAAGACCATATCAAGTGCCTTGCTCTACCTTTGGTTCCTACTGTCATCAGGAGAACCATGCGGTTGGATCCTATATTCAATCTGGTACAATATATCCCCCAAAGCAATATGTTCATAGGCCAATTCCACATGAAAATTTTAATAATTCTTATAAGTTTAGTGAAAATATTCATAGTTACCCTGCTTATCCTAATAATTATTCTTCAACCAAAGATCAAAACCACTGTTACCAAACTTCATGGAACAATACTAGTCATTATCAAAGAAAGCCTCCAGAACTTGATGTTCGTCGATTTTTAGCTACTTGGCAAGAAAAAGATGATGATTTTGTAGAACCGTCTGCAGAAAGTGATGAACAAAAAGTTTCCCAAGGTTATGATTCCACATCCCTGCCTTTAGATTGTACAAAGAGAAATACTTCAGACAAACCTGTAAAACGGAGCTATGAGAATTTTGTGAGTGGGCAAATACCTAATGCGACTGGCTGTGTTGTTCAACCCTATTGTATAAAAGATAACAGTACATCATTAAATAGAGGTGTTATTGCTAATGGCGAAATGAACAATAATGTTCCCCAAAGAAATAATTTAAATTATGGATCTGTCAATTCTCAAAGTTATCATAACAAGAATTTTTATTCTAATTCAGATTATTGGAAATCTACTAGTGACAAATTTTTGTCGTGTGAACACAATTTCACCTACTCACAACAATTAAACCACTGTGATATTAATGTTAATCATTTGAGAAATAATGTTAGTTACAGAAGGCATAAAGATAATTTGCTTGACACTTCTGAAAGGTCTCAGTACAATTTGACATCTTCATTGGAATCAGGAGATTTATTTTGTGACATTAATTCTCGTAATGATGACCAACAAAAACAGACAGTTGTTCATCCCCTTTTTAGTGATACAGCACATTACAGGGGTCTTAACTGTGATGAACAGCCATATTTTGGCCACGAAAACAATGACTATTCTGAGAATCTGGTTTACACTGATCTTCATTCCATGAAAGATTCTTGGGAACTGTTTCCAAATCTAAAATCCAAAGAAGGTATAAAAACCATTGAAAAACCAAAATCATCTGTATGTAAATTACCTATACATTCTGACTATAACCAAACTTCACTTAGTACTAATAATACCAATTCTACGTCTATAATGTATGAAGGAGCATTTAATATTCTACCAAACCTTAATGATTCAAACATACCTTCGGGCAATACAGTTCAATACAACAGCAATAATAATGCAGTTCGAACTGACAATTCCAAAACTCCTGTTATATCCCAACCATTGCCACCTAACAAAGTTTCTCCCAATGTAACTAAATGTGTTCAAGGTAGTAGTAAAATTAAACCTTACCAATTTAGTGAAGAAATTAGTTCTGATGATATTGATATCAGCATAGCTTCATCAGGTGATCTTATTGTTGAAGAAGAACATCCAAACATTGGTCCCACATCTGTAATTAATTTTTCACGTGGAAAGAAGGAAAAAGTAAACAAACCTCTAACAGAAATAACTAAGGAATGTGAGGGGTTTAAAAACCCTGCTGTTGCGTATGCGGTACCTCTTTTTACAGAGAAACCTCCAATTGTTGGAAGTAACAATAATGCATGCGAAAGTACACCTCTTTTTACAGAGAAACCTCCAATTGTTGGAAGTAACAATAATGCATGCGAAAGTACAGATGCAGATATAGCTAATATTAATGTTACAGGCAACATCAAATCTGAATTGTTGGAAAAGGACCTAATCAATAAAGAAGAGACTTCTAAAGACAGTTTAAGTACCTCGTCTGAACAGAATTTAAAATCTGCTGTAATGGATTTATCTGTGTTGAAACCTCAAAATTTGACAGAAGATATTACACTGAGCCATAAGCCTGATGATTATCTTGATTTACCTAACAATTATTTTGACCAACCCGATTTTGTGGAAAATATAAAAACAAAACTTGATAATGTGAATGAAGCTAACTCCTTGCCCCTTCAAGAAGAAAAATCTGTTGCCATTCATCCAGCCTCACCATATCTTAATCAATGTATTACTCCACACTCTCTCGATCCAAACAAAACTAATGATTACAAACCTGATTCTCCTTACAAATCTGATAATGATGTCAATTTGGTTTCTCATCAAGATGTTCTTGCAAGTGACACACTTCCTTGTACAGAAGAAAATTCAGCTGTTAAAGCATCACCTAAAATTGAACTTTCCAGTACCAATTCCAGTCTAAATTTGGAAGAGAGTAATCCTTTAGATAATAATGAAAATGGAGCTTTATTTGAATCTTCTTTAAGTCAAAACAAAAGTAGTAGTTTTACTGAGTGTAAAAATAATCTTAAAAATGATAATTTGCTTCTTCTTGCTCAGTGCTCACAAGAATATGGTTGTCAAATTGCTAAAGAAGTTGAAGGAGTACAAAAGGATGATCATGAAAAATCGAAAACTCCAGATGAATCTGAAAAAGCTGGAAAACCTTTCAGTGACAGTGTAATTAAATGTAGTTTGCGATGGGATAAAATTTTTAATGTAATGCCTGATGATGATAGCATTCAACCAGCCTCTCTTGACTTAGGCCCAGCCAAAGTAGAATTGAGGATGCCTTCAGAAAGTGTTTCTTCAGGACAATGGAAGATTGTTGAGGCTGACAGTAAAATACAGACATCTTCTATTGTTCAAGTAAAAAGACTAATTTTGAAAAGGAAAAGCCAGAGTGAAGAGAGAATCCCAAAAATGGTTATAAAGAAAACAGAGGGCCAAGAATACAGAAGTTACTTGAAGAAAGAACCAAATGAAGCAGTATTAAATTGTGGAAAATTTAAGATTTACTATGACATATCATCTAAATCAAAAGTCCAGAAACATTTACAAGTATGTATTTTCTATTTTCAATATTTTAAAAAAAATATAGATAAAAGCTTTATTTGAAAATTTTACCCTTCCAAAAAAAAAAAATAAATAAATAAAAAATAATAAAATAAATAAGTGAAGATTTTTACAAATAATTCTTCTGTATTTTAACTCAATTTTCTAGGCCCCCGGAATTATTTTGGAGGGCCATGCATCATTACACTTTATTATAGGGTCTTGTCTTAATTTAAATATTATTATACTTATTCTTTAATTTGCTATTCAGGTGATTCTCGATTTTTTCTTACAAGCAGATTGAATAGATTCCTATGAAAGAACCTGCTTCCTTGGTCCTCCATAATGGCAACTACTTTTTTTTTTTTTTTTGCAACTACTTATTGAATAGATGTTCACTAATCATGGGCCCCAGATTCCGAAAACTAGGTTAACTCAGTGATCAGAGTCATTTCTTGTGACTGGTATTACATACTTCTTCCTTGGCAGTACATTCCTATAGTGAGACACACAGCTTCCGCCAGTTGACACGGTCTTGTGCTACCACTTTCCAGTTCCTGACTCTGAGCAAGCTGCGGGCATTGGCAGCTAGTCCATCTTGCCATATCAGCCTGGGTCTGCCTAATTGTTTGGTTCCATGTACTCTCTCGGAAAATATTTGTTCAGGCATGTCTCGGTCTGGCATCCTAGATAGGTGTCCTCTCCAGCGGAGATGTCCACATTTTATATGCTTTACTATACTAGCCTTGGCCAACTCTTGCTTTGTCCTACATCTCCAGATTCCCTGGTTAAGGACACCCCCCATATTATGCCTCTCAAGACCCTTCTTTCAAAATACTGGAATGACTGGTCTGATGAGGGTTTTATAGAGCAATGTCTTTGTGGATCTTGTAAAAATGCTCCCTCTCAGTTACCTACGAAGTCCATAAAAACTTCTGTTTGCTGCCAGTATCCTACTATTAATCTCCTTGGACATGTCATATCAAAAGTGACAAAACAGTCCAAGTACTTAAACTGGCTCACTTTTCCAAAGGAGTAGGGACTCATGATGACGGTTTCTCCTGGCCATATTCTTACCTTTCATAACCTACCTCTCATAAGTAAGGTAAGTTTACCTCTCATTCACTTTGAGTCCCATTTCATGAGCAGTCTCCTCTAAAGCAAGAAATTCCTGCTCTACTGCATTGAGGGACCTCTACCCACTGAGTGCTTCTGGTAAGAACAGTTGCCTGTATCTGTATCCTGGATCCAGTGCCTTCTCTAATCCCAGATTGAACAATAGGCAGTCCAAGCCATCCCCCTGATGATCACTATCCTCAGGTTGGAATTCGCCAGAGAGACCCCTCTGGACACGGTCGTACCATTAGATTAGATTAGATTACACCTGACTCTTATACCTCCACCTTACGGTGTGCACAACGGCCGTTGCCCTATTGTGCGAATCCTATATACCTGGTCAGGCTTCTTCCAAGCTCCAGATGAATCTCAGATACTACCCGCCCTCCATTGCCACACAGTTGCTTGACATAACCTCTCTATCTCATAACCCGGTTAATGCTGTCATATGCACTCTCAAATTCAACAAAAAAGTGATGCATAGTGATTTGGTATTCATGCCTTTTCTCGAGGATTTGCCGCAAGGAGAACAATTGATCAATTGTTGATTTACCTGCATGGAAGCCACACTGATATTGCTCCAGGATACGGTCGGCAAGGGGGGACAGTCTCTAGTAGAGGATGTTTGAATGAATCTTATATGCCACCGGTAGGAGGGATATACCTCTATAGTTGGCACAATCTAGTGGGTCTCCCTTCTTGTGGATAGGCTATCAGACAAATTTCGTCCAATCCTCCGGCAGCTCCTCCTCCTCCTAAATACCACCAATAAGGTGGTTCTGAAGGACTCTCACAAGTTTCCAGCCTCCATACTTGAACAGCTCAGCAGGAAAATTATCAGTTCCTGGTAATTTATTATTTCTGAGCTTTTCAATGGCTGTGGGCACTTCCTCATCACTTGGTGTTTCTAATACTTCTATTTCAGTGAGTGGACTAGGAGTATCCTAGCACTCTCCATCGCTGGCAAATTATCAATTCCTGGCACTTTATTATTCCTGAGCTCTTCAAAGGCTGTGATTAGTCGCCAGAGTTTTGTAGAAATGTTCCTTCCATCTCTGTAGGGCCTTAATCATGCCAGTGAGTAAATTGCCTTCCTTATCACACCAGACAGAGAGCCTTGGTTTAAATATCTTGCAATTGCCATTAATTTTTCTGTAGAAGCTTCTACACTCCCTGGCTGCTCTGAGCAGTTCTGCTTCCCTCCGCTCCTCATTTGTATGCTCTCTTTTCTTCTTTCTGTGCATGTGTTTCTCAGCTCTCCTCTTGTCAAGGTACTCTTCTGTGGATCCTTGTGTTTTCCTTTGAATCATGGCTTCATATGCTTGGTTTTTAATACGTGTGACTAATTCACACTCTGCATCAAACCAGATCTTATCATTCTGCCTTAACTGCAAATACTAGAAACTAGTTACTTCTTGTCTTGAATTTAGTCTTTAAACATTCTATGGTGGTATGTAGGGGAAAAATATAATTTAGAACATTTTTTAATTAAATTATAAATCATAGATCACATTGATAATACACTTTTTTGTTGTTGTTTTTTTTTAGTGATTTTCTACATGCATGCATATATTTCAGGCTTTTGCAGATAAATGTTACAATATTTATGAAGAACAATTTTTTTATTACACAAATAATTTCTTCATTTTAATAAAGAACGGGTTTATTGTATTTTTTTCTTCAATTTGTGCCATCAATATAAGTTTCCAAAAAAATTAGCAAGATGTTGCCAACAAAAAAAAAAATACGAGTTTCTATTCCAAGCTTTCGAAATAACACCAGAGATATACCTGTTATCAAAACAAGCTAAGATGAATTAGTTCCGGCAAATCATACTTTTTTATTTATTTAAACCTAATCTATTATTATTTTTTCTTGTTTTCAGGTCCCTGAAGCTTGACAATTATGATTTTTATTCACCATCTACCTCTTACCTTGTTCTAGTTTTCTTTAAATTGAGAGATGAGTACAATTTACCTTTTAAAAGGAATAATACTGTTTTGGAAGCGTAAAAAAAGAAAGAAAAAGATACCTCTTCTGCTGTTAACCCTGTAGAATGAATATTAAACTAATTTGATAATGTAGTTACATTATCTTTGTTAAGTTTTGTATTAATTATTGTTATACTAGTGTTAATATTTTTCATTTTTTTTCTTACTTTTACATTTTACCTCTCCTTTCATTATTTATTGTAAAATATAATATGATGCAGTGAAGATTGTTTGTCTTATTAGTCAACAAGTTAGTTTAATATTCAATTGCCTTAGTTTGAATTAGGTTAAATCTAGTTTTCAAAACCATGAGACTTGATTCAAATTATTTGCTGCTGCCTTTTGTTTGAGAAACCTGCATGTAAATATGCAGCAGGCAGTGCACTGGACCGAAACATTAAGTGGAAAACAATAATTTTATAAATTTAAATATTTGTGTTACTTTTTTCTAGTTCTACTTATCACAGCTTCAGCTGAATTATTTGCTGTTTAGAAAAATAATAATAAATACTCTCAAATATATTGAGGTACAGGAAGTAGCAATTCTATTATTTTGGTAAAAATGAACATACTTATAAATTTACCAAAAATATTTTTCATGCCTTAAAATAATTAACTAACTTGTGGTTAGCATATTTCTGTAAAAAACTTAATTATTTTCAGCATAATTATATAATTTTATGAAAAATTAAAATGTAATGCAAAACTCAAAATATTTGATTTTAGTTGTAAAGTCATGAAGAATGTGAATTTTTTTTTCTCAATATTAGAAAATTGCACAATTTTACCCAAATCAAGAAGGGTTTATATTATTCAGTCCCTTATTTGATTAATCTTTCCTGTTTTTTTATTAGGAATTTTCAGAAAACTTAAACATTCATTATTTTTATTAATTGTTTGTATTTATCTAAATTATGGTAGTAATTGCCCAATTCTTAAGAAAAATTATTATTTTATTTCATGACACTTGTGTATTTTAATATGTTATACATATATATGAAATATATTGAACTGCTTATAATTATTATTTATTTACTCTTGATTCTTAAGGGAAGTTCTTTTGTTCTAAAACTATTTTTTTTTATTTTAAAGAATTATGGTTACTAATGTTAATATTATCTAATTTATGCTCCTCATATATAACTCTTGACCATATTAATTTAATATTTTTGCCAGATCATTATAACAAGTTTTCATTTGCCAAGAGTTTATTTACTTTCTTAATTTTAATTGGAAATGCAAGTAGGTTCAGTTGAAGCTCTGATAAAGGGTTGTGAAATTTTATTACTTAGACTTGAATTGAAATTTTAATGTATCAAAACTTATTTGTTTGCTTTGTTAAAATATTTTGTTGAGGTTCTAAAACAATTTTAAATATCTTAGTTATTTGTTTTACTCAGTCCCTTCAATTAATTTTCTTCTACTGCTTGACATTTCGTTATTTAAAACTTTAATATCAGCTCCATTGTAAGTGTTTTGTTGTGCTCAAAATTTATTTTTGAAGACTGATTTAGTACAAAAGGCCTTTAACGGAGAATTCCATACTATTGTGAAGTGTACTTACAAGCCAGAAGATTTTATTGGTAATCTTGTCTTTATTGATATGTACAAAGGTTAATAAGTTTCCTTCTAGTAAAGTTTTTTTTTTAAAATTATATTAATGAAAAATTTAGAGAGTTTCTACAGTTGTGATAAACTCTTAAAAAAGTTCTAAGATACTTTGTGTTTGTGTCAAGAACTTTATTATATTTTGTCAGTATGAGAACATTCCTATCAGGAAATATTATTTTTGTAAATGAACTTTTGTTCCAATAGTAATGATAATAACATATATATTTATGGATTTAAAGAATATTTGTATTTTTGTGGGGACCACTTGAAAATTTGATCTCATGTCTATTATGAAAGTAATGCAGGCTTATTGTGTATGATGTTCTATGTTTTGTTTTTGGGGAGAGGGTAAATTTTCTTTTATTTATACATTACTACTTTCACTGGGAAAAGTAAACTTGTAAGAGAGAAAGTTAATTTTGTTTGTTATGTTTTATTAGTTTTGTTGTTGTTCTGTTAGGTTGTGATTGAATTGATTTATAACTTTTATCCCAAAGATAAGTATTGTGTGATTCTATATACATTTTGTGAAGTTTTTCAACGTTTTTGTGAATTCATTTATTGCTGTTTTTGTTTTGTTTGTTGCATATTTTATATTTACTTTATATCTAAAGTTAAGTAATTTTTATTTTATTATTGTTAAGAAATACTATTTTTTTTAATTATTATTATTAATTCTTCCTCATAGAATTATGAAAAGGAAAGATTGGTATTTGTTTAATTGTGTGTTTTATCACTTATGTGCAAACCTTTTCTTTAAAAAAAAAAGTTATTTTTTTTATCAAATACACAATGAATTTTTATTTTATGCAATCATGATATTAGGACAAAACTGAAACCAAGTTATGCCTTCTATTCAAAAATGGTGTTAATCCTTGCCCAGGAAAATTGAACTGAAATTGCTATTATATTTTGTAAACCATGATAAAGTGAACAATGTCAGTACTGAGGATATAAGAGAATCCTGCTATCCATTTTATTTGGATGGTCAAATTCTGTTTTTTTTTTTTTTTTTTTTTCAAGCCTTCGTCAAAACTAGAATCTCTGTGTGAGTCTTCTTGCTGTATAAAATGAACTATTTAATGCCATTACAACTTTGTGTTAAATAGTATACGTCTTCATTGGAATTATTCATTTTTCAAAATTCTTACTAATTTTTTTATGTAAAATTCTGTTTAGGATGTGTATGTTTAATCCTTAGAAAGTTTGTTGGAAGAAAAAATAATAGACAATATTCTTGAAACATTTGAAAATATAAAAGTAATGAAGTTTAGACAAATGAAGGCAATGCTAACATTACTAAAAGGCTAAACAATTTATTTAGGGCCTCCAGTGTATTTAAGGTCAGTGTTCTGTTTTTGAGAAATGTCATTGAATGGATCTTTGAATTATCAATATTGAATTTCAAAGATAATAAAGATGAAATGATGCAAGTTAAAACCTTTTGAATCGTGCAATTGATTATATAAGTACATATTTTTTAATTTTTCAATTTCTTTTTAATAATCCTTATTTTTTGTTTTATATAATTTGGAAAGGATTATTATTACTATTAATTTTTTTTTTAATTTTTTGATTTGTGGCTCTTCTATATATATAAAAAAAGCAGGTTATGTAAAAGGTTTCATTTTCGAGCCAGGATAGAAACACTGTCTTGACGTTTTCAACGGAAAATATTCTACTCTTAGCCTTTTTCCACAGTGTTCTGAAAAAAATATTTCTCACATTACGCTTGCATCCATTGGGTGTACCGAAAAGCATTTGGTTTGGAAATGAAATTTTATGGGAATTTAGAAGGTTTTGACTGTTATCATTCACGTCTTCATAAACTTTTTTTTTATTTATACATTTTTTCTCATACAAATAGATTACTTCGTGTGTGGCAGTGTGGTTTTTTTTTTTTTTTTTTTTTTTTTTTTTTTTTTTTTTTTTTTTTTAATAAGCACTTTGACTAAATTTATAGGAACTTATTTATTTGAATCTTTTGCTTTAGCAAAAATATTATTATCAATTATTTTTGAGGAGTTTGAATTCCTAAATAATCCAGTACTCAACAATCATAATTATTTGGCATTATTCTCACTGAAACTTACAGTCTTAATGATTTAGCTTAAATTACAAACTGTATTAAAATCAAAATATAATATAGATAAATAACATATTTTATTTACTCTCATACTTTTTTTTTCTAAAGGATTTAGTTTATTTAAACTATAATTCACCTTTTTAGTACATTTTATTTGATAGTTAAAATTTTGTTTTCATTATGCGGTATAGTTATTGCTTTTTATGTTGTGTTGTCTGTTGTCTCTTGCTAATTGTTTAGTACATTTTAACATAAGTATGCATATTAGAACCCTAAATGTTTATTCATTTTTTTACTTCAATACACCCATCAAAATTATTTTGCTAATCTGAGATTCATCTAAATGAGTTTCTACAATAGCGTAGAAAGAATAAAAATTCGAATGAATGAGTGTGTGCACTTCTAATTAATTTTTATGTATATATATATATATATATATATATATATATATATATATATATATATATATATATATATCTGAGTGGGTGTGTTATGAGGGTGAGTAAAATTGTTTGATGATCTATTTTAATTTCATAAAGTTATTGATTTGAATCTCATTATACTGTACTGACAGTTAGATATGTTTGCTTTATTTCATATTTTAAAGCACTATTTTAAGGTGTCAGGTTTAACTCACAGTTGTTTAACTAAGCAAAAAGCAACAAGTGATTGTTTGATTGAGTTGATTATTTATGAAATTGCTTAAACTTTGAAGTGGGCCAATTGTAATAATTCCACAAGAAATTGTTAAAAGGATTTTTTCTTTTTTTTTTTTTTAAATAGATTAAAGCCAGTTTCAAAATGTTATGTATTGATCTTAAGTTCAGAATATTATTTTGCCCACACGTTATTTATTCCTTACAATTATGAATTAATTGAGCATTTCTTCACTTATGAGCTTTTAAGATGTTTACCTGTGAAGTATTGGACTTTTTGTTTTGTCTTTAGTTTTGTTTATTGTTATTTTCATTTTTGTTTAAAGGATACTTAAAAATATATTAGTTCAATAAAGATAATTTATTTAAGTATGAGTATGCATTAGTGCTTGTGATATACTTATTGTAAATTTTGGAAGTTTTCTATAATAGAAGTTGTTCCTTGTTATTTTAAGTTTTGTTTACAGTATTTTATGCTGTTTAGAGTTTATGATAAAACATAGTTATGTTTGTATCTATTGTGATTGTTGCATTCTTTTTTGGCAATATTATCTTTTTTTTTGTGATAAAAAAATGTTCCTTTTCCATTTGGAGTGTATCTTAGAGCTTTATTGACTACTTCTCTCTCTCTCTCCTCTCTCTCTCTCTCTCTCTCTCTCTCTCTCTCTCTCTATATATATATATATATATATATATATATATATATATATATATATATATATATACTTATACACAAACACACACATATGCGAGTGTATTTAATGTTTTCTGAAAATACCCCAATTATTTAAAATAATTACATTTCTAGTTAATTGTTGAGATGTAGAGAAGGTCTGGGACACCCCAGTGTCACGAAACCAATAATACATTGACTATTCCTTCGTAATTCTGAACCTTATTCCAATTACTTAGAATTACTCCTTTAACAGACTCAGAGCCACTAAAAAAGTAAATAATGTGCCTATATACTTTCACTCGCACCCACACAAATCTTACTATTCGTATGCCACTACATTAAAGGGAAGTCATAATACTTGAACAAAACAATTAAATATTACTAATAATCAATAATAAAAAAAAATCAACACCTTTACAGATGCATTTAAAAGATTAAAACTGTGTTATGATTTTAAATTTTAATAGTGAATAAGTAAGATGGCAAATGATAATTACAGATTTGCATATTAGAATAAATAGACTTATTTGGTATTACTTATTAACATCTGTGTTTTAACCTACATTATTGTAGAGCCACAATTAGGCCTATGATGACGGAGAGAGAGAAGTCCTAGTCATCCGAGGATCTATGAATGACAGAGAGATGTCATGTCAAAAAAAAAAAGTTAATAAAATCAATGCTACAATACATTACTTAAAATTATCAATTTTGAATGAATCCTTGTACCAATAAAAATTAAGAAATATAATTTTATTCATCCAATTAATTTTGTTGTGTTTCTTTTGTGAGGAGTCATAAAAAAGGACTCGCTTGTATTTAATTGTGTTATATTGAATCAACCAGGCATTTTTTGTGCATTCATTTATACCTTTTCTGGTGTTTCAAGTATATTTTAAACAAATTACAATTAAATGTACAATTAGGCACGTATTTCTGCAATGCTTAACTAAAACTGTGCAATATTAGAATTTTTAGATTTATACAAATAGTTTTTATAAAGAGCGAAGAAACATCTCATGTAATGGAAATGGAATTTGCCAAAGAAGAGTGCAAATGTTTATTTTTGTATTCATTCCCAAAGATATGTTCTTAAATAATGATAAAGTAAAATAATTTTAGTTTTTATTTCAAAGAATCTGAGTTTACATTGTTGTAAAAGTAAATATTATATATATATTTATAATGATGTGTAAAATGGAGTGTGCCATTCACAGTGTGCCTTATACACAATAAAATGTTTGTTAAGTAGATGTCTTTGTTATTCCTTTGGCTCAGGGAATTTGAGTGTTTTCTGGTGTCCAGTACACCATGTTCCCACCATGTGTGTGTCTGGTGTCCACTATGTTTTAAATGTCCTTCAAATCAAGATGAAGTATACTCAGTCGCGTTGTCTGTTTTATTTAATTTTTTCTATTCTAAGAGTTTTTATTCTCTTACCAGTTTCAACCAGTACCTCAAACTTCTGCCATTTTTCTAGTTTTATGCTTGGTCCTCAGCAAGTAGCCAATTGTTTTTTATTGTCATCAGTGAATATTAGGCGATACTTGGCTCCCCCTTCACGATGGTTCACTCATGGGGCCAGGTAAATCAGTAAGGATTAGAGCATGATTTTCTTTTGTCCTTGTCCCTCTTCCTATTTCTTGTAGCAGGTTTGTGCATTTGTTGTCTCTTCAAACAAATTTCACATTTTTGTAAGTCTGATTCCCTGAACCTTAGGCCAGTTGCATACTCCAAAAATTTCATCCCCTTGAAGTTAAAGTTGCCTAGGTGCTTGAGGCATATCAGTTGACAACTTTCTTGCTTCAAACACAGCAAAACAAGATTCTGATGAGTTCAACCTCTATGTACCAGCACTCTTCAGAGCTACAAAATCTGGTTTGTCATTAACTAAGCACTAGCGCTTCTTATGAATGAGCTTAGGAAATTATAGAAAGTTTGCAGTAAGGCCTGGAAAATACAAAACGTCCCACTCTAGTCGCGCTTAAGAAACGTGCCATTTGCAACATTCCCTATGGCCTCTAAGGTAGAATAATATCTTGAAAATATCTCCATATTGGGTCAAGAGATGCAAGAAGTCCCTCCCCAGCCAATATTATGTAGGCCCATGCTGTCTGTCACGGACAGAGAACGTCTAAACAAAATTGACTCGCTTTTTTTTACCTCTTTCGTTGGATAATTTCCTTACATTTTTTAATTCCAACCTGATTTTAATGGACTTCAATTTTCTAACCCGACGATCTTGTATTGCCCCTCTTTGTTGCAATGAAAAAACTGCTTTTTTGTCTTCGAATCCAGTTTTTTTTTTTTTTTTTTTTTTCTTTTGAAGCTTGATCTGCATCGTACACAGCCTTTCTACATCTTTGGATAGCTCCTTTTACGAGGACTCAGATGTCAAGAAACTCGAAATAAGTCGATGGCAGCTTATTTAAAGCTCGATTGATGAAACGGGATTCAGAGATCTTGACCTTGTCTCATTCCAGGATTCCTCCTGAAGTTTGATGAACAATTATACAGGTGAGAAATAAGTTTTGCGACACCAGCCTTGGCATCTATAATGTAAATACCGCAGACGATCTTGTCTATGCTCTGTTCCCTGTTTGTAGGAGCTGTGCAGTTTACCCCACATATTTTTGCAAGTCGAGCATATATTAATTAACTATCCAACAGTTGAAAACATGTTTAATGTAAGCTGATGAGCTCCATATTCAATCCTTTTGAGGGCACTGAATTGGCTATTACATTGGGCAACAGCCATCACATCAGAGCCCTCTTTTGGATTGATTGGGTATTCATCTTGTTAGGAATAGTGGTTCTGGAAAAATAAATTCTTATAGATCAATCTTATAAATATAACCCAGGGTTGTGAAGTGGATTTTACATATTTTGATTGTTATTTCTCTCAATCTGTGATCTTCTTTGTGCAGCTGGGGTAAAGTTTATTATTGTTTAAAGCTTCAAGATTTTACGTTGTTGATATTTGTAGAGCTCAATTTATTTGTAATTGCATGAGCGTATATAGAAAATAATTTCGGGAGGGGCTGGGAGAATTGGGGGGGGGGGGGCTGAGAGCATTTGGGTTGGGGGATATGGAATTCTAACAATCTAGAACTTGGAATAATTAGCTAATTAAAACGCTATTACACCCAAAAGAAATGATTTTTTCGTAACTAAGTGATCTTATTTAATTTATTTTTAAGGTTTTTATTACACTTTTTTTACCAATTTCGGGGGAGGAGGGCTGCAGTCCCCTTAGCTCCCCCTTATATACGCCCATGTGTTATTGTCTAGGTTTAATGCACAGCGGTTTTATAGGTCAATAATGAAACAATATCGTATGTTCGTGAACGGTATATTTGATTTTTTGTCTATATTTATCTATTGTCAATACAAATATTTTTTTTTTCTTCTTGAGTTTCATAATAAATATATTTTACAAGGTAAGCTGATAAGCTCCAAATTCAATCCTTTTGAGGGCACTGAATTGGCTATTACATTGGGCAACAGCCATCACATCAGAATCCTCTTTTGGATTGATTGGGTATTCATCTTATTAGGAATAGTGGTTATGGAAAAATAAATTCTTCTTATAGGGAGATACATTTAATTGATTGCTAGAAACTACAGCTAAATTAACATAACTTACTCTACTAGCTAACAATCTGTCATACATCAATTAACAATTGATTTAATAGAAACTATTAATAAATAGGCGTATTTACAATGTTACTAAAAAGAGCTCTCTGTTTGACCAAACGCATGCAAAATAGAACGCTGCATCTATCGAGGTTGTCATCTCACATTAGCAACTGCACTAATAACTACACAAGGTGAGCACCTTTTGAGGTTAGCACTTCAAGAAGTGGATAACTCGGTTCAGCATGGATCCTGGAGTTGACAAAAATGCTCACTTGCGGAGAGCTATAGACCGTCTAGCCTCGGCAGGACTGCTCGAGATCAAAGCTACGCTGGGGCAATCTGGGTCAACATCTCGATCAATTCCTGTGGCTGAAGGAAGCATCCTAGTTTTCTTGCTAATATCTTTCGCCAAAGATATAGAGATAATAGTGAGAGGCGGGTGACGACTACGTATTGATACGTGAATCGGTCACCCAGCACTCTCATTAATCCACTATTCCAATAAATCTACTATTCAAATTAATCCATTAATTAGAATGGTCATCTGAAATTTACAGCATGTATAATTTAATTGCCACTCGAGCTTGTCTATATTCGTTCTCACGACGAATATTGGCCTCCCTGCCTATTATCCATGATAATAAGCAAGAATTCCCGATAACTGAAACTGAGACCGACTCGACTCAACGTGACCGGGCGACTGAATTCCCGAAACTTTGAGGGCCCTCCCACTTATATTCCTACAAACATTTTCCACACTTATTCGCAGACTGATTATGGTGGGCTGGGCTTATAACCTGTACAAATTAAAATTAGCCCAACAAACCCTAATAAGTAACTTAAATTCAAGAACTGTAACTACATGAGGAGTACACAAGTAGCAAATGTCATACTAGACACCGGCAATGAATTTAATCTTCCACACGCAAATGAATAGTAAAATGTTATTAATTTATATACTAAATGCTTAATAAATTTACAAAACAAAAACAAAAAATATCTTATGACTAGCTTTAAACAATAATAAATTTCACAGATTTCCATAAAAACGCCAGTGGTTGATAGTACGTATTGTTTCTTGTACTAGTTAGATGATTGAAGATTAGAATGTTCACAAAAATGTATAGCTACTCTGTCAAAATAAAATGCATTGCATCACAAAATATCGGAGAGATCGTTTGCTACAAATATTTTCATGATATGATCAACACACATTAACAATGGATCTCTAAGTCTGGCTGGTTGGAGGTTCCATGAATACCCACTATCTACCTTCCGGCCTGTTCCAACATCTAGGCGCACGGTAGTGCGGCAGGCCAAGTTCCGGCCTACGCACTCTGTGTTTATATTACACGAGGTATGTATTAGAGCTGATTTTTACCCTCATAACTTTAAACCAGTTGAAGATAAAGTTATGAAATTGTACACAGGTATTATACTAATAGATGTGAGAACAAATTAAAAGTTCCATAATTCTACATTGAATAGTTTATGAGATATAGACGATGGAAAATCGGAATTTATAGGACTCACTTACTCATCAAAATTATTAGGCACTTCCCAAGAAGCTAGAGACTTGAAATTTTGCAGGGTGATAGTCATTAGGGTGTTATTAAAGGAAAAAAAACAAAACAAAAAATCCTAAAAAGTTGTGTGTTGACTCTACTTCCGGGGGGGGGGGGGGTGCCCGTTTTGTACTTGTTGTTCCTTCGGAAACCCATTATTTCGTTCGAAGCCTATCATGTAGGGTATCAAATGAATCGTCTCGTTATGGAGAACCTACATTTTATGTTTTAAGAAGCATTTAGAAGCATCTTAACATTTTTCTATACATGCCTATTATTTACCTATTTACCTACATCGATAAGGCGACATTAGTTTGACTTAAAAGTAAAGAATGTCAGACAAGGACACAAGGGCATTTCTAAATAATGATCAGACTAAAAGGCACTATATATATTTTTATAAAAATCAGCTGTTTGCCTGTTTGTTCCTTATACAAATATAGATTTTTACCAAACGTGGCACACATGTAAGTCTTGATACGGGGAGATTCATAGGCTAGATCAAAATCGTCTATCAGCTGTCTGTGTGTATGTTTGTTCTTTATACAAATTCAGACCGTTTGACCGATTTTGACCAAACTTGGCAGACAGGTAGGTCTTGATCCGGTGGTGTCATAGGCTTGGCCAAAGTTGGCCTGGATGCAACGATCGGAGGTAACGGGTTCGAAACTTTGAACCCGAACAGTTACAGATTTGCTTTATTCGATTTTAATATTACTTCTTTGGTTTCTAATTACTTTTTGCTTTTCTAGATGCAGAAAGTAGGTGTAGCATGGCACGTCGGGTAACAGCTAGTAAGGTTATAAAAAATAAAATACCGTCACGATAAAAAGTCCGACTCGCAGGAACGACGCATATCCCTTTTGTCATTTGAAAAGCTTAGAATAGAAACAGATAATATTTGGTTCGGCCTTTGTTCAAAGGGCTTTATGACTTTACCTGGTCGGGTCCGCCAGACCCCAGAATCCTCTTCTAGAGATACCTATTTAGTACGTTTCAATGCATTGAAAAATATCAAAAATTTTCACATTTTCTTGTGTTCTTCTACTATAGTAATAATTCTACAAATAAAATCAATTAAAAAATAAAATAAAAAACCAACAGTATAAAGGCAATTGAAAATATTCAAAAGACGTCATCGAATCTCTTTCTCTTGGCAAGCTATATTTCTAATAATGAATTGTTTTTCTTATTTTCTTTAATCTGTTTTATTGTCAAATACATTATCCAACTTTAAGCAATTAAAAAATAACAGGCAAAAAGAACCGTTCGAAAAAACGAAATCAATTACTTCAAAGTTTAAGCACTTATTTCTCCGATTGACATCGCTTATTCAAAACTTTCTTCAGAACCTTTTTTGTAGACCATTTAGTAAGCTTTCGAATGGTAACCTTTCGCTTCCCAAGATTTTCAACCGTTTTCGAGATATTAATGAAAGTATAAGATGTTCCCAAAACTTTTCATTATTTCTAGCAACAGAAAATTGGTCTCGTTTTACCTATCCTGTTTTACACACAAATACATTTTCCTAACATAAGAAATTACAAAAATAAAAATCAATAAAAAACTAAGGGAAAGAGACAAAAATTACAAAAAGAACGACAAAAACCCGTTCATAAGAACTAAATAGACGTATTTGAAGTTTTAAGCACTTATTTCTTCGATTGACATCACCTAATCAAACATTGTTTCAGATTCTTTGTTGTAGAGAATTTAGAAAGCTTTCAAATAGTTTCTATCCACTTATAAAAATTTCCCAACCGTGTTCGAGATATTAATGAAAGTATACGAAGTTCCCAAAACTTTTCATGTCTGTTCATAAAACATTTTATTCTAACCCTTCCTTAACTCCAAACGCAACCAAAAGTTTAACATGTTAGTTTTGATGAAATTCAAACATACAAAAAATGTTTCAAACTGAATCCCATGATTGCAAGTACCAAAACCAAAAAAGTTATTCAGCAACTATTTTTCCAATTTTCTCGAAAACGGTTAAAGCTATCGCCTTAAAAATGGTGTCATTCGTTTTCCTAAGCCAAGAAGCCTATAAAACGAGTACTTGCATGCATATGAAGTAAGCGGAACGATTTTTGTCGCGCGAAATTCGCTCCAAAAACCATGTTCCGGTGGGCGGATTCTGTTTTAACCAGCAGAATCCGCCTTTTGACTTGACCTTTCAAATTCGACGAAAGATTTTTGTACCAAATTTCATCAAAATCGGACCATTAGGGGAGCCGGAAAACCGCGAACAGACAAATATAAATATATATATATATATATAAATAAATAAATATATATGTACATATATATATATATATATAAATAAATAAATATATATGTATATATATATATATATATATATATATATATATATATATATACACATATACAAATTTGAACCACCGTCATTTTCGGTCTCTAGGGGTTCTGAAACGCAAAATTTTCTAGTCGGCACTTCCGGATTGTTTTATGATATCAACGTTATAAGCGGGGTTCCTCCCTATGAAGGGACCGGGCTAAAAGTAGATTGAATACCTCCTCAAACAAAAATCGATGGCGCCAACTCAAAATTCCCTTACAAAAAGTATTTATATCCCCCAAAAAACTAACGTTGAAAAAAAGGCAAAGTTCGGGCCCCACCTAGATACTAGCAGTCATGAACGATAAGGGTATTTCCTGACTCGATACAGTGCCTCGTTCCTACAGTCTTATATGATTCTGCTCTGTTCACAAAATCATATGCTTGTTGAAAACAAAAGAAATTAAGCTGCCAATATTTTTTATTTTCCTTCGACGTATGCGGATCTCAATAAAGAAGCAAAGAGTACGAAACATACCCTACTCCTCCTTATAATAATACTTATTTTTGAAATGTTACTTTTCTTTGCCAATTAGATTTGATATCTACTATCAAATGGGGAGGTCACGCCCGCCATTTTCTGCCCTATTCTGCAACGCCAAAATTGATAATTACTTAATAAATGAGAAAACTTCTCTGATATTAGCTAACTGCTTAGCTAGTAGATACTACGATTGCGTTCCCAATGCTTACATTCAATAATAATTTGTTACCTAACGTGTTTCGTCTCCTTCTTTAAACCATTTACAGCTAAGTGCAGCACTAATCTTCGTAGGGTAGGTACACGTGACTATTATCAGTGCCATGGGCGAATATAGGAAATAATTTCGGGAGGGGCTGGGAAAATTTCGGGGGGGGGGGGGGGGGGGGCTGAGACCATTTCCGGTGTATGGAATACGAAAAATTTAGAGCTTGGAATAGTTTTAGGCATCTAAAACGCTATTACACCTAAAATAAACTATTTTTTATTAGCTAAGTGATCTTATTTAATTCATAGTGAAGATGGAGATGTGAAGATGGAGCCGTTGCAGAGATACGAAGACAAGGTATAGTTGGGATTCGGCTAGGAGAAAAACGTCAGACTTTCAGGAAGAAATCTGTATTTGGCCGTAAAAAAACACACTTTCAACTTTGACGACACAAAAATACTATCCACAGAACGAAACACCAAAAAACGACAGATTTCCGAATGCGTCCACATTAACTTAAACCCCAATAACATTAATTACAAAACCGACAAACAAAACATCTCCCCTGCCTACTCTGCCGTCTTCCATAAATTGTCCTGACCTCCTTTTTATCTTTGTTCCCAGGCTCCAGACAATTTTTCTACTTGTGTGTCCCAAAACTCTTAACACCTTAACATGTCGCTTTTACAACCCAGCAATTGCACTTCTTTCATCTTCACTGACTTACCGCTTCCTCAACCCTCCCCCAGTCAAAACTATAAAAACCCCCTGTGTAGTTGCAGTCCCTCATACATTCAACCATGGTTACCTAAGTTGTCCTCGAGGTCTTCCTCCCTCCCCCCTAGGCATTCTCTAGTGGTACGTATCTATATATTAATTTTTATAAATTGTATTCACTTATAGAATAGATTGTATTTTCTCACTATGTGAAAAATGTTCCTTTTTTGTACTGATTAGTTTGTTGTACTGCTTACTTACTACTTTCTACATGCTGTTTACTTTCCATCTACCGTATTTTCATTGTTTAAAAATAAGATTGGTTAAAATTTATTGTCTTGATGTATATACTACGCTCATTTCTGCCTGTTTTTTACTTACAAGTTGTATATTTATTTTTTTACTTATAAGTTGTATTTTTTTTAGCTGAAGAAGGCTGCCAATGTGCAGCCGAAACGTCCAAATACAGATTTCTTCCTGAAAGTCTGACGTTTTTCTCCTAGCCGAATCCCAACTATACCTTGTCTTCTTATTTAATTCATTTTTAAGGTTTTTAAGACACATTTTTACCAGCAAATGAAAACTGGAGGGGGGGGGCTGCAGTCCCCACAGCCCCCCCCCTTATATACGCCCATGGTCAGTGCAGTGTCATGCGATGAGTCCCATATTATCTCTCAAATCCTTCCTACTCTTACTCAACTGAATCTCTTTCTGTTCTTTCCTAAATTCTTGAAGGTATATGAAGGAAAAGGGTTAATGGTCTTATGTTGATCCCAAAATTTACCAAATTTATTTTTAGTCTCCCCTACCCTTCTTTACTTTTTTGTAAGGTCTGTTGGTGTCTCTATATGATGCAGGCCCGATTAAAGTCATGTGCATCCGGCCTGCAAGGATAAGTCCGCTTCAAGTGTTTGGAATGTGGACCTGCTTCGAGCATCGGAGTTAGCTCTTGGCGCTTCTATATATCTGTTCATTGGTAGAAACAGCTGGGTCTAATATCCGGCTTGCCGTTATCTTATTCGATGAGGTAGCAGCTTCTTCCCCTCCCAGCTTGGCCCAACCAGTCCCCTTCCTCTCTGGGTATGAACACCAGTAGTCAGGAGTAAAACCTGAAGAGGATAACGAGCTTTCGGAGAGTTCCAAATGGTACCAGCCAAGTAACAGCTATTAAATGGACGACAAGTCTTTGTCTAGAGACACTTAAGGGACAGGCAAAATGTACTAGTAAAATACACAAATATATTGCACAAATCACACAGAAGCATGGGCGTATATAAGGGGGGGGGCTGCAGCCCCCGCCGAAATTTTGATTTGATGGTAAAAATTTGTCGTAAAACCCTTAAAAATAAATTAAATAAGCTCACTTAGTTCATAAAAAATATTTTATTTTACATGTAATAGCGTTTTAGTTGCCTAAAACTATTCCAAGTTCTAAATTTTTGGTATTCTATACCCCGGAAATGGTCGCAGCCCCCCCCCCCCCGAAATATTCCCAGCCCCTCCCGAAATTATTTTCTATATACGCCCATGCAAAGAAGACTAGAATATAAGGAGAACAATAGTTTCGAATCTTTCTTCGAACGGTCGACTCTGAAAGATTGTAAGAAGCCCCTAGAAGTTTGGTTATGGAATAGAGAATAGTAAAGTGCTATTATCGCCTTTACTTTAAGGTGGATAATTACGAATCTAAATGTAACCCAGGGTTGTGAAGTGGATTTTACATATTTTGATTGTTATTTCTCTCAATCTGTGATCTACTTTGTGCAGGTGGGGTAAAGTTTATTATTGTTTAAAGCTTCTAGATTTTACATTGTTGATATTTGTAGAGCTCAATTTATTTGTAATTGCATGAGAAAATAATTTCGGGAGGGGCTGGGACAATGAGAGGGGGCTAAGAGCATTTGGGGGATATGGAATTCTAACAATCTAGAACTTGGAATAATTAGCTAATTAAAACGCTATTACACCCAAAAGAAATGATTTTTTCGTAACTAAGTGATCTTATTTAATTTATTTTTAAGGTTTTTATTAAACTTTTTTACCAATTTCGGGGGAGGGGGCTGCAGCCCCTTCAGCCCCCCCCTTATGTACGCCCATGTGTTATTGTCTAGGTTTAATTCACAGCGGTTTTATAGGACAATAATAAAACAATATCGTATGTTCGTGTACGGTATATTTGATTTTTTGTCTATATTTATCTATTGTCAAGACAAATATTTTCTTTTTTTTTTTTTTTTTCTTGAGTTTCATAATAAATATATTTTACAAGGTATGCTCAGTACTTATTGATTAGAACCCCTGATTTGACTGATGACGTCATCATCGCCCCTAAGACCTTCTTTCGGAGAACGGGAATCACTTCTTCTCAGGGGTAATGGAGGAGTTGAGGCCCTAAAGGAGACAACTTTATGTTAGAATGGATTGTCGCTTAATTGTAACTATGTAGGTTTCACTCGAATGAAATTAGTAAGAATCAGGAAGGTTTAATGTAGATGAAAATATATAATTTGGGACTGGAATGTAGTAGGCTAGGACATATTACTCACTCCAAAGAAGTTGATTTGATCTCGGAAGATTTAACATTGACCTGTAATGACATAAGTTGAGGGCTGCAATGAGTAATGACATGAACATTGACCTGTAATGACATAAGTTGAGGGCTGCAATGAGTAATGACATGAACATTGACCTGTAATGACATAAGTTGAGGGCTGCAATGAGTAATGACATGAACATTGACCTGTAATGACATAAGTTGAGGGCTGCAATGAGTAATGACATGAACATTGACCTGTAATGACATAAGTTGAGGGCTGCAATGAGTAATGACATGAACATTGACCTGTAATGACATAAGTTGAGGGCTGCAATGAGTAATGACATGAACATTGACCTGTAATGACATAAGTTGAGGGCTGCAATGAGTAATGACATGAACATTGACCTGTAATGACATAAGTTGAAGGCTGCAATGAGTAATGACATGAACATTGACCTGTAATGACATAAGTTGAGGGCTGCAATGAGTAATGACATGAACATTGACCTGTAATGACATAAGTTGAGGGCTGCAATGAGTAATGACATGAACATTGACCTGTAATGACATAAGTTGAGGGCTGCAATGAGTAATGACATGAACATTGACCTGTAATGACATAAGTTGAGGGCTGCAATGAGTAATGACATGAACATTGACCTGTAATGACATAAGTTGAGGGCTGCAATGAGTAATGACATGAACATTGACCTGTAATGACATAAGTTGAAGGCTGCAATGAGTAATGACATGAACATTGACCTGTAATGACATAAGTTGAGGGCTGCAATGAGTAATGACATGAACATTGACCTGTAATGACATAAGTTGAGGGCTGCAATGAGTAATGACATGAACATTGACCTGTAATGACATAAGTTGAGGGCTGCAATGAGTAATGACATGAACATTGACCTGTAATGACATAAGTTGAGGGCTGCAATGAGTAATGACATGAACATTGACCTGTAATGACATAAGTTGAGGGCTGCAATGAGTAATGACATGAACATTGACCTGTAATGACATAAGTTGAGGGCTGCAATGAGTAATGACATGAACATTGACCTGTAATGACATAAGTTGAGGGCTGCAATGAGTAATGACATGAACATTGACCTGTAATGACATAAGTTGAGGGCTGCAATGAGTAATGACATGAACATTGACCTGTAATGACATAAGTTGAGGGCTGCAATGAGTAATGACATGAACATTGACCTGTAATGACATAAGTTGAGGGCTGCAATGAGTAATGACATGAACATTGACCTGTAATGACATAAGTTGAGGGCTGCAATGAGTAATGACATGAACATTGACCTGTAATGACATAAGTTGAGGGCTGCAATTTTGTAGACTCCATTTGGAAGAATGCGTGATCACTTGTTCCGAGTTTCCGATCCGGAAAATATATCTTTTTCATTTAGATATAATTAAGACTGTACTTGGAAAATAAGTTGCTCTCGCATGAAAGGAGGTAGCCCATCCCTGACGTGACCGGGTTTCAACAAGCTCCAAGAAGAGTGGACAAGATTTAGTAATAGAATTAAATCAGGGCCTTCCTCGAGGGCTAGACCCTCTCATAGCCTCAGTCGCCGTAACTTGATTCCCACAATTTCTCAGATTCGTCTTGAGCATACGTACAACTTTTACAATGTCATTTGAAATCTCTGCACTGCCAAATGTGCTGAAAAACGAATGATGGCTAAATTCAACACAGAACCATGTTTAATCAAAATTGATAATAGATGCTGAACCACGCACCCCCTCTCTTTCTCACTATATGTATATGTATATAGGTCACTGATGCCTATTTATTATAACCCTCAAACCTTTAAACATCCTAGAAGATTTTGCGAAACCTATGCCCATATATTTGATATTAAAGAATTGAGGGGCTTCCTCACAGTTTTTTTTTACTGGTTGTTTCATAAGGTATTTTGATGCACTAAACACGAATCCGTTAAAAAAAAAAAAAAAAAAAAAAAAAATCGCTCTCAACTAGGAAAAAAGTTATTAAGTACTAAAGTAACTGTTATACAGGTTACGAAAGCTAGCGTAAACAATGCTATGTGTAAACAAGCGCATGCGCAGGGATGTAAAATTGGGAAATAAAGACCTCTCATTTGAAATGTTGGTAAATTATTTATTGAAAAATAATTGTAAATTTTAAGGGCCTCCTCACCCGTCGTAAACTGTCGCATTATGGGCAAACGTGCTATGCGATTCCGCCCGCTCAAGAAGATATCAAAACTCTAGTCAATCCAACTCGCTAAAATTAATAGAATTCTATTAATTTTGGCGAGTTGTATTGACTACAGTTTTGATATCTTCTTGAGCGAGCGAAGTGAGCGGAAACCCATAGCACGTATGCCCATAATGCGAAATAAATATAAAATATAAATACTTAAAACAAAAAGATAAATACTTCATTCTTCTTTAGCCTCCTAGACATCTTCAGAAGCGATATTCAGTAGATACAAATCTTCAAAGACACCGAAAAATGTCTTTAAGAAAGATTATTTCTATTCCGCTCTAATTTCTCGCCACATGTTCCACAATCAATGGAATTGGTTAGAAACTTATTGTCAACTAAAAATTATTATTAAGGTATTTCTTTCATATAATACTTTTCAACAGCGAAACAAAAAATGCGGAGAATGCTTCGTTATTTAAAAAAATGTTTCTGAATAATTAACTGATGGTAAATTTATATTAGACTTCTTTATTAGACTTTTACAAATATAGTTTTTTACGCTAGCTTTCTAACCTGCATAACAGTGAAATTTGTGCTTAATAACTTTTTTCTAGTTGAGAGCGACTTTTTTTTAACGGATTCGTGTTTAGTGCATCAAAATACCTCGTAGAACGACCAGTAAAAAAGAAAAAAAAAATCGGTGTGGGGGTCCCTAAACTTCATAATTACCGACATCATTTCTTATTCGATGTTATCAATGAAAAAAATCTACAAGACTGACTCTGGTCGGGGCAGGAATATCCGGTGAGTTTATAAGCAGTAGATAGTTTTTCTCATAGATATTAATGTAGTGAGGCGGAATGTGAACAAAGTGAGAGGCCAAGGGAGGCCTCATTTACATCTATAGTACTATTTCTTCAACAACTCACCTAGATTCTAAAGAATAATGTGCTGGCTGTTGGAGCCCCTGTGTTCTTCTGAGTTGGGGTGATCCGCCCTGCAATAAAGTTTCTAAATTCTCCACTACACACTTTAACTGTATTTATTTCATCTCTTCCCTAAATGTTTCACACCTTTAGAGTGCCTCTTCGGGGGAAAATATTATAAATAAAAAGGCTCACAGTCTCAACTTTAGGAAGAGAAGATTATACCAGAAGCACCACGTACAGACTGGTCATAGACTGAAAGAATCCATTATAGCGGAGATGTCAGCTCATGAGTAATCGATATGCCAAGAGCCTAAAATTTATTTCCAAAAGAAATGTATTTATAAAAAAATTAAAAGGAAAATCTCGCTTATTAATTACCCCTTACTCTTTATTTTGTGTCTTATAAATCAATAAAAATGCTTTTCAAGTAAGCCTTCTTATTTATAACATTTCCCCTTGAACTGGACCACAATGTCTAAAACATGTAAGGAAGAGAGGAAATAAAAATACTTATTGTGCGTAGCTTTATTGAGAGGCTTGATAGAGAAGGCTACATAGAGGCCATTCAAAAAATCTGCGCCTTCGTTAGAAGCACCTAAAATGTGTTTTGTCCGAAATGATCTGAGAGGTAAACTGTTAGTAATAGTTCATAATTAAAGTAAACCATTAGATAAAACAGAGTTTAATATAGAAGCTACATAGCAACATGGCCAAATCGAGGGAGAGGATGGTACACAAACCATAAGACTGGCGCAATGACACCCAGAGTTGCCAGCAACACTATTGTAAGTGGAACAATACAATAGTGTGTGTGTCTAGGTATTCTCAGCCGTTTAGAGATTTGTTTAATATTTCTACTAATTAGCTTTCACACTTAACTCAATTTTTTGGTCTTCTACGTATTCAATTGGATCGAAAAATAACTGCATTGTTGCTCCTGACAAGCCTTATTTTAAATGATGGTTTGTTGTTTCAGGGGACCGTCTAGACACTTTCCCTGACAAACAATTTTTTAATATAGTAAGTGATTATAACTCATTTATTTCTTAATCAAAATATACGAATCGCCTCTAGTTATTAATTATGTGATTCAGAGTTCCTGAAAATATAATTTTTCGTTAAATATGTATTTATTATGTTAAAATTAGAAAATCAGATATTTTAATAATCCAAAAGACACAATAGGTCTTGGAGGCCTCGGTGCGGTTCCTTGGTTATCCGGGCACTCGTTATCTAGTCTAATCTATCTAATCCAAATGACATTTGTAGAAGCTCTGCGAATTGTCATTTCTGTAAATTAAATATTTTTTAATATATATATTATTCTGTTATGACGTCTATTTAAATTATTTTAAATCGTCAACTTAGAAGACAATAAACAATGACGAGTTAACCTCGATCAAGTACAATCACATTTCACAGATTTGTTTTCTACTGAAAATAAGAAAACTTTGGACCAGTATTTTGAGAATCCTGCTGGCTGGAATAATTTACCAGGACCAGATAGGATTCCACTATAGATAATAAAGGAGTTTAAATGTTCAAAAATCCAGTGTTCAATAGGTACGTATTTGCTAAGATGGTAAGCCGGTCACTGTAACCCCCTCCTGCTATCAATCAAACCGGCCCAGCGTCAGTGTTTCCAAAATAAAATAAAAAATAAATAATAGAAATTGTAATAAGTGTACAGGGGGTACACTTCAAAACAACCCTGCGTCACAGGACCTATGGTAACCAGTCCAGTGTGTTAATGGCGTCTACCCTTTCGATGTTCTCGTGGTGTCTCAAGTTTTTTTTTATGAGTTTTTGACATTATTGATTTCATCCTTATTATTATTTCGAAGAAAATTTTATTTTTATTATCTTTTTTTTTTTTTATAATCTATCTTTTAATTTCGTCCGCAGAGTGTTATTTTTGTTTTTTTTTCCCGAATCGTTATAGTGAACTTTTATTTTAACAAGTTTTTATTATTTTCATACAACTAGCTGGAAATATAATAATAAAACTAAAATAAAAATAATAGCTACTTTCCTTCGGATGAAACTGCTTAAAAAAAAAAAAAAAAAAAAAAAAAAAAAAAAAATTCACTACTTACCCACACTCACACCAAATGAGTAAGATCGAGTGTGTTGGGGTTTGTCCCTTCCTCCTGCGGAATCGAGTGAGCGAGCAAGTCGAGTGGTGGCTATTATCAAAGAGTGAGGCAGCAGAAAAGCCTTTGATTTTGCTTACTAATTATATTTTGTTATTAAGTTTATCAAACGAAATGTAAACGAAAGCCTATTTGTTTGCTGTATAATGAATCCATTTCAGTGATAAATGAATTCAATATAAAGAGGCATTACTCAACTAAGCATCCTATGCTACCCTCACTGACAGGACAAATAAGAAAATAAAAAATCCAGAAGCTTACCGCAAATTTGGAAAATCTGCAGCAAACGTTTCATAAACAAAGAACTCAACTTGATAATGTTGTGAAAGCTAGTTTTAAAGTTAGTTCAAAATTGCCGAAGGAGAATTTATCAAGGAGTATATGTTTGTTGAGCTCAAGTTCCACTACTATTAAATCTATAACCAAATTTAAAGATATATTTATTTCTTGTCACAGGTTTTCATTTTCAACATCAACATTTTGGTTTAACTCTAAATACAGGGGTCTCCCGTGGTCTAATGGTGAGCGCCTTGGATTCATAAGCGGGAGATGGTGGGTTCGATCCCCACCTCCGGCAGGAATTTTCTCATCTGAGGGCTCGTTGGGAAAATTCCTCGCTGTACCCTGGATGTCGGCGCTAATGACCTAGAAGTAGATGCGCCATAAAAAAAAAAAAATAAAAAAAAAAAAAATAAAATAAAAAAAAAAATAAAAATAAATAAAATAAAAAAACACCTCTAAATACAACCATCAGGACTTACCAGCATAACATCTGCTTGTAAGGATCTATCAGCTTGAAACACAGATGTAGCATTACTATTCTGAGTCTTTTTTTAACACAAAGGAGAAACATTTGAATTGATAAATAACTATTTTATTGATATAATTATATATACTCACAACACATATTTCAGGCACTCAGAATTGTGCTCTACAACAATAAATAATACACTTATTTATAACGTCATACATAAACAACATATTGCATTTCATAATCATTAAAGAACACGTGCTTGATTTTTATTTTATAAATATGTAAAATCAATTGTACAAAATATTATTTTTTTAAATAGAGAAAGAAAAAAATATTGTTGATTGAAACAGGACAAGTTAATTACTGAATCAGCTTATGTAGGTTTGCATTTTTTATTATTATAACAACCCATTTAACCTAACTTGACCAGTAATTACAGGAATATTAAGAAAAGAAAAAATAAAAGTATATGGTATATCATTTAAAAAATGTTGAACATTTTTTATTTGAGAATATAATTTTATTCTTTAAGAAAACAGGTAAATTTCTGGCAGTTTAAATCTCATATTTAAATTAAAAAAAACAAAACACAAATTTTATCTGATCGTTTTGTGTAGAAAAAAAGAGACAAATTCTAAACGAAATAATTCATAGCATAGAACAGAAAAACTTTGGAAAACATTTCGACAGATAGCATCAGTTCATTCTAGTATGATATGTTACTATAAATATTGTACGTATCCTGATTCTTTTATAAAATTACTTAGACTACATTAAACTTTCATTTGGATATATTTGGTCTCAAGAAATATTACACAGTAGAGTTTGTAGAATATAATTAATTAAAAGAGAATATTATTAATATAATATATTTCAATTACAAATCGATTTACAAGGACAACAAATAGAACCTTTAAAAGATAATTTATTCTCCATTTTAATATACATTACAATTTATCATTTTATGGCATTTGATTGACATCCCCGCTTATTTAGATTTAGATTGTTCATAGATATTGTTTGCATATGAAATTTGTAATATGCTCAATATATTACAAAATAAAACCATGAATATGAAAAATTAATCTTAGAAGTCAATTCTTTGAAGTAATTAACTGTTTCATAAAGTAGTAAAAAGGCTGTTATTATGTAAGAAGAAATTTAGAGGTCTTTATGAAATCAAATTGTGCCATAATCTATTTTAAAATAACTAACAGAAAATAGCTGACAAAAACTATTGACCAAATGGAGTTTCGGGGGTTTGATATGAGCACAAGGTTCAGCCAGTTTTTGGAAATATTATTTTCTGTTATTGTCAGTATCTTTTTCTTAGCAAGAAGTAGCTTTCATACAACTCTACTCATATATTAAAGAAAATATTGCTTTTATATTTATTTTTTTGGAGGCAATTGAAATTACGTTATTCACAGGACTTAC
>OX328132.1:7522412-7567297 GCA_946811695.1 Gonocerus acuteangulatus | reverse complement strand
TTCTGTTGTTTGAATTTTTTTTGTATATGAAGGCTTGAATTTCAAGCCGAAACGCCGTGAAAAATGAAATACATTTTCTTATAAATGTTTTATTAAGATACCACGACCGAACCCTGACTAAATTTACCTTCGTAAAAAAACAAAACAAAAAAAAACGTTAAAATATTTATGGATCAAATTTTACATGAACTAATAATAAAGGTAGTAGGTTATTTTATTTTTTTATTTTTCATAGAGATATGGCTTTTAAAAGTGTAACAGGGCGCGATTTGAATTTTTCCTTATATTAGTTATATTCTAAGTTGTTACGACAAGGCGTTTCAATCTTTAACATGTATTAGTTTTAAGTAAAATATAAAAATAATTCCTTCTTGATGTCGACTTTTCTATAATGTCAGATGTAGTATACCTATTGTATTTATGTTGCGATGTGTTGTACGTCTGTCAGTAAGGTTTTAGTGTTTGTTAGTAAGCGTAAGTATAATTCCTTCTTGATGTCGACTTGTCTATAATGCCAGATGTAGTATACCTATTGTATTTATGTTGCGATGTGTTGGACGTCTGTCAGTAAGGTTTTAGTGTTTGTTAGTAAGCGTAAGTATAATTCCTTCTTGATGTCGACTTGTCTATAATGCCAGATGTAGTATACCTATTGTATTTATGTTGCGATGTGTTGGACGTCTGTCAGTAAGGTTTTAGTGTTTGTTAGTAAGCGTAAGTATAATTCCTTCTTGATGTCGACTTGTCTATAATGTCAGATGTAGTATACCTATTGTATTTATGTTGCGATGTGTTGGACGTCTGTCAGTAAGGTTTTAGTGATTGTTAGTAAGCGTAAGTATAATTCCTTCTTGATGTCGACTTGTCTATAATGTCAGATGTAGTATACCTATTGTATTTATGTTGCGATGTGTTGGACGTCTGTCAGTAAGGTTTTAGTGTTTGTTAGTAAGCGTAAGTATAATTTTAATTTAGCGTGCGTATCTTAAATACTATTCATCTGAGGATTTTTTTAATTTATTTTTATTATTTTTTATTCTTTCATATACATATTTTTTTGGTGTAATTTCATTTTTACCTCTATTATTGTCCTTTTTTTATGCATATTAATTTTTAAGCCCACCTTTCATGATCAATGCATTCTTGAAGAAAACGGAAGGAGTTTCTCCCAAAAATTGGTTAAAACATTAATTTATATTGGTTACGTTTCGAACCTATTCAGGATCAACATCAGGCATCTTACATTAAGTTCTGTTAAGGTATACTGTGATATATATATATATATATATATATATATATATATATATATATATATATATATATGTAACGTTTATATAACATCATGGAACGTTTATATATATTCGATTTCTATTATCCACTCGAATATTTTTAAATTTCGATCAAGTTCGTTAATTCGCAGTTTCTGGCAATTGGAGCACGTTAACGTTTTTGCGTTGATCGGCGAACCGATGATACCATTTTTAAGGGCATATAATGAACTGTGTTCGAGACTACTGGGATGATCTAGATATTGTTTCTAGATTTTAAAATCGTCGGACCCCATCTATGGAATCCACCATCACAAAATCACCAGCTATTTTTTATCAAATATTCTTTTAGTACATTAAATGGAATTTAATCCGTTTGGATGCTAGTCGCAAAAGACAAAATAAATTCTGTAATTTTTATGATGGATTTACATAGAAATTTGTTTTTTTTATTATATTTTTTAATTTATATGTTGGATTTGTTTTATAACGTCCTGGAAATAATCTCAGTTTCCTAAAAAAAAAAAAAAAAAAAAAATATATAAATATTGCGTAGCCCCCAAAATCAACTTTATTTAATAGTATTACAGTGAAACATAAGTCCTCTACCTCTGCAGAAAATGTATTGATCGCAGTATTTCTGCAAATCCCAGATTTCGTTGCCATAGTCTGCAGAAATGGCAGAAGAGTTGCTACACTTAAGTTAGCTTAAATAAATATGGTATTTTAGGCATTTTGGCGAGTGTCTTCTTCAGGAAATTATTTTCCAGTCAACGTTTCCAGAAAATGTCAGCTGATTTCACATAGATTATATGTACTTTGATTATTTGGTAATGATGTGGCGTTGGATATTTCTGACTAAGTAGCATTTTTAGTCAAAGATTCTTAATTTACATTGATGGCTTACGCTTGTAAGGTTCTGCTTGAATATTGGAGAAAAGATAAGTTTTGTTTCAATTATGCATGAAATATTTTACTCTGTAAAGTTTTAGCAGTTTCGTCATTTTTCTAGGTTATTAGAAAATACGTGGCAAAAGCACGTAGCAGGGAATGTGGCGTTTATTCGTCAAATTTTATTCCAGATCTTCAGTAGATTCATTCATACAATTTTTGCATTGATCAACCAATCAATGGAATAACCAACTAAATTTTCCATTGCGCTCATTTGTTTCTTCAAAAGAAATAAGAAGCCATGCATGATTAAGGGTACTTCCCATATGAAAGCCCAACATTACTTTATTAGAAACTTATAAATCTCCTAAAAAAGCAAGAATTTTCAATTCACAACCATAATATGAATCCATTTTCTATGCTCAAAACCAATTGAATTGTGGAAGTAGTACACCCAAAACCAATAAGAAATCTACTAAGTGCTTTATTGTTATGATCATTGTTGTTAAAGAGGGTCTTCGAAAAAGGAAAAAGTGATTAGGTTTGAATGGGTTATGAGTTTAGAATTAGCCAACCAAAAGAAATACCCAAAGAATTGATGTTCAACTTACGTAAGGGGGGAAATACCTCCACAGTGGGCCCTTTCCATCTTCCGCATTGCACATGGCGTGCTGAAGAATAAACAAAAAGAAAAAATGCAAAACATCAGAATAAAAAATTAAATAGTAACAATAAATAGTCGGGGGGTTCGGTATGAGTTTCTTTTAAAATAAATACGCCAACTTTTCCTCGATTTCTTCATGTTTCATTTAATTTGCCAACAATTCTTCATACGTTTTGGACCAACATTAAAGCCGAAGACAACAAATTAGATCCAACGGCTTCAAAATTAATATATTTCAAAACGCAAAAGTAAAATAAATAACGTATATCTTCGTTCAATGATAACAAACAATTTATTATTTTCGTCCTTTATGATGGCCCAATAGTCAGGGCGAAATGTTGGCAGATTAAAATAGTATGCATAATTACACATGAGCATTTATTTTGAAAGGTACCCAGGCCGGATCTCCGAGCATCTTTCGTCGCTGTAAGACCTACGGCCAACTATCTCATCGCCTTTTTAAAAATAAAATACATTTATTTTTACATATTGAAATTAAATAAAAATGCTAAGCGCAATGATGTGGTAGAGAGGATGCGGTTGAGGATATTTGGTTTTATTTGAATAGGCAGACTTTCGGCGTTTTAAAAATCTTCTGCAGTCCTTAATTATGTATCAGAAACTTGAGATTCTCACACACACTCCAAAACAATTTTTCTCTTGTTCTACGAATTTGGCAGTGTCTGTTAAAACACCCAGCTTATGCCGCATTATCAAACACAGAAGGATAACTATCTACCCAAATAAAATATTTAATAAAATATTTAAATATTTTGGAATATCTAGGCGCACGGTAGTGCGCCAGGCCAAGTTCCGGCCCAAGCATACTGTGTGTATATTACAGGCGGTCTTAGAGCCGATTTTTACCCTCTCATAACTTTCAACCAGGTAAAGATAAAGTTATGAAATTTTACACAGGTATTATGCTACTAGATGTGAGTAAAACTGGAAATTTTCATAAATCTACATCGAATTGTTTCTGAGATATAAGCGATCGAAAATCGGGATTTATAGGACTCACTGACTCATCAAAATTATTAGGCACTTCCCATGATGCTAGAGAGTTGAAATTTTGCATGAAGATAGATATGAAGACGTTATTAAAGGAAAAAATCGAAAAATCGCGAAAAGTTGTGTTTGACTCCGCTTCCGGGGCGGAGGCGTGCCAGTTTTGTACTTCCTTTGGAAACCCGTCATTCCGTCCGAAACCCATGTTGTGGGGTATCAAATGAATTGTCTCGGTATGAAGAATCTATATTTGATGTTTTAAGAAACAATTAGACGCATATAGGCTTATATATAGTAAAAATCTTATACCATCTGTCTGTATGTTTGTTCCTCTTACAAATCCGTACCGTTTGACCGATTTTGACCAAACTTGGGACACAGATGGGTCTTGATACGGGGAGAATCATAGGCTAGGTTAAATTGTCTATCGGCTGTCTGTCTGTCTGTTTGTTCCTTATACAAATACACACCGTTTGACCGATTTTGACAAAATTTGACACACATGTCGGTCTTTATCCGGGTAGTGTCATAGGCTAGTCAAAATCGTCTATCAGCTGTCTGTCTGCATATTTGTTCCTTACACAAATTCACACCATTTGACCGATTTTGACCAAACTTGGCACACAGGTAGGCCTTGGTCCGGGGAATGCACTAGGCTAGGTAAAAAAGGTCTTTCAGCTGTCTGTCTGTATGTTTGTTCCTTATACAAATTCACACCGTTTGGCCTATTTTGACCAAACTTGGCACGCAGGTAGGTCTTGATACGGGAGTGTCATATTACCTATGACGTTTTCTACTTTTTGTTCCATCGAAATGCCATCATTCCTTCTGGAACCCATCATGTGGGGTATCAAATGAATCGTCTTGGTAAGGAGAACCTATATTTGATGTTTTAAAAAACATTTTGACGCATCTTAACAAAAACAGTTGTTACTTCTTTCTTAAATGTAGTAAATAAAGTCGTAGGGGTTCACTGCATAATATACTTCAAAGCAGATACTAAGTTTTTCAAAGTCGAGCCATCTAAATTACAAAGTTTAGGATTACAAACCCAAAATGTATCGTCTTTGTTTCTTATATTTTTCTTGAAGGCCTTCTGCACTTTCCCTATTGTATCCTCGGGATAAGGTTCCTGTGTTTTACAGTGTAATAGTTTAGTTAAGAGAGCAATCAATTTGTGCTCTAGAGTAATGTCATCTGGAAGAGCTTCTAACTTTTCTAGTCTAGTGATTAGATGTATGTAGGTTGATAATTGGTATCAAATATCAAGCAGTACGGAGAACCTTATGCAGAATCCAAAGACCCTGGTTTTATATGAAGTACAAAAGCCAGTAGGTATGCGGCAACTAAATTCTATTTAATACTTAGAAAAAAGTAATGAGATCCCAAAAAAAACATAAATGTGAAATAGAGGCCAAGTTCCTGCCCCACAAAGAAACACTCCCTTCCTCAAAAATATCCCCTCCTAAAACCCCCCAAAAACGCCTTACCATTCTACACTCCAAAAAAGTAGTATGAGTTGGTGTATTAATTCAACCAAAAATATTTGCCAATACAAGAGATGATACAAGAAAGAAATGTCCAAGTTCATTACTTGGAAGACCTCATAGTTACTTACTAAGAACAGTAAAGACACTTCAACTGACCTTTAAAAACAACAATAAAAATACTTATATCCAATTACTAAAATATCACCTTCCTCAACCAGGAATATTCTTAAACTTGGCAATGTTTTTTTTTGTGCCGAAATTATCTTTAGAGAAAAACAAAACATTGCCAAGTTTAAGATTATACCTGGTTGAGGAAAGTGATATTTTAGTAACTGGATATAAGTATTTTTATTGTTGTTTTTAAAGGTCAGTTGAAGTGTCGTTACTGTTCTTAGTAAGTAACTATGAGGTCTTCCAAGTAATAAACTTGGACATTTCTTTCTTGTATCATCTCTTGTATTGGCAAATATTTTTGGTTGAATTAATACACCAACTCCATACTACTTTTTGGGAGTGTAGAATGGTAAGGCGTTTTTGGGGGGTTTTAGGAGGGGATATTTTTGAGGAAGGGAGTGTTTCTTTGTGGGGCAGGAACTTGGCCTCTATTTCACATTTATGTTTTTTTCGGGATATTACTTTACTAAATGCAATAAGTGGTAGAAAGTCAAAATGAAAAAAGTCTGGGAGGCAATGTAAAACATCAAACATAAATATGAGGAAGGAATGTTTGACCTGACAAAAGTCAGGATTTATGCTCAAGGCACGTCCAATCTTTAGCCTGATTTTAGCATAAATATGCTTTAGCGATGACTAAACTGAAGAAAAAAAAACGTTACAAAAAAGTGTCCGCCGGCGTTCGCGCATGCGCGGTGGCCATGTACGTAAAAGAAGACTATATGTTATAAAGTACATTAGTTTGTCGGATGGACCTAAAGCATATTTATGTTCCTGAATTTGAGTAGAAGACTCTAAACGAAATTATTATTGGTGTTCAATACTTTATTTTCTCCATGAGATGTCCCATCAGAGTTACGAGAATCAATCATTTTTCGAGATGAAAAGTATTAATATGTATCTACTCAAAGTTTGATCATATGTTTTTCCCTAGTATCATTAGCAAAGGAGTAGAAGCAGTTATTGGTAGGTTTTGATATTTCGTAAAAAATAAAAATGACATCTTAAAGAGATGAAAGATTTAAGGCGTCACAACAGGAAACTGATAGTGCTCTGAGAGGAAATGACTCCACCCAACTTCTCAACGTTCGCCATGGGAAACACTTTTACTAATACGTTTCTCATTTTCATACCTTATTTAATTAAAATACTAATTTGACTATTAAATGCAATTAAAAAACCAATAACCAATTAAAACGTTAGGTAAACAGGTTAGGTTGAAAAGAACAAAACTAACATTTTTTTTTAGCGATCCAAAGGTTTTAAATCTATATAAATAGTTATTTAGTAAGAGGCTACGGAAGGCCTGTCCCCGAAAATTATCGAGTAATCTTTGGCAAATTCGGTCGGCCTAAAATTCCTTCATTACCAGGAATATTAGGCAATGGAATGAGGGTATTAAAAATAATGAAAAATAACTCTGGGCAAAAGGGCCTATGGAAGTACGAGCTTTTCATGATGGAGGAGTGAGAGGAGCTTCCTTCTAATGTTGACAATGTATGGGGTAAAGGGGAGTTTGGTAGCTAGGTAACGGAGTAGGAGGGTGGGGGTGCCACGCAGGCGCAGGACCACTCTAGAGGTGTCGATATTCAACGAGGGGGGCCTCCTCCTTCAAATTTGGGGACGATGCATTCAACTTACACGAAAATTATGAAAAAATCTGAGAGTCCAATGCTTCAGTATTGTGGTTGAGTGAGGTGCCATTTTTTTCGAAGTCAAGAATAAATTTTTACTAACCGTCGCGGAAAAGAAAATTCATTCCCAACATATATTCCTTATTGCTTTTATCCATTGTTGCTTTGGTCTTCAAAGCGTGAGAACATTTAATTATTGAGAAAACAACCCTTAGGGCTAGGTGAATTCTGCAGTTTTCCTTGAGAGTGAAGGCATATATGAAGATTTTATAAAAAGATTCTGTTTGTATGGATAAATGTATATTCTCGTGCTCAACATTAGAGTGAAGCCAAAAGTTACATGTTGGAAACGAGAAAGATATGAAAATATCAAAAAAGGATTCGACTAACAGAACTACACCACCTAGCACACTTCCATTGATAAATACATTTTAGTTTCAAGCAAATGTGAAATAACTGATGAACAAGATGGTTTGGCACTTTGTTGCCCGGCTCTCATTCAGCACATCTAGATTTTTTGTAGACAATCAATTAAACTTTCGAATTGTTACCTCCCAGTTACCACGAATTTCTCAAAATTTTCACCATATTTAATTTAATGTTCATACGAAAATTCCAAAACTTTTCTTGTCTGTAAATGATTTAAAAAATAAAATAAATGTTGATCGATTAAAAACATGTTAAGTTTAATCTGTCGTATTTGATTACCCGAATCCAAAGAATTCGATTTTCTCAATTTTACCAAAAAAGTATAAAATATGAGAGCGGTCTGATTCGATTTCTTGCATGAAAATACTAACGAAAAGGTGCCTGAATGCCTAGAAACACAGAAAGGTTAACGATGAGCGGAATCTGGCTAATTATTAAGTCGAACTTATGTTTTAAGCGAAGTGGTTCATGCTAAGTCATCAAACTAGAGATATTTGTATATAATTTATAAGAGACTCATTATTCTTGGGATAGGGAAGTGGAAATTTCAGGATTGCCAACGTTTCGACTTGATTTTCAAGCCTTCATCAGTTCTGCCTTTCCTCATAGCCTTTATGAAGACTTGAAATTCAAGCCAAAATGTTGGCAATAAAAACCAATTTTTATATAAAAATATATTTTATTGACTGTCATGGCCGAACCCCGACACACCTCACGTTGGAGACATTTCTATAAGAGCATTTTCATGATCTATTGGTTCTGAAACGTGTAGATCACGGATTCTCCATATTTCTAATCGGGTGGATGCCATAATAGGGTTTCCTCCCCAGAGTAGGAACGATACTTGCAAAAATCTTAGGGGAAATGGGGAGTTAAGGATATTTATGGACAACTGCTTAGCGGGGTCTCCCGTGGTCTAGTGGCTAGCGCCTTAGATTCATAAGCGAGAGATGGCGGGTTCGATTCCCACCTCCGGCAGGAATTTTCTCGCTGCACCCTGGACGTCGGCGCTAATGGCCTTAGGGGACGGACAAGAAGAGATTTGTGGAATAGGGGATGTATCATCCCTGTTTCATCACGGATCTTCTCTTTTCATGATGAAAGTCTTGACGATTTCATCCCTAATAAATAACTTTATAATGATTAATATTTTCCCATTACTCTTTTATATCTGTTACTTCAAGGAAACTTTTAGAGTAAGATTTTCTGGCTATTGTGATGATATAGATGTCCAAGGAGAAATATTGCCCATTCAAAAAATGTCAACGGAATCCTGAAACTTATTCTTCGAATAAAGAAATCGACTCATGATAATATTTAAACAAAGAATTCGTGAACATATGACTACCTTCTAACTTGTTATGTTGTATTCATTTCAACATGAATCTTGACCGTAACCAATACGGATAGATTTCTATTGACTAATTATTAATATGCACACGAACAAGGAGGTTAAGATTGATATCTTTGGGTTATACAGGGTACTGGTAAGTCGACCCACATCCATAGTGAGGTGATAGTTTTAAAGTAAACAATTTTAAGCCCACATTGCCTTATCCGAAAGTTTTCAAGATATTTCATATTTTAGGATTTTTTAAAAAATAGTCAGTGTTGCTTCGGTTTTGGATATTTTTTTATTTATTTATAGCATTTGAGCTATTAGTAGCTATTCCTACAAGTTATCTCTGTTTATTAAGCCACAGAAAAAGGTATTATAGTTCCCTTAGGAAATAATCGCAAGGAGTTAAGACAGGACTCCTTTAGAAAAAAAAAAAAAAAATAAAAGAAATCGAATATTAAATAGATTGAAAACGGGTAACTTTTGGATAAGGGAACATAGACTTAAAATTGTTTGTTTTGACCAAACCTATCACCTCGTGGTGTATGTGGTTCGACTTACCAGTAACCCTTTATGTTACAATGAATTAAAAAAAATCGAATGAAGGTTTGTTTATTCTTCTAATACTACACAACGACTAAAATGAAACTAATCCATGCTTCCTTGATACAATCTTATACGAATTATTTCAAAGATACCTCAATTGAGTTAAGTTCATATCGATATATTATTAATACTGCTTCATTTGCTAAATAAAATAGGCAGAAGGCCAATGAAGTTAAAACTTCCACATAAGAGTCATTTTATTAAAATATTCAGTAGAAGAGAGCCCCTGAAGATGCATTAATGGATGTAAAACTGGTTGAGAAGTTTTAATAAAATTAATAGTACGTGAAAATTTTGAATTTATGAACCTCCTCCAAATTTTATATAAAAGTTAATTGAAAAAAGTTTGGATAGTTTTTGAAAATGACTATGTTTTATTTTCGTTTATACACAATGCTGAAGTTATAGCAGTTTCAAGTTTCTTCTTAGCACTTGTTCTTACATATTATGAATAACTTATGTTTTTAAACGAAAACTTGAAAAAGTTTTGCCCTTTCTTATTAAGCTTTTTGGAATGCATAGCATACAATGCCTGATATATTAGTTTTTTCTCCTACAAGACAATTTTCTGGTTATTGCGGATGAATCTAGTGTGAATGAGTACCGGTGACCAAAAGACTTCTTGGAGCAGTATTTGTAAAATGTTGTATTGATATTTACGAAACATTGGATGAAATACTGTGAGTTAATAATATTTTCGTTCCAGTAATTTAGGAAAGTTAATTTGAACTTATTCTTGATTTTTTAAAGTTTAATTTATATTCTCAACATATGTTCAGTTAAATGCCTGCAAAGAAAGATAGATTGAAGTAGATTTGTGAAAAACCATGAGATCTCTGAGCTTGCTCATTGTATGCCTTCTACAGCAATAAATCCAGGGCTGGAGGAATATATGAGGGATCTGTTTAAGTAAATGTCACGTTAAATTTCGTTACGTTAATAATATTTACCTAATTTAGGTAAACTTGCTGAGGTTAGTGGGTGCTAACATTGTCTCATTCTTGACTGTATGGCACCTAGGGAGGTTCTAGCTCTCCATTTAGGAACGGATGGGCGTAGGGCAGGTCTGACTTCCAAATTCCGATCCCCAACGATGACACTAGAGTATTCAGGATATATCTGTGATGTATGCAGCGTTATTTGTGGAGTTCTTGATTTCGTAGAAGGTAGAAAAATAATGTCTCTCCACATCTCTTCTACGTATTCAGGATATCATTAGATGGCGCGAGTAGGCCGGATTGGTCTAGAGTGGACCTAAAGTGGCCGGAGTGGACTTAAATTCGAGAGCAGTAGATCAGAGTTGACCGGAAGTGGACAGCAGTAGATCAGAGTTGACCGGAAGTGAACCGCAGTGGGCAGTAAATGACCGGAAGCGGACAGGAGTGGACAAGAAATAACCGGAAGTGGACCGGAGCGGGCAAGAAATGGCCGGAAGTGGACCGGAGTTGACAAGAAATGACCGGAAGTGGAGTGGAAGGGAGCACACTAATTTGGAGTCACATTTTCGTTCCACTTCCAAGTATCGTTTTCGAGCAGGTATATCACTACTAAATTAATTGTCCTAATGAAAAAATGAACAAATAGTTTAATTATAATTAATAATTAAACAATTATTTGTAATTTAATAAATCGCTATTAAAACAATTTAAATTAAGACGTTTAATTACTAGTTAATTGATTGCAAACGGAAATTAGCAGTCTTCATCGCGATTATAATGCTAATTTTTAATACACAGCTCTGAGCTTATATACACTAATATAATTATGTAAGTGATGTTAATGTATTTTTGAAAAATAAAACAGTAAAATATTGTTTGTGCAGTTCTGTCTCCGAAACCCACAAACCCGATCTCATCATTTGCTAGTATCGAGTGAGTGTGTACTTTAATTATGTACTGCTCCTCCGATTTTGTACAGGCTTGAAGTTATTAAAGAAGAAGGTTGCCAAAGAGCAAGCTGGAACGTAGAAAACTGGTGTTATCAACCTAATCCCAACTGTACTTAGTTCAGTATGTTGCAATTCATGAATTTATGTCTCACATATTAACTTTTCTTTATTACCGGAGAAAAATCCACTGAATAATGTTTATTACCTGGCTGACTAGGTGCTGGAAGGGAGGTGCAGACGGATCTAGTCGCTCTAGATCGGTGTGGAGTGCGAAGTCGCTGAGTGCCTTCCAAGGTGGTTGATAGGAAGTAACTTCAATAGGGTTCATCCCAAGCGGACTCTCGTGTCTGACAGGCGAGCTGGCCACCATCGGGATACCCTGCATCGAACCGTAGCCCAACTTACGGCCATCCTGAAACATAAAGGAATATTAAATCTTGGTTAAAAAAAAGCTCATCATTCAGTATTCGAAGTTGTTCAAAGAGCTCATGTCGTACAATAAACACAATTCAATAATTTTTAGTCGTATCACCAAAAATGAGAAAAGGCCATAAGGGGAGAAACCTTCAAATCGAATGCTTCACGGCCATTCATCCAAAAAGTGGCTAGAATAAATTGTCAGCGAATCAGGAACTACAGACATTCTCCGCGGTACATTTTGTCTGAAGGTATTATTTTATTTATATGCTTGTAGCAGGTGAAACATGTACTGAAAAATGCAGTCACAACGGGCTGGACTCGATCCAGCATATCTTTGATGGCAATCCATCACACTTTCCTTCGTGTCTTCATGAGTATCTTAATATTAATTATTCAATTGTAAAAGAATATATAATTTCATATTTATAATATTCTCTAGGTGCCTCGTTCAGTTAACGAAACGCCTTAAAGAAATGTGCAAACTTGTGCTAATGATCTTACCAATCAATGCCCTCTAAAAGATATCTTTTTAAATCTAACCCCAATTTCATTGGGTATGGAGGAAATTGGGAAGTCAAACGTATCTTGTTGCTCTTCAATATTGAAGTGTATAGATTGAAAACTGGCTGATAGCCCAGAATGAGGAGTAGATAGGGAGCCTCCAACCCTAGCCGCTCAATCTGCCTTTGTTCAGATTCAGCACTTCAATCCACTACCACTTGACAACTCCTGGCACAATTAAACAAAAAGCGAACGGATAAAAGGTATCGATTTCTAGTACACTGATGGTCTATTTTTTTTTAAATCAAAGAACTGAAGCCATTCTGCATGCATATATGAAGAATAAAAGTAGATGCTGCATAATTCTTCAAAATTAAGAAAGCTTCAGTTTACTATTCATCTCTTCCCAACTCTCTAAAATGTTCATTAATTTATGTTTGCTAAAGTGTCTTCAGGAACGCGGGTTTTCTTCGCATGCACGGATCAAACGTATGAGTCAAACTCTAGATCTTCGGGATATTTTAGTACGCTAATTAGAAAAATCGGCTTTTTTCGATTCCTATGTATTTGTATATACATGATGAAGAGACTATTTGAAAGAGAGAGGGTGTGTGTGTGTGTGTGAGAGAGAGAGAGAGAGAGAGAGAGAGAGAGAGAGAGAGAGAGAGAGAGAGAGAGAGAGAGAGAGAGAGAGAGAGAGAGAGAGAGAGAGAGAGAGAGAGAGAGTGGGAGAGAGAGGAGAGGTTGGGATATGGACAGCTGTTAGGAAGGAAGCTATTTCAGAAGACGATAGATAAATATTAGATGTAGAGAAAGCGTAGTGCTCCTCACATTCCTTGCTTACACTTTGGAGGGGCGCCAGCGGATCCGTCGCCCTGACAACCGAATGAGGAACGTTTGTCAGACCTCCTAGTAGTCTTTGATCTCCCCAACATGTTCCCGCCTCAAGGATTGTTTGAGGGATCTTCTCTATAGCTCTCCCGGCTCTTGACCAAATGTATAGATAAGGCAACGAGCTCTCATGATCCGACACCTGCAGTGTCGGATCGGTAAATTTGAAAATGTGATAGATTACTTTTATTATTTTATATGTTTTATTCATACCTGCGAATGAAAGACTGTAATAGATGTTTTGTGATTAGCTGTATGTTCCTATATTTTTGAAAACTTAAATATGAATACTCGTAGACTGTTGTGAAATTCAGTCCAATTGGGTGGTGCTGATTATATTTTTCGACATTATGTTTATATAAAAGAGTAAATTTATCAGTAACTTTCAAAAGATTCCCTCCATAGAAAGAATTACACTATATACCTTTGCAATAATTGAGTTAGTTATGAATATAAATTTAAAGTACATTCTAAAGTAAAAAAAAAAAAAAAAAAACAACAAAAAAAACAGACAAGCTTTTATAGAAGAGGTTAATAATAAAAAAAAAAACCACTACGACTAAAAAAAAAAATCAGAGCCCGGAAAATCATCATACGGGTGACTAAGGATGTCCATTCTATTGTATATATATAAATGGTACTTCTTATTATTAACTATTTTCCTTCCAAATAATGAATTTTATATTTACTCTCACAATGTAATAGAGCAAGGAAATGAAGAAGATACATTTCATGCATTAAAGTTATTGTCATTGACATTAAAGTTAATTTGTTTTAAATTGTAAATTTATCCCTGTGGCCTGTAGGTACACGATGTATATATCATGTTTTGTTTTTATATCAAATAAACAGTTAAATATTAAAAAAAAAAAAAAAAAAAAAAAAAAAGGTGGGACCTCATTTCCCTTTAACCTAACGTACCTGTAGTGTTAGGGTAACAAGACTAACCAGATGGTGTCGAAGAGTCCTTTAAGACGCTGTTTCGAATCCCGCTTGCACGTATTTTTACGGTGCACCGACATCTGGGTCGTTAGCGCCGACATCAATGGTGCAGCGAGGAATTTTCTCTACAAGCCTTGAGATGAGAATATTCCTGCCACCGGTGGGATTCGAACCCACCATCTCCCGCATGAGAAACTTAGGTGTTAGCCACTAGACCACAGGGAAACCCAGGCTTATAAATCAATTCGTCACGTTCACAATATAAACTTACGTTTTACTAAAAAAGTATATTTTCAACTTTTTTTATCTCCACCTCGACAATCTCCAGATTCAATTATCGCTCCTGAATACAATGTTTAAAGATCGCACAACAGAGTCAAAATTTTGAATAGCTATAATCCGTGAATCTAGCTTCTGAGAGGCAAACGATTTTTTTTTTTTTTAATAAAATAAATCCCTCTATACCACACAAACTAACTATGTGTATGTGTGTATATATATATATATATATATATATATATATATATACATTTTTCAAAAATTTCGTCATGAATGCAACCCCAATAGCTACTTTCTTTCTTTAGAGGAAAGTGCTAAAACTATGTTTAAGTCACGGTCGTATATAGGAAATAAATTCGGTGGGGGGGGGGGTGCTGGGAGCATTCGGTGGGCATGGAATACTCACAATCTAGAACTTGGAATAGTTTTAGCCAACTAAAACGCTATTACGCCCAAAAAAATATGTTTTCTGAGCTAAGTGCTTTTATTTAATTTATGTATTATCTAATTTATTTTTAAGGTTTTGACACATTTTACCGATGAAATAAAAATTTCGGGGAGGGGGCTGCAGCCCTCTCAGCCTCCCCTCATATTTGCCCATGGTGTATGTTTATAGATATATTATTTTCGATTCTATGTGTACTTTTGAGACTTTTGTATAGTAGGGATTTTGAATGTAGGGCAAGCGTAAGTCAAGACAGGTTTTATTATTGATTTAAATAGGAGTAAGTTTTAGAGATGTTATTCCTAATTATCTTAGGTTTTTCTTCAATTATTCCATCAGTCAGTTTGCACAAACGATTTGTTTAATGCTGTGCTAATCCAGCTTCTTATTAAGCTGAACACACATATTAGATATAAGATGGTTTAGATTATTAGGAAGATTGCCAAGCCATGGACCATCTGGCCTTATGAAGGGTGACCCCAGCTGCGGCTTCCCAGTGATACGCAAACATGATATCTCTGTCAGCCCGGTGGGCAGACTGCAAACATCCCTCAATCCCTAGGGGCTTGCGTTAATTATGGATTTAATAAAACATTGAAAAGTCCCATTTAAATGGATTGATTAGTAACGGGCTATCTGTCTGCGGGACGGAGAGTCAACATTTCGAGTCAACATGCGGGCTGGGACAAACACCACAGCGGGGAGTTCAAAGCTATGCCGCGCCTAGTCGACCCACACCAACTCCACAAGACAACATTTTTTTTTTTTTTTTTTTTTTTTTTTTAGGTTTCTTTTCATTCGTGTATAATTATCATTGAGTACGTTAGCCAGGGGTGTGGGGGTGGTTTTGAATTTTATACATTTCGTTTTAGTTCACTTTAATAATACTAATCCATTTGTCTCTAGATATTCCCGAAGTATACTGAGTTTCGTTACAATATAACAAAAATTACGGCTGGTATGGGCAAATTGGTAATTTGGGTACGAAGTAAACCCCCTCCTAATGCACCGATTTATATTTCGTTACAATATAACACAAATTACGGCTGGTAGGGGCAAATTGGTAATTTGGGTACGAAGTAAACCCCCTCCTAATGCACCGATTTATATTTCGTTACAATATAACAAAAATTACGGCTGGTATGGGCAAATTGGTAATTTGGGTACGAAGGAAACCCCCTCCTAATGCACCGATTTATATTTCGTTACAATATAACACAAATTACGTCCGGCATGGGCAAATTGGTAAAAAGGATGTTTTTAGGGGGGGATGGGGGCTTGAGAATTGACTGCTCTGGTCATTAACTCCAACTACAAAGGACGTACTTCAAGAGATGTACGGAACATGTTTCCCTTGATGACATTGTGTCAGGCTTTGTGCCGCAATGTTTAGTTTTAGTCTAAAGCTGGAATGAGTAAAATGAGAGTAGACGGTTGGAACGATACAATTCGATGAACCAGTATTAAATTTATTAATTTATTTACCTGTTCCCGCTGCAGCGAAATGAAAGTTGTAACGTAAATACGTCAATTTGGCTTCATTATCTATAATTAAGCCACATTGACGGTTTAGCGTAAAATTTCACCCAAATTATAAATCCCACCGGATAGAAATTAAGTTACAGTGACACAAATATAGATTAATTAGTACTTAGTAAAATTAATTTATACACTAGGTTTTAGCTCTCGGCTCCCAAAAAGAAGAATTTGTTTCTCTATTTTGTTTTTAATTTATTTATCTGTATGCATTCTGTAGGGTGCATTTTATTATATCGGGATTTTGATTAGGATTCAACATTGACGAAGAAAAAATATTTAGCAAATTATTCGAGCTGTAGAGAAATGTACCAATATTTCAGACAGGGGTTACTAGAGAGCGAAATAAAAAAATGCAGAGGATAAAAATCTATTGACTTATATTTTGTTACAAATATACAGATATAATGTATATTTTTTATATAGTGTATTATTCAATTTATAGTCGGATAGTTTATTGACGAAGAATACCGTGTAATAATTCTGATTTACTAAAGACATCCAAGGAATATTTATGATATCAAAACATTTCAGAGCTTTGAATATATGAGGCGTTGCGGATACGTAGGGCGAACTCAACACAACGTAGTTCCAGGAATTTGCGTTTGAATATATGAGGCGTTGCGGATACGTAGGGCGAACTCAACACAACGTAGTTCCAGGAATTTGCGTTTGAATATTTTTCCCATAAGGGCGAACTCCACTAGAGTATATTCACAAGATTTTATCGTTGTGGGATGTCTTATTGTTCAAATTATATAATAATTGACCAGGAATAATTGTGAACTTCACTTTCAACGAAAAGAGTATTTTACTTATATTATTATCCAGCGGACCGGTAGTGGAGTGTTGAGTTCGTCTTTCCTATGGCAGTTTCCAGCCAGCTTTGTTTTTCATTCTCTGCGTATTTCGAGAGGGAAAGAAGGGCAAACTCGACATGAAAGGTATACCTGTAGATTCTCTGAAGCGTCTAGATTCGGATGGCCGGGAAACAAATTTGTTCGGATGTTGAGTTCGCCCTTCCTATCCGCAACGCCTCATATGTATGCCTGTTTTTTTTTTATTTTTTTTATTTTTTTTTACGGCGTTTCTACAACTTGGCCATTAGCGCCGGGCTATCTACAGGTTGCCACCCTTTTATAATGCCAACAGCACGAGGTCGGTCACCCATTCAGGTACTGATCACGCCCGACGTTGCTTAACTTCGGTGAGCTCCGGGAACCGGTGTATTCAATGCGGCTATGGCCGTTGGCTATGTATGTCTGTATCTCGAAACCGATATTATTGAGAGCAAAAACTTGATAACAACCATCGCAAAAAAAAACAAAACTAAATAAAATAAAGTTTGATCGAAAAAACTGATCCGGTTGATTTTCGCTACACCTCCTTCTGGGGATTTTATTAACTGTAAGGTGGCAGTGTCTTAGGCTGTGTCTTTTTAGCACTTTCCTCCGAAGGAAAGTAGCTATTGAGGTTGCACTCATGACGGAATTTTTGAAACATTTCTTCAAATCTTTATCGATCCTACCTAGTAGACACCGAAAATGACCCCCGTTAAAATTTATATATATGTATATGTGTGTCTGTTAACACGATAGCGGCCAGAGTTTTTGTTTTTTCTTCACGAAACGTGGTATATAGCGTTCAATTAGCAAACGATTGAACGAGTTCGTTAACCACCAAAATCGGTCCACCGGGATTTACCCCGGACCCAAAACACTAATTTGACCATGCCAGCCGTAGTTTTTGTTATATTTCAACGAAACTCGGTATTCGTTATGTTGATCTAAAGAGAGAAATACTTTGTAAAAATTAACTATATCGGTTCATTAGGAGGGGGGGGGGGGGGTTTACTCCGGACCCACATTACCAATTTGCCACTACCAGCCATAATTTTTGTTACATTTCAACGAAACTCGGTATTCGTGGTGGTAATCAACAGAGAAAAATGGGTTGTAAAAATAAACTAAATCGGGTTATTTTGAAGGAGGGTTTACTCCGGACCTAAAGTACTAATATACTCATACCGGTCGTAATTTCTGCTGTATTGTAACAAAACGCGGTATACGTCGTGGGTATCTCATTAGAAAGAAGTGTTGTAAAAATTAAGTAAATCGGTCTATTGGAAAGGAGGGTTTACTTTAAACTCTGTTTCAGTAGAATTAGCCTGCCAAACGTAGGTTCCCAAAGCCGCCGCGAGGAGCTCTATCTCCCACTAGGGGGACTGTATCCTGTTCCTGCGTCAGATCAAAAGACAGAAAATGAAGTTTTTGTGTATTTATTAAGTAGTCATGTATTAACATAACTCTGGAAGCAAATTATTTACAAAATTAATAATTGAACAGTTCTCATAAGAAATGTAAATTATCAGAACTATTCACGTTTTTATTTTATTTATATAGGTTATTTATAGCAAATTATTCAGTAATGTAGTCTACACTACAAAGTTTTTGAGGAAAGTGCTTAGTTATGCAGCTCCTGCGTGACGGACTTTTTTTCGACAAGGAGTCAAAGTTAGCCTGACCTAGCCAGATGATCTGAGATAATTTTTTCCACATTATTTGTGGGCTTGTTTAAGGGAAACATTTTGTAACCAAATAAATATCCTTTGGCATCCTTAAAGAAGGATAAAAAATCTAAAAATGAAAATTTATTTCTGAGCCACTAATGCAGCCTCACGCCCTCCTACTTGCTAGGGGAGAGACGCAGCTTTTAAGTAGTTGATAAAAGAGGTTTATGGCTTTCTTTTTTCTTTTTTTTATCAGCCGTATTTTTGAAGGGCGAACGAGGCTTTTTTTTTCAGGGGGTCGCTCTAGCCGGAGGAGGGTAAAACTCTAGAGTGGGACGAGGCTCGAACTCTTGAGTGAGACGGGAGTACTCAGGGTGGTAGAGGGGTTCGAATGAGAAGACGGAACGTGGATCAATGATCTCACTACGGCAACTCTCCTACCAATCACCAAGCCTGGTATTGTTCTCCGACTTTACTCCTCATTTCTCTACCCAACCCACTGACAATCTTCATCTTCACCCACCACCACCACCACCACTCCACTCCAACCTGTTTCACGCTTCTCATCCACTTGCAATTTATCGCTCCGCGGCCAATACTCGCTTTTATTTACTTCGCTTTTGTTTTCTCCGATCGTTTTATTGCTGGCTTTCATTAGCAGCTATATTCACACCAAATTCGGACCCGCAGAAGCAGCGTAAACAAAGCGCAACAATTCTTTAGTAGTGTAACGGCTTTGACAAAGTAGAAGAACGCTTTAATCAAAGTATATACATTTCTCAGGTAAGAGCACATCAAGTTACTTTGAAGTATCTGTCGTGAAGTATAAACAGTGATTTTGGTACTTACTGATTAGCTTACAGATTACTATTCCTTCTTTACATGTTATCTAAGGTTAGAAACCATATTATATAAATATAGCAATCAAAAGTTAATATAGTAATGAAAAGTATTTAAAATCACTGAAATCGCAACTAAAAGTAACTTTTTTTGACTAATATATTTATAAAATATGGTTTCTAACTAACCGTTAGATAACTTGTATTTGTAATACTTTTAGGCTTGTAAAGCATACATGAAAATAAGCCGAATATATTTATTATTAAAAAGGTTAATATTATAAAAATCAATGGTAATTGTGAAGTTTAGGGGCCTCCTCACCGATTTTGTTGTTCGGTGGTTCTATAACATATCTATATTTTATATTTATTTCGCATTATAGGCATACGTGCTTTGCGTTTCCGCTCGCTGAAAAAGATATCAAAACTCTAGTCAATCCAACTCGCTAAAATAATTAGAATTTTATTAATTTTTGCGAGTTGGATTGACTTGAGTGTTAAAAGTTACTTCACTACCAGCAACAGCCAATAGAATTGCCCATAGGAATAGCCAATAGAAAAGCTAATGAGTTATGCGCTTGCGCTGAATCACTGTTCATAATTATTATAATCGCTACAGATACTTCACAAGTAACCGGATGTGGTCTTCGACAGACCCCATTTCTCAACTATAGCACCAAATGAGATCACTATGGATCTAGCCATTGATGATGTAAGAATAGAAAAGGTTTTGGGGCTGATGCTTGATGAAAATCTCAGCTGGCAGAAGCATATTGCCTAGACTAAAAAAAAGTCCGAGTAGAAGGAACCACATAATCATGGCAGGTTTCATAACTTTTAATTCCTGGTGTCATTTGGAAAGCTTGAAATAAGGATACTTAATATTTTGTATATTTGTATACTTATATATATATATATATATATATATATATATATATATATATATATATATATATATATCTATAAAAACACACACACACACACACACATTTGAACCACCGTTCTGAAATTTTCTAACCGACTCTACACAGGGAGGCAGGGGGCGCGCTAAAATGCCCTGCTCCGCCATGTAATGGAGGTAACATTTATATAGCCCGACACTAATGGCGTTTACGCAGAAGTGCATATACAAAAATAAATAAATAGGACCAAAAAGATGTGAAGGCTTTCTCAAGGGAGAGAGATCCCAAAAATCCACAAATGATTTTGTCTCTTCCTATATAGAAGTTGTCAGGCGAATTGTGGTTTATAACCTCTGAAAAAGTCCACATGCTTTTCTCAAACGACCCCCCAGCAATCTTCATTATTCCGTCACAGCTTCCATCCACTCGCAATTCCCGCCCTCCACGTTTTCATTTTCCCCATTTCGAGCCTCATGCACTTATATAATTGTGGTTTTTTTTGTTTTAAAATATTGTTTTAAGAACAAAAATATCCATATAAAAATAATTTTGAAAAGAAAGTTTTAAAAGCGTTTCCAAAATTAATTTGAAGTAAAATGCAATATTTATTACAATTAGGATTCGAAATCTCTAATCTTTTCTTTCAATAATTTTTTGAATAATAGTTAATTTATAATTTTTAGTTTAATAATTACATGACTTAGGGGAGGGGGGGGTATTGAACCAGTCGATTTAATAAATCGAAGAAATGAATTATCATTATTAGATTAGATTCTAGTGCATTAAACCCTGACATGAACAAAATTTGCAATCTTTGTGACAAATACCTTTTGAAAAACCCAGATTTTTGTATTTTTAAGTATGCAAACTTCTTTTTCAACTGGCGAAAAATTATTTAATAATATTTTCATTTTTTAATAAAATCATAAAATTCCAATAGTAATAGTATCATATATAACTTGAATAATAGTAAAATGTACATATATATCTATTTCATTAATTTTTAATTTATGACCTGGCTTTTAGCGCGGTTCCTCCCTCCCCCATAGGGAGGAACCCCGCTTATAGGGTTGATACAATGAAACAATCCGGAAGTGCCGGCTAGAAAATTTCGCGTTTCAGAACCCCTAGAGACCGAAAATAACGGTGGTTCAAATTTGTATATATATATATATATATATATATATATATACATGTATATTTTTATATATATATATATATATATATATATATATATATATATATATATATATATATATATATATATATATTTGTCTGTTCGCTCTCTAAATAGAAGACGAATGGTCCGATTTTGATGAAATTTGGTACAAAAATCCTTCGTCCAATTTGAAAGGTCAAGTTCGTTAACCAGCAAAATCCGCCTACTGGAAGATGGCGTTTAGGGCGAAATTCGCGCAAAAAAAATCGTAACGCTTACGTTTTTGAGTTCATAAGCTTCTAAGTACTCGTTTTATATGACTCCTGGGCTAGGAAAACGAATGAAACCATTTTCAAGGCGATAGCTTTAACCGTTTTCGAGAAAATTGGAAAAATATTTTTTGAATACCGTTTTTGGTTTGGGTACTTAGAATCATGGGATTCAGTTGAAACATTTTCTGCATGTTCTACTTTCATCAAAACTAATATCTCGAAAAGCTTTTGCTAATAAATACTTTGAAAAACAGTGGAGAGACATTATTTTTCTACCTTCTACGAAATCGAGAACTCCACAAATAACGCTGCATACATCACAGACAAAACTAATATGTTGAAATTTTGGTTACGTTTGGAGTTAAGGAAGGGTTAGAATAAAATATTTTATGAACAGACATGAAAAGTTTTGGGAACTTTGTATACTTTCCTTAATATCTCGAAAAAGGTTGAGAATCTTGGGAAACGGAAGAATACCATTAGAAAGCTTACTAAATGCTCTACAAAAAAGGTTCTGATGAAAGTTTTGATTAGACGATGTCAATCGGAGAAATAAGTGCTTAAAACTTTAAAGTAATTGATTTCGCTGATTCGAACTGTTCTTTTTGTCTGTTTTTATTCCTTGTTATTTTTTGACTGCTTATAGTTGGATAATGTATTTGATAATAAATCAGGTTAAGAAAAATAAGAAAAACAATTTAATCTTAGAGATATGGATTTCCAAGATATAGTTTTTCAAATGCCTAGCGGGGTCCTTCCTAGGGCGGGAACCCATGCAGGTAAGATCGTAAATAAGACCTTTCTTGAAAGTAAAGATGGAACTGTCAACTTTGGTCCTCCTCTGCCTCCCGGCACTTTCATTGCTGACGAAGGCTACCAATGAGTAGCCAAAACGTCCTAAATATAGATTTTTTAACAAAAATCGTATTGAGGTTTCTTTAGGCGAATCCCAACCACTCTATCTTTACTCATCACCTCGACGGCTAACTATCTAATCTTCATGTTTTCTATGTGGACCCAAAATAATAACAGCTTCTATTTTAAACATTTTAAATGAGTCTAGATATAAGAACGGAACCGCGCAAAGATGATGCAGTTCCTGCGAGTCGGACTTTTTATCTGTCAAACCAGTATTTATTTGTCTTCGTTTCTCAATTTGGCAATAGCTGTTGCTGTATGAATGTGTCAGGGGAGTGATGGTTCATGTCAGGAAAAAATGAATTAATTAAGGAAGCAATGAACTTAATGGAAAAAATAATAATGATAAAAAAATCATAATTTTGTTGAGAGCCTTCTGCTCCAATTCAGGAAGATAAATATGCTTTAGGTCCACCCGACAAACCTATGTAATGTACTGTATAACATACAGTCTTCTTTTTCGTCATGGCTACCGCACATGCGCGAATGCCTGCGGACACTTTTTTGTAACGTTTTTTTTTTATGTTAAGACATAGCTAAAGCATATTTATGCTAAAAATCGTGGCATGGATGCTTCTTATGGAAACCCAGAGGCATGGAAAGCGTATTCATGTGACATATTTTACATGGTAGGGCGCTGACGACCGTGAGTTATAGTAGGTAATAGTAAAATCGTGGCATGGATGCTTCTTATGGAAACCCAGAGGCATGGAAAGCGTATTCATGTGACACGTTTTACATGGTAGGGCGCTGACAACCTTGAGTTATAGTAGGTAATAGTAAAATCGTGGCATGGATGCTTCTTATGGAATCCCAGAGGCATGGAAAGCGTATTCATGTGACATGTTTTACATGGTAGGGCGCTGACGACCGTGAGTTATAGTAGGTAATAGTAATGCTTAATCACTGTGCGGTCACTTAATTGTCACATTAAGCGGTGGCTTAGATGTCGATGCGCGTAAAAAAAGAAAAAAAAAATAATATAAATTTCAGTTATTTGGGCGTACAATCCATTGTCTCGTAAAAATTTGATAGTTTTATTTAATTAATAGTTTATTCTGAATGCCTTAAATACAAAAACAATAAAAACTTTTAGCTCAAATGCTAGAAATAATAAAAAAATACACAAAACCTAAGCAACATTGACTTTTTTTTATGAAAAAAAGCCTAAAATATTAAATATCTTGAAAACGGATAACTTTTGGGTAAGGAAATGTGGGCTTGAAATTGTTTGTTTTGACCAAAACTATCATAAATGTGGGTCGACTTATCTGTTACCCTGTATATAGACATATATACATGAGGGTCATTTTTATTACCTGTTTGGTTGGTGCTATGAAGTTTTGAAAATTATTTTCGATGATTCTATTAACAGAGTATCCTCAATACTCGCATACATAAATGAATTAAAAAAAAAAAAAAAAAAAAAAAAAAGAAAAAAAAAAAAAAAAAAAAAAAAAAAGAAAAAAAAAAAAAAAAAAAAAAAAAAAGAATGTTTAACGAGTCAGTTGTATCGTAGAAGAATTAAGGATGTTTTTTAATGTCACCACTCCTAATGAAACTGTTGTGGCGATTTTTGGAGTGAAAATTAGAGGATTTTATGTGTCTACAATCTGCTAGTAAATTGTTGGAGTCACGCACTTGCAGTGACTTAGAATGAAATATTTCTGTTGGAAAAAGCAGGAGAGAAGGAAGAGGGGGAGATAGGTAGCTCCCCCGCAGGACCCTCACTTTAAATAATTGATACGGCGGTAGTTCCCTTTAGCTAGGTTCCTTTTAATTATTGACCTGCCTTTGGCTTGGAGGGCTTCTAAAGGCCGACAGTTGTCGAGCCACATCCAAAATTCATCAGCCCTTTCGTGTAGTGACTCTTAATTCCTTCCTTTCTCAGTGATTTTAAACGTGTACATTGGAAGGAAACCTCTTTATGGGGGCTCAATCTTGATTTGTCATGACTACGTTTCTAGGTCCATTGGTCTCGAAAATTCCGTTCGTTCAAATTTGTGTTTCTGTGTGTATTCGCGCACACACGCATAAAAGTAAATTTCCACGTATAAATATATTCTAATCTGTAATATTTTAAAGATAAAGATTTGTTAAGGGTTAAAAGTTTTTAAAGGGTGGATTTAGGGTTCTTTGGGATACGCCTTGGATTCTCATGCAGGAGATTCGGGTTCGAGTCCCGCCTGCTGCAGATTGAGTACATTCATTACAGGGCCCGTTAAAGGGATCCCCCAGCTGCACCATGGATGCTTAGAAAAGGGTGGCAACCTATAGATAGCACGGCGCGAATGGCCTAGATGACCACGCACCATAAAAAAATGTATCATGAAACAGATTCTATGCAATGTACTTACAAAACGTTTATTCAATTTATATATTTATGTATATAGTATTGTTTTTTGTAGCCAATAGGTCATAAATACACTCCTTTCACTTCATGTTTTTTATTATTTTCACCCTAACCGGTTTCGAGCTATTCTGCTCCTCCTCAAAGGGTATTTCCTACAATTATTTGTACATTACATATCTATAATTTTATTGAAACAAGTACATATTTACATCATTATGTGTATACTTACTTCGATGGTCTTATCCCATCAAGTACATATATAATAAACTTATTTTAATATTGCATAGCAATATACGTCTCAGGGTTATGAAACACTAGTATCCTAACCTTCCTCCCCGTAAACCTGTCTACAGTCCCCGTCATTTCTATTCTGCACTACAAGGTTCTGAAAGATTTTATTTAAGTATTTGATGTCTTTTTTTTATTTACCACCTGTTCCTGTCTTTCTACAATGTAAAGGTTTTCTTTAATCTTTCTTTTGAGGCTGTTTGGTTCTTTATCAATGATTTTAGATTCCTGAAAATTGAATGAGTGGGAATTTTCTGTGGCGTGTTCTGAGATGTGTATAATTATGTATGTATACACTCACACAAACACATCGTTTCGTCGAGTTGACACCTAAAGCGTGCTTCCCCCTCCTAGTTAACGTACTAAGAACGAGCGGCATAAATTGTTTCATAAATGTATTAATCAAATAATTCACACGAATCGTGTCAGAACAGTGGGAAATTCACACGAATCGTGTCAGAACAGTGGCAAATTCACACGAGTCGTGTCAGAACAGTGGCAAATTTTAAATTCCCGAAGAGGGGGAGTCGTTGGACGAAGTGCAGCACGATATAAATAAAGAACGAGAGCCAGCGGGCCTGGCTGCATTAGCCCGCCCGAGAACGGGAACAGCAGAAAAAAAGTGAACTATGAGAGCGGATGTTCCACGGCGCCTGTTCTAAGTGGTCCACCACTTTAACAACCAGAATTACATACAAACTGAATTAGTGAGCGGAATAATACAATAAAACAAAACCTTTTCCTTCTTCGACTGCCTCTTCCGATCTACTGTTATTGTGTGTAGTATATTTGATTCCTAACATTAATATACCTGCCCCTGATTAAAAATTATTTCACTCAAATCCCACACCAAATTATCTATTAATGTACCCGGATGCCTATAATCACAATGCCGTAATCGCTGCGATTTATGGTGCGTAAATTTCGAGAAAAAAGAAGGCGCTCCGGTAGGCGTATGTCGTACTCTTAGTTAACATATCTACTGTCACAGTAATTTTCAAGATTCCAGTATAGAAAGCCAATTTAATTTATTCATTTTTCTATTTGAAAACTGTTATTACAGTACGTAATGATCATTATAAAGCATATAAAATTTGTTTCTTGCACAACAAAAAAAGTTGTATAAACCATCTCGAACTGGGTTTATGTAACAGAATGTTTTTCACGGCAGCCAACTACGGGTAATTTCGCACTCGAACATCGTTGTTTTGTTACTTAAAAACATGTTGTTTTTTACTGCATCGCTCCATCGCAACATGTTTTGTTCTCTTCCTTAAGGCCATCTTTTCATATTAACAGTGATTTACTACGAGTTACCTCGTAGCTGGCGTAAAGCACGAGATAGCTCGTAGTTGGCAGTCAACGTGTTAACGAACCTGACCTGTAATATTTTTGTATTATATTAAAATCGGTCCGTTTTTGTTGCTGCTAAAATACGAAAAAAAACACGCTAAAATTGTATTGGATTCAATTTAAATGATTAATTTTCTTTCCTTATGATCGTTTTTTTTTTTTTTTGGCAATCACAGTTGATTGATAATAATTGTACTCAGGACGTGGCCTTTGAAGGGGACGGATCCTATTTGTACAATTAGGCTGTATTAGTTGCTTAGTTTGTTTTGTTAGCTTCTGAGGAGGCTCATAAAATTCGCTTGAATCATGTCAAACTGATTTTAATAAATTAATTGACATTGTAATTTTAATTTTAGTAACCGCGTAATTTTAGTTTCCGCCTAGAATATATTTGATTAATGTAATGCAAGTATCTATAGAACACTTAGAATCCTCATAAATGTAATAATTGTACATTTTCTTAGGATATTTTAACCATTCATTTCGAGGTTTTCATGTTTATAATTGCCACAAATTGAACCATAAAATGAAAAAACCATCCATTTTATTCGAAAATGAGTTTTCGTTTAAAACGGACTCCTTAAACATAGACCTATCGTATGGTGTTTCTAATATGGTAGATATTGAAGATCAAACATTTTGTAGAGTGCAAGAACCATACATCTCACGCACATGAACGGTTCTTCCACTGTATTTCCCAGTATAATCCTCCGTGGGAGGGGGTTGTTTACATTTTTATCTTCTGCCGGCAAGGTCTTTTTGTTTTTTGATCATTATTATTTCAGAGTGTAGATGGAGATAGTTAGCCGCTGTAGAGATACGAAGACAGGTATAGTTGGGATTCGGCTAGGAGAAAAACGTCAGACTTTCAAAAAGAAATCTGTATTTTGGACGTTTCGACTGCAACAATGGCAGCCTTCTTCAGCACTAGAGAATGCCTAGGGGGGAGGGAGGAAGACCTCGAGGACAACTTAGGTAACCTAGGTACTAGAAGGCTACTTCTAACCATGGTTACCTAAGTTGTCCTCGAGGTCTTCCTCCCTCCCCCCTAGGCATTCTCTAGTGCTGAAGAAGGCTGCCATTGTTGCAGTCGAAACGTCCAAAATACAGATTTCTTTTTGAAAGTCTGACGTTTTTCTCCTAGCCGAATCCCAACTATACCTGTCTTCGTATTATTATTTCAGGTTTAAAACGTTTTCCATGTGTTTTTTAGTATCTACAAACAAAAAGTATTTATTAGAGATAAAGTGCTGTTCTCTTTAATTTACCGACATTTTTAATTGACTTACCATTTCATTAATTTTTTTTCTTAATTGAGTAATTATGTAATACGAATTAAGAACTATGCCCCCCGTGGTAGGGTTAATATCAATTGAGTATTCATGTTTGAAATAGGTGAGAAGTATTTCCAGCTCTAAACTGAATAGAAGGGAATGGAAAAGCTGATCCAGGTGAATCGGGTGAGAGCCTGTCAAAAATGCATGGCTGAGCGAGGATCATTCCCCTCTCTTTAGGCGATGTCTTAGCTACTTTCTTCATCCCCTTTTTTATATTTGAATGAAGGGGGGAAAGAACCTGGTCTGGGGGAGGGTGACCTCCCAATTCATCATTTCGTATAGGATAAATAAGAAGATATTGTACTTTAATCATCCTTGACTTCTTTAACCAGATATCCGGTTCCGGTTGCATATCGTACCGTTAACGTCATTCCTTGCAGTTCTAAATTTCTTTTCCTCAGGTAATGGCAAGAATATAGAATTTGAAGTGATATTAAACAGATGATTTAGAAATTGGTGATAAAGGCGAAAGGACTTCAGTTGTCATTTTAAATATATGTATTCATTCAATTTCATAAGCGTTTAACTCCTTTATGGTATCTTCAGGGGATTATGTTTTAAATAAATATGCTTACTGCATAAACTGCATTTCATTGAGAGGAGATGGTTGACCGTTGATGATGCAAGGTAGGGATTGTCGGGGTTCGTTCACTGCTTTTAGTTCATTGAGAGGAGATGGTTGACCGTTGATGATGCAAGGTAGGGATTGTCGGGGTTCGGTCACTGCTTCTTAATAAAAACAACATTTTACAAATGAAAATGGTTTTATTGATGCCGACGTTTCGATTGAGATTCAAGCCTTCATCCCGCATCTGTGAGGTATAGTTCTCAATTTTCTCATCGCCCTGATGAAGGCTTGAATCTCAAGCCTTCATCCCGCATCTGTGAGGTATAGTTCTCAATTTTCTCATCGCCCTGATGAAGGCTTGAATCTCAAGCCTTCATCCCGCATCTGTGAGGTATAGTTCTCAATTTTCTCATCGCCCTGATGAAGGCTTGAATCTCAAGCCTTCATCCCGCATCTGTGAGGTATAGTTCTCAATTTTCTCATCGCCCTGATGAAGGCTTGAATCTCAAGCCTTCATCCCGCATCTGTGAGGTATAGTTCTCAATTTTCTCATCGCTCTGATGAAGGCTTGAATCTCAAGCCTTCATCCCGCATCTGTGAGGTATAGTTCTCAATTTTCTCATCGCCCTGATGAAGGCTTGAATCTCAAGCCTTCATCCCGCATCTGTGAGGTATAGTTCTCAATTTTCTCATCGCCCTGATGAAGGCTTGAATCTCAAGCCTTCATCCCGCATCTGTGAGGTATAGTTCTCAATTTTCTCATCGCCCTGATGAAGGCTTGAATCTCAAGCCGAAACGTCGGCATCGATAAAACCATTTTCATTTGTAAAATGTTGTTTTTATTACGAAGCAGTGACCGAACCCCGACAATCCCTACCTTAAAAGAATTTTTATTTAAAAAAAGAAGTTTCACTAATTTAGGCGCCCTTTGCTTTTTGAAATTGAAATAAGTAAACACTCGTAAGCAAATCTGTTCACAATTCCAAACTTCATACCATCTAAGAACATAGTAATTTAATAAATACCTTTTCCTGTTGCATCTGCTGCTTCATGGCGAGTGCCCTCTTCTTATCCTTACACCTCTTGTTCTGGAACCAAACCCTGATGACCCGCGGACTCAAGCCAGTCATCTCTACGAGCTGTTCTTTCATGAGTGCGTCAGGCCTAGGGTTTGCCGAATAGCAGGTCCTTAACGTATGGAGTTGCTTCTCGTTAAGTACCGTCCGCACTCGTGTAGGTTTTCCGTCGGAGCTAACCTTCCCGCTCGCCCTCACCCCAGGCTCCCGGCACTTGTTGCTACCGCTCTCCGATGAATCTGAAAATCATTTATACAAACGTTAAAAAAAGGTTTATCTCTATAAGATTCCTGTATAGTTTTTGAATGAGCAAAGCCAAGGAATCACCATTTTTCATTTTATTTTTATTTAAAATTAACTGTTGTAAATACTACCAATAGGTAAGAATCGTTTAGTCCTGTGGAGCATACTACCAATAGGTAAGAATCGTTTAGTCCTGTGGAGCATACTACCAATAGGTAAGAATCGTTTAGTCCTGTGGAGCATACTACCAATAGGTAAGAATCGTTTAGTCCTGTGGAGCATACTACCAATAGGTAAGAATCGTTTAGTCTTGTGGAGCATACTACTAATAGGTAAGAATCGTTTAGTCCTGTGGAGCATACTACCAATAGGTAAGAATCGTTTAGTCCTGTGGAGCGTACTAACAATAGGTAAGAATGGTTTAGTCCTGTGGAGCATACTACCAATAGGTAACAATCGGTTAGTCCTGTGGAGCATATTTTTGATTCCGAGTTTTTTCTCCTACCAAGACAACAATTCATTTTAAGAACCATTCCAATGTAATCAGCGAATTTCCTCCCTGTATGATTCAAATAATCAAGATGGCGGGTTGTATTTTGTAAAAGAATTGATTTTTTTCGCCAAGCTTTACTTTGTTTTCTTCAGAAATGGTAAAGGGAGGCAGAAAGTGGCGGAAGCCAAGGACCAAGGTTTGATATCCTACAAAGTTTCAATTTTCATTATATTAGAAGGGTCTGAAATAATGTTAAAGGGGTTCATGTTTCAGGAAATTGAGATGTTAAGAAATCTTTGCTAGTCAAAAATCAATTTAAAAAAATCCTATATCTGTTTAGGTTTTTGACGAGTAGTTAGAAAATAGATAGACAGATTTTGTCTACTGATGAGTGCTCGAGATCTGCAATGGTAAAGAGGCTTTTGCAGTTATAACGTAAATTGTTCAATGAGGTTTTGCTGAGGCAAAACCTGACCCGTAGTTGGGTGCAGTTGTCGCAATGCATCAGGGACTGTGGTGATCGAGGCGCAATTAGTCAAGAAAAGTTAAAGATATTTCGATAGATTCGGTACTTCGGATAGTCGAGATGTAGTTTACAGGGTTTCTGTACATCTTTAAAAGCTTATTTTTCATTTGCTTGGGGTTAGGAAAGTTAAAGAAGGCCAAGAATATTTTGGAAGTATTTTTCTTTTGGGGGATGGGTTCGAAAAAACTTGGGATGAAAATAATTAAAGAAGTGTACAAACTATACATCGAGCGTAGTTCAATCCCTGACCATACATTGAACTACAAGCAGTCTCAATCAAAAGCAAATCTGTTGTGTCCACTAACAAATATTTGATAAACCCCACCAGTGTTTCGTTTCAAAACAGACTAATCAACTTAAAGGAATAATGTAGGATGAAGTACTGCATCCCACAGCAGAGTTTACCTTCCAGAACCAATAAAACCTGGCCAAAGGGAACCCTCTTTGGAGTTTGATCTGCCCCGGTTTGCCCAGAGCAGCGGGATTGTATACACTATCATCAGTGGCACTTGATATGATTCGTGGGCTCCTCGTGTTTAATTGGAACTGAGGGTTTTGGAGGACTTGAGCAAATCAATTAGTAGAGAAAGGAGGCTCTGCAAACAGGAGGGAGGCAGTGATTCAGAGAGCTTTTGTGTGGCTAAGCTGTGCAAATAGTGGGCCGCTTCAGGCTGTGGGGCTAATTCCATCGCATCCTTCACACTTCCTCCCCCTTCTAGGCGGCCCTAGTTTAAAACCCATTGCATTTCAATGCGTTAAAGTTGCTACTCTAATCCGTAACACTTGCTTAAATCGAGCGGCATAATCTCCATCCGATGAAAAGATCGATTAATTTTTCATTGCTGAGAACTGTACCCTCTTTCATTCGGAGCACAATATGTTTTGCATAATTTAGAAACGAATCGAGCATGTGTTGAAACCTATATTAATTTGTGACAAGTTATGATGACCAGAAGCATTAGTCAAACTAATCGTTAATTGACTGTGCAATTACCAGACAACTATATTAGCTGAATGATAAGTCGAAATGGTATTTGACTATTCGACTGTTTTTCTACCAGAGGAAGGAACTAAAAAGATTTTTAACTACAAAAAGATTTAAGCGTGCCATAACATTCGTCTAAAGATTGCAATTTTAATCAAAAGCATATACAATCAACATAGCTACTGGCTTCTTATGGGAGTGTTGCTTTAGTGAACAACCCCTTGAACATAACCTCTAGTCATTTTCGCTTTCGGATGAGTCGAGACGGAATGTCCAGAGTTGGCCCTCTGGATGCTAAAAATAGGGACAAAAATGGACATCAATATTATCCTCAGTGAATGGCGGTTCTTATTCTTGTGGTATACATTAGAGTGCAAGGTTATCTTCATCCAAAATGTATCGTTTCTTAGCCATTACAATTTCAAAGTCCACGGGATATTTTGTTAGAACAAGATATTTATTCAGGGGGTGACCAGAAAAATTTAAATCTATTTGTTTTTAGCGTGATTCGGTTATGGATCGGACCAAAGCGATATTGAGTTCATCAGAGAAAGTTAGATTTGAATCTGTTGTATAGAACCGGCGTAAAACGGATTGTTTTGTAAAACCAAATTGCTTTAATACGTAAGTACATACTTTTTTTTTTTGTGAAAGTACTACCGTTTATCGTTTGTCAGAGTAAATGTTTTTTGGCTAGCCGACTTCTTGTCTTTTAAAAATTATGTGTGGGAGTTCTCGATCTAAAAAAAAAAAAAAAAAAAAAAAAAAAAAAAAAAAAAAAAAAAAAAAAAAAGAACGCGTCTATTCGGAGTGTTTAATGTAATAGAAATCATTAGATTCCCTAATTTCACACAAATTAATTTTCCGCTTTATTTTAGATTCAGAATATCTGTTTCATTAGTACTGAACTTAGTAAAACATTTTAATATTCGATTCCAACCAAACTTCCACTATTAGGGAACAATTATAGTAACGATATCGCTAATCTGATCGACTTTAATTGATTAACATGTTTATTTGCTTCCAATCTATATATATAAAAATCACGTGTCTGTCTGTTTGTCTGTTTTTTTGTTTACCTGTTTATTTGTTTGTTCCTTATACAAATCTACACCGTTTGACCGATTTTGACCAAACTTGGCACACAGGTAGGTCTTGATACGGGAAATTTCCTAGGCTAGGCCAAAATAGCAAATTTCAAAATTTGGTCAAAAGGTCAAAAGTATTGTTCAAGAAAAATTGGCTACACTGAACCATTCAGATTCTGACGGCCATTTTGAATAATGTCTGACATTTATTTGTTGATGTTCTTGATAAATAACTCATCGATGACTTCCCATCATTATCCAATCATTTAATGCTGTATATTTCAATTTGAATATCAACAGTCACTGTCTAACTAAAGAGCGCTGGCCTTTCTTCGATAAGAGCTATCTACTCGCAGGCTATGATGCTGGCCTCTGTCGGATGTTATATGAAGTGCTGTGGTACTGGCCTCTGTCAGTTTTTTTTTCAGAACTGCTGTGGTGCTGGCATTCTGAACTACATCTAGACAAATATAAACAAATTCACACCGTTTGACCGATTTCGACGTAACTGGGTACACAGGTAGATCTTGATACGGGGATAGTCATAGGCAGAAAGTAGGTGTAGCATGGCACACTGGGTAACAGCTAGTAGATCTTGACACGGGGATAGTCATAGGCAGAAAGTAGGTGTAGCATGGCACGCCTGGTAACAGCTAGTAGAATATTAAATACTTGCACACACTACTACTTTAGTTTCTGGTATCTAGTAATATTTACATACAGAAGATCGCGCCAAGAAATTAATATTAAAATTCAAAATAATATGAATTCATGGGCACATAAATACAAAATATTTAGGACTAACTCTCGATAGAGGTCTCACCTTCACCGAGCATATAAACGAGAAGCGGGATAGCTTTATGAAATAGCTTTACTGTATTCAAAGTTCTCCATTTTAGACTTATATTTCTTTGTACTATTCGTTTCTTTTCAGTATTAATGATTGGGGTAACAAGTAATCATAGTTTGGACCCACTGTGCGTAGTTATTTTATTTGCAAAGAACCTGGTCATAATAGTAGCTGGCATTGTTTGTTGGGAATCATATAATCAATGCCCATCATTAAATCAATGTTTACATGCCCTCCTTTATCCAAAGGTACTCTTATTTACTTCGTTTCAAAACCTGCCGATTGACATCTTAGTTTCCCTGGAGTCTTGAACAGACGGAAGAAGGCATCTTGTGTGCCTGAAGATGATTCACGGTTCAGATGTGGGAATTGCATGCAGAATGTTTGCTCAGAAAAAAGAACGTCGGCCGGGGACTCCTCCGTGCGGGAGCACTCAGATCGGGGATAGACATTAGCAATCAAAACAGTCCAGGATTAACTTACAGCCAACCTTTCACACGCCGCCGCCCCTCCTTCTCCTTCTCTCTCAATCTCTCTCTCTTTCTCTAATCCTGATTGAATATTCTCGTTTGACTACCGTCTAACTCGTTCCCTTTCGCTTCTCGAGTATTCGTCTTCCGACTAGAGCTTCAATCACGTGTTTCATTTCGCTCCCCGAGTATTCGTCTTCCGACTGGAGCTTGAATCGCGTGTTTCATTTCGCCCTTCGAGTATTCGTCTTACAACTGGAGCTTGAATCACGTGTTTCATTTCGCCTCTCGAGTATTCGTCTTCCGACTGGAGCTTGAACCACGTGTGTCATTCCGCTCCCCGAGTATTCGTCTCTCGACTTGAGCTTGAACCACGTGTTTCATTTCGCTCCCCGAGAATTCGTCTCTCGACTAGAGCTTGAATCAGGTGTTTCATTTCGCTCCCCGAGTATTCGTCTTCCGACTGGAGCTTAATTGACTCGTTTATAACATAACGCAATCCAGAAGTATGTACGTGTGTTGATATCTACAGGGCCGTGCCTCGATAATTGGAAAAAAATGTATAGCCTATGAGCTTGTAAAAGGAAGAAATATGTACATAAACGACAAAACAAGTGCTGTCCCAGAATAGTATATTTCATTTGGAGTCGTAATAAAACTACAAGTACCGAAAGTGCTACACCGACTGTCGGCTTTTATTCTCATTTCGCTCAAAACGCATGATGAAAATAATTTTAAAATGTCCAAAAACCTATAGCTAAGTACTAGAATTTTTAGTCTGGCTCTGAGAAGTGGGGGCCCGGGACTAGATCACGGGCCCCCACTTCTCAGAGCCAGACTGATATATATATATATATATATATATATATATATATATATATATATATATATATATATATATATATATATATATATATATATATATATATATATCTTTTTCTGTTTTTTTTGGGGGGGGGGGGCTTCACTGCAAGAAGGTTATGCTGTTTAGTAAGTGATATTTTCTTGGGCGCTTCTCCAAGTTCTCTTGACTGTTTTGAACATGGAAAATCCAAAGAGGCTGCATCATGGCGTTGGGGGGGGGGGGGGGAAACGCACAGAAAAAATGCACACCAACATATATTTATATATGATGATTAGATAGTTAGCCGTCGAGGTGATAAGCAAAGATGGAATGGTTGGGATTCGGCTAAATAAACCTCAATATGATTTTGTTTTAAAAAATCTATATTTCGGACGTTTCGGCTACTCATTGGTAGCCTTCGTCAGCTAAAATGACAAAAAAAGAAATTAACACAAAAACAAAAAAAAAATTATAATTGTGATAGGTAACAGAACTATAGATACAATTAACTTATAAAAGAACATATCGTCTTAAATTCTTAGAATGAAAAAGTAAATAGGGACAATAATTGATTTTAATAGTAATTAGTAACGTTAATTGATTTTACAAAGAAATAAGAAACTACATACCAATGACAAATATAGTAGCTAATAGTAACATTAATTAATTTTACAAAGAAATAAGATACTACATACCAATAGAAATGCCGTTTATTTAGCCGAATCCCAACCATTCCATCTTTACTTATATTTATATATATATATATGCGGTTTTTTTTAGTGGAAAATTAGTTTATATTTTTGTTTGTACTCTTTATACAACAAAGTATAAATACTATAATTTTTCATAAAAATACAATCATGATGATATTTTTTTTCAGACTAACTTACATTTTTCCAGTCATTTCTGTAAGAGTTATTTCTGTAAAATAATTAATTTTCTTTCTTCTAAGAGAATCATCAAAAGTCCAATTTATGTTTCGTTATTTGACGAAATGGAATTGTAAAGAAAAATCAGAAGATATTAAATACACACAAACTTGGAATGAAATAAAAATGAAGGAAAGGGGAGTGGAGGCTATGCATACATAATACCGAGGCTTGAGTGTACTCAGGGATAAATGGTAATTACATTTTCTTAGAATCAAAGGAGGAGTTGAGGAGAGGGAAATTGAGGAGAGGGGGAAGGAATTAAAATTGAGGAGAGGGGAGGATTGAACATTGTGGAGTGGGGACGTTTTATTGCGTCATTCTATGATTTGATTTTCTCCAATTTTTTTCTCAAAGATACGATGATTTACTTTGACAATAACTTGAAAAAAAAAACTAATTAAGAAAATGTTAAAATAACGAAGACAAGGTATAGTTGGGATTCGGCTAGGAGAAAAACGTCAGACTTTCAGGAAGAAATCTGTATTTGGACGTTTCGGCTGCACATTGGCAGCCTTCTTCAGCACTAGAGAATGCCTAGGGGGGAGGGAGGAAGACCTTGAGAACAACTTAGGTAACCATGGTGGAATGTATCCATGGTGGAATTCATACATTCTCTCTTTCCTAGGCATTCTCTAGTGCTGAAGAAGGCTGCCAATGTGCAGCCAAAACGTCCAAATACAGATTTTTTACTGAAAGTCTGACGTTTTTCTCCTAGCCGAATCCCAACTATACCTTGTCTTCGTATCTCTGCAACGGCTAACTATCTCCATCTCCTAGCCGAATCCCAACTATACCTTGTCTTCGTATCTCTGCAACGGCTAACTATCTCCATCTTCATCATGTTAAAATAACATTTTATTTTTAGGCAAAAAGAAAATAACACTTTCATCTCACGACACAATTATACATTAGTATGCCTCTATATTCTGACTACCAATAATGAAGAAAATTTATTTACTTATTGATATAAATTATTCTGCCTCTATCCTTAATGGTCATTGGTAGTACATGTAGGATTATATTTCTGTATATATTTTGATCTACCTCAGGAAGTTAATCAAATTTTTAATAGTAGTTTCATTATTTTGGCATGTTTCACGAATGGGTGGGTTGCAGGTTTTTGATGAGGAAGGTATGGGTTATTTCACAGTGGTCTATTCGCAAAATTAATTAAAAAATAATATCTAGGTCAAATACTTATACAATGCTTCTTCTACTAACATATTTATTATTATGACCAAAAAATGATTATGTGCTCCCATGACGTTGAGCACAGTTCTCCCTGGCTAACATCATTCCGTCAAAATTTAGTAGGAAAACCCTTTGAGTTTTTATAATCAATCGAATGTAACCATGATTTTACAACAGTTCTCATAAAATAATTGGATAGTCCAGAATCTCCTATTCCTATAAACGTTTCTTTGAATACTTTACCTTGCCCAAACTCTACGAAAATGCATGCGTTTTTTGTTGGACGAATATACAACATGTGGAAACCTATTCAAGCCAATGCGTGATTTTTGTGTCCCGGAAACCAAAACAAGTTTACGAGATGTATTTTTAGAAATAGAAGATATTTCAATGCGGCCCATCAGCAAATTTTAATTTCCAGCGGTCTAAATGAATTTACTTTTTTATACGGTTATAACAGAAATATAATTCTTCCTGAGGAATTAGGTTTTAGTATTTGTTATAATTATAAGGGAGGGAAGCTCTTGTGTTGAAGTTAGGATGTAGCCACTTGTAGAATCTTAACCACTTCACCAAGTCTCTGCGTTCCCACAACCAGTGCACCTATCCCCTGAACTCAACCAATGTCCTTACCAACTTACCAAGAAAAAAAATAAGTTTGCTTATTGATAAGTTTTATAATATAGATGACACTAGAAAAGAAGAGAATCAAGAGAAATAAACAAAGGTCTATATAGCTGAGGGATCAAACAAACTCACATTTTCATTTAATCATTTTTTTTTTTTTTTACTAGAAGTTTTACACTATTAAGGTGCATTTTTTAAGAATTAATTTACGAATAATAACATATTTAAACCCGTATATTGTGGAAGATTACCATAAAGTACGAGTGCCACGTCAAGACTGGTCTAGACACCCCACACTCCGGGAAGAGCACTTTTCACTAATTGGGCTACATTTGACAATGACAATTTGAAAATTATTTGTCATCGGAACACCAATCTTTAATCGAAGTATTAGAAACAGAATCTATAGTCGAAAAATAAATGAATGTGTGATGTCTTCTGAAAATGAACTCCCGAAATGATTGGGGTCCGAATGGACTAAGAAAAGGGAGACCACGGTGAAAAAATGAGAACCAACGGAAAATAAAAAAAAACAAAAACAGAATCATAAACCTACTTTGTGATCCGGTAGGGTATTTTTGTATTATTGATAATAATACATAATAGAGCAAAAATATGATTATTTATTGTAACATTTTTTTGCTGAGAAATTTACTCAGGTTATTCATTTTTTTTATTTGTTATTGTTGGTAATTTATTTAGTTGAATATTTTTCTTGATATTGTATTTTTTCTTTTCTGAAGATTGTGTTATTTGTGTTTTTTTTTATAGTGCCATGCAACATTTTTAACAAAACTTATCTGTAGCTGCTATATGTTGGATATTATGTGGGACTATCAATCTATGATGCAAATGCCACTAAAATATGACTACAAGCTCTGTATGTTACTTAATCTTGTTAACACTTTCAACTGATAGTCCCACATAATATCCAACATATAGCAGCTACAGTTAAATATTGTTAAAAATGTTGCTTGGCACTATTTTGACCCGACTCCTTAAATTATAATTCTGCTCTAAAACGCCTAGTTTTAAAATAAAATATTTTATTATTTTAGAAATAAGTGAAATTTTGGTTATCGATTGCGATTAATCGAAATTTAAAATAAATAGACCAAAAATATAGCTCTCACTTCACCCTTCAAAGCTTCAAATATAGAAGCCTAGTTCACCCTTTACAGGAATCATGACACCGTCCCATTTCATGGTCATTTGCGTATTATTTTTCAAGTATTGTTATAGCGTGACTGTCAAATTATACAAATCTAAATAAATAAAAATAATTGGAATAAAGCCTCTCAAAGGCCACCAAGAGGCCCGTGATTTTTATCTTCCAATTTCCCGGTCGAGGGCGATTCCCATGAGGGCAAATCTATTGGGTCCGATTCTCGGCGACAGAACGATCCCAGGTAGGCTAGATGATCCGGACCAAATAATTATAACTAATTAATCCAGCCAATGGGGGACGGGAAGGCCGTATAAAGTAGATAAGGGGCCGTCGGCATCTTCAAAGGGAGGAGAAAATGTAAAAAAAGCGTTGTTATGTTAATTCGTGGATGGCTAGGGAGAGGAGGTGGCGCCGAGACACCTTACCGGCCCTGCAGGGTCATTGATAGTTCGTTGACTCTACCCAAACTGCAGTTCCGTCTAAAGTGGTGGGGGCATCCATTGATATCTAGGTTCCGTCATCAGCTCCATGCTGTAAGGAGAATCTTAGCTCGATAATCTCTAATACAGGATTACAAATTAATAAACAAAGTATAGTCTATGGCAAAAGGTTTTGGCTATAAATATATAAATAAGGTCCGTAGAAAATACACATTACAGACATATGTAGAGCATATAGGATGTCTTATATATGCGCCCCACGGTTGCAATATCATGGAAACCGTTAATGATATCGTAAAATTACAAAGGACCAAAGTTGGAGCTCATGTCAAGATTTTCTAGTCTATAAATACTTGAATGAAAAAAAAAAAAAAAAAAAAAAAAAAAAAATAGTTCTAAGGCTTTAGCGTTTGCACAATGATCGATTTTTCCTCTTTATCCCAAATGTTAATACATTTTCAGAAGCTATGCAAAAAAATAATGATATCTATGACACGTTCTTAGTTTTGTCTAGTTTCTTGCCGTTAAGAGGCTGTCAAATTCTTATCTATTTTCAATGCTATAACTGGAATGTTGATGTCTAAGAACCAAAAACATGACTTTTTTAAGTAGGCTTTCTTTACAGATTCAGTTAGAAACATTTTCCAATTCCTGGGTAATCCTGTCCGGTCTCTGTGGTTCAGGCTCCCCATCAGCACCAGTTTAAGATTAATGTGTGGACTGGGCTGACTGACAGGTAGCTCCACACGTTTTACCAGCACGTCTTTCAGGTTGTACATACTTCATCCTTCCAGAGGTACTGCAGGAAGATGTGCCCCTGCAAATAGTAAGGAGTATGTGGTAGATGCATGATGGAACTACCATGTCCAGTGGCGGCTAAAGGGGAAAATGAAAATTCACAATCTTTTTCGGTTACGTTTGAAAAATAAATTGTTTAGGCATATTATTAGTAATAAGTTCTAATTATTGTATGCTTTTAGTTTATCAAATACCTCCTTAATGATTTCCAGGTGCCTGGTTATCAAAATTTGATTCTCCACCCCCAGGCAAGGCGGTAAGCCCATACTAAATTAGCCCCCCCCCAGAAATGCTTGCCTAGAGCAGCCTATGACCATGTCAGATGGATAGGCAGAGGAGGACTTGTTTCCATGATTTTATGGGCCTATATAAGGGGTGCTGATGGGGCTCCAGCCCGCCTCCCCCCCCCCCGAAATTTTGATTTAAACAGTAAAGATTTGTCATAAAAACCTTAAAAATAAATTAAATAAGATCACTTAGTTTAGAAAAAAATATATTTTTTGGGGTGTAATAGCGCTTCAGTTGGCTAACTATTCCAAGATCTAGATTGTTAGTATTCCATATCACCCCAAATTATTCTAGCAGTATTCATCAATAATATTTATTTATTTAGTTTTTAACATCCACTTGTACTTAACTCAGATTTTTTGGACGGGGTATCTACAGGATAACGTAGGATAAGACTGATTACAATATTGCATTGCTCGCTGAGAAACTATAATTAGTTCATTCCATATCCAAGGTATTTGCTCGCAAGAACGAATCGAAAGCAAGTAAATTTAGAGTCTTGAATTATTTTAAACTTTTTATAGGCTCATAGTCATTGTTATGAGCCTATTTTATGAGACAGACAAGATTAAAAATTACCCAAACCGTGAAAACAATTTAGTTAAGGACCCTTCTTCTGCAACTTGTGGTCAACGTGTTAACAATATTAACTGATTATACTCGGAGGAAATCAGATTGGGGAAGAGAAAATGAGAATGGAGTAAATCTCAGGTGAGATTAAAGCTTTATCCCATTAGTCCTGCTGCTGTTCCTTTTCCTTCTTACCCGGGGGAAGATCCTTACTCCATGAACAACAGGGCAGAACATGATTAATTTATAGTTTCAGGGGTTAGTAATTACGGATTGACATAATCCACCGATTTGAATAATCGAAGAAACACTTTGACATTTAATGATCCAGAATACGTCACTCGTAACATTAATTATTCCTTATTTCTTCTTCTATTTAAGCTAACATGACTAAATTCTGTCAAGATTCATGAGTGGGATTATGGTTGAGTAACTGAGATGAGAATAATCGAATGGCGGGTTTTCACATGACATTAAATGTAAAATGACCCCGAAATAGGCATTCTTATACATTATCCACTTTTATGCTTCTTTAAAGGATTGGATACACATCATCCTTCTTTAAAGGATGTACACATAATCTGTGACTGTACAGTACTCGCACGCAGGCGCTTCATGCACTTTGGATCTGCGAGAATAACTGACCAGGAAAGAGATTCTGAGAGCCTTTATCAGAGCTGTAAAACAAGTAAGTCAGAGTAAATACTAATTTATAAATATACAATGAGATTCAAAAAAATAGAAAAACATAATACAGAAAGTATGTGCTATAGCTAGAGCTAGAGCTTAAATTAGAGGTAGATCAATACTGGTTTAAGAACTAAATAGGTAACATCCAGTACAAGAACTAGATGGGTAACATATTATATCCGGATCCATGTTACCCATCTAGTTCTTAAACCAGTATTGATCTACATCTAATTTAAGTTCTAGCTATAGCACATACTTCCAGTATAATGTTTTTCTATTTTTTGAATCTAATTGTATATTTATAAATTAGTATTTACTCTGTCTTACTTGTTTTACAGCCCCAATAAAGGTTTGAATTTCTAGCCGAAACGTCGGCAAACAATAAATCCCGCTTTCACATGTAAAATGTAGTTTTATTAAGAAACAACGACCGAACCCTGACAAAGGTTTGATAGGATTACCTCAGGAAACTTTCCTTTAAGTCAGGGAATAAATGTCGTGTGGTGGGAAATTACACAGCAAATAATTTAATTTAAGGTAGATTGGTACAGATTTCTGTGACTGTAACAACTACCTTTTATTTAACCTATGGCTATAACACACATTTACCACAGGTATCATTCATCTTCGTCTATGCATATTTTTTCTTTAATTTCATCTGTATATAGATTAGTAATAAATCTGTCCTCCTTGTTTTACAGCACTGATGTAAGCTTGAATCGAAAACGTCAACTAAAATCCGGTCCGGAGGACCAAAAAAGCAATAGAAAAGATACTTGGCCTGGTGTCCATTAACTTGAATACTAGTAACGGCCATTTTTGACATGAGCCTGTCATATCTCCATGGCAAGGAGGTAGGACCGAGGTATGTCATATCTCCATGGCAAGGAGGTAGGACCGAGGTATGTCATATCTCCATGGCAAGGAGGTAGGACCAAGTACGTGTAGTGATGACCCGACGTACTTGTGATGATGATTGAACAAAAATAAAACAGAATGGTCGATAAAAATGTAGTTTTATTAAGATACCACACTGTAGGAGTATTTACCTTCACAATCGCAACGGTCAACGATCTCCTCTGAAGTAAACTTCAATTGTATCTTCTAAAGTGTTGAATTGATTTTTTTTATCAAATGTTTTCTTAATTTCTGTTTTTGACCAAAAATCTCGCCTTTGTCGATAAAGGCATTTTTTGTTTATTTAAATTTTAACACCCACTTATAAATAATACAGATTATCAATAATATAGGTTTTCTAAGGCCGCTAACTTTTTCAAACGAGGGCTTATGCGTTTTGCTTTTTTAAAAAGAAAAGCCACCACACCCAACGGAAATCGAACAAAATTTAAGCAAGGATAGATTTCCTAGATTCTTGTCAGATAGTATAACAATATGTTTGAGGTGGCAAAGAGAAAGCCAGTATATTGTATATTGTACTTTTTTTGATTAAGACAATATCGTTGACTTTTGGTGATGCGATGGTAGAAATTGTCTATGTCTTAAAACTGTATTATAAAAACAATATTCTGTTTTTTGAATTTTTGTATATATATATACATATATATATATATATATATATATATATATATATTCTTTTTTATCCTAGGATTATTTTTAACAACATTATTCAATTCATAAAATGATTTCATTAACGTATTAGTCAGGTTCATATTCAGAATTTCTAAATAGAAATCTTCGTCCCTCCAATTTTCTGCCGTGGAGTATTTCATATTATTTATTCTTATAGATGACCCAAAATATCAAAATTCTTTTTTATCCTAGGATTGATTTTTAACAACATTATTCAATTCATAAAATGATTTCATTAACGTATTAGTCAGGTTCATATTCCTATTTCCTAGGATAAAAACGAATTTTGATATTTTGGGTCATCTATAAGAATAAATAATATATATATATATATATATATATATATATATATATATATATATACGTGTGTTAGTATTAACTCTGTCCTGCTTGTTTTACAGCCCTGATGAAGGCTTGGATTTCAAGCCGAAACGTCGGCAAACGATAAAACCCATTTTCACATGTAAAATGTAGTTTTATTAAGAAACAACGACCGAAGCCTGACAATTTCTATTGGACTTTTTGTTTTACAATTCTGGAAAGTATATATTTTCCCCCTCCCAAATAGTCATAACAATATTCAAGTACAAATAAATAAATATTATTATTATCTAGGTATTTTTGATGTTCTTAGATTAAAATGATATGTGAACCTAGCTAATATTAATTCTATGAGGGATAACCCTCCTAGATCCTTGTCAGGAAGTTTAATATTGTGTATGAGTCTGGGTAAGGGATGGGAGCTATAGGCGGGGGGTTCCAGGTAGCCTGTAATCCTCAGGCCTCAGGAGCCTTAATGGCTACTCCGGACTCCTCATCAGCTAATGGACACTCCCCTTTATGCATACTAATCATAACTGGCCCTCTTCTTCATAATCTTATTATACAATCTTAATGTCCATTATTCGGACTGGACAGTGGCTTTGCTGATAATCCTCGGAGCGGCGGTAGCTAAGCCCGATTAACGCCTCCCTTAACGGACAACGGATATAATTGAGTTTTCGAAATAGCACATCCCCTGCATGCATAACGACCATAAGGCACGGCTCTAGTAATTTACTACGAGCTCAAGCAAAAATAAATCAATCGTTAACTATGAAATAAGAAGGATAA